>SRMA01025867.1:522167-537210 GCA_007224835.1 Danionella cerebrum | reverse complement strand
TATATATATATATATATATATATATATACTGTGACGTTTTTGTATTACAATATGCTGTGCAACCATGTATTATTATATGGAGCTGGTCATTGCATATACATTTGAGCTATAGGTCAAACCATCCAACATCTTGAGCTACTGAGCTAAAAAAAATGCATTTGAAATCTTGAACTAAACTGAGGATCTTTGAAAGTGACCATTTTAAAGGTAATACACTCACGGCTAACATCTCACAGCCAGGAAGTGGAAAGTGGATTTCCACCCAAATGAGGCAAATGAGTGTAAGGGAGTCGAAACCTCCTGTTCTGAAGTAGGTTGATGAATTTGACATTAGCAATATGGTGAGCGAGCTCAGCAGAGCATTGATCGATCTGGGCTTGGAGAAATGGACCAGAGCAATACATGCACTTTGCTAATAGCCCTTTACTTATTCATGTAGAAATGCAGGAGGAAGGAGGCAGAAGATTTATCTGACAAACACTGCACAACAATAGAATAAACATGAAAGCAAACAGAGGCTCATCACTCTAAAACAAGCAAATACAATTGAAATGCAACGCTAAAATATGATCGTTTAATGGTGTTAATGCTACAAAATAAGATCTTTCCAAGATAGTAATACATTACTTCCAAGGATATAATATTTGATTCCAGGATTCTGAACTTTATTCCCAAATCCTTACAGAAATCCCATATGTGTACAGAAACACATCAGAGAAAGAAAGACTTAACTTCATAGAAAACATCTTAACTGCCCATAATATCCTTTGGCACTTCTGAGGGTTTTCTCCTCAAAACAGATCCAAACAGACATGTTCTCATTATACCCATTATGTTTCATGCCTTGAAGAAATAATAGTGCTTTCCGACAAATATCGTTGAAATCAATTCCACTCATAAAACCACTTTATTCACAATAAAACATTTATGAAATCTAGTTCATGTTATGTAATTAGATTTTAGATATGTTGCATAGAATAATTGCACTGAATCTAAATAAAGTGAAAGGTCAAACACTTCCTAAGTGATAAAATAGTTATAGTCACAATATTGATCTTGCTGTCAGAAATACATTGGATCACGAAATCTAGAAAAACTCAAATTAATCAACTGGTATTGTAGAATTAGTCCCAAAAGGTGGTCCATCCCATAGTCCTTCCATTGTAAAAAGGCAAGCTTTAACATGATTTTAAAAGACTGGGTCATATGGTCTGAAAAAATAAAAAAGTTTGGGTGAAAAAAAAAATCTGCAGTTAACAAAGAAAATGTTCAAATGGTACATTTTTGTTTCAAATTAAATTGGAATTAAACACAAAATAAAATGTGTACAGTTACTTTATCAATAATAATGAATGGACAAAAGTCACTTAAAGCCATCGTCAAAGGCATTTCAGTTCAGTTGTGCTCAAGTGCACAAATACCTTTGGTCAACTCTCTTTAAAATAGTTAATATGTTTTGGAGGTTCATTACAATACGTTTTCTGGACAACAATTACAATTTTAATGTCTGTGAGGTATAGGGCCGGCACAAGTGCCACAGACGTCCCCACAGAGTGACATCAAATCCATAATCCATGTCTGGGAGCATCTTAATATATAGCAAACACGAGGGGTAGAAGGTGAGCTGCGTAAATTCTATGGAAACTCAGAGAGCGAACACGCATTCTATAAAAAGGTTGGAGGACAAAAGCGGATTTTACGGAAACGGAGCAGCGTTTGCATACTACGTTAAAGATAAAGTCGATTTTCATTCAAGCACATTAAGCTACATAATGTAGTTAATAAAATCGATTTAACGATCAGCCAACTTAAACAAAAAAAAAAGATCCTTTCCTTTGACTTTTTTTTTTACCGTCGACACAAGAGTGTCAAACTGTTTAGATGGCAATGATTGGCCCATTTGTATCTTAAATAAAACCTTTTAAATTTAGTTAAAAGGGACGAAGTTGTGTGGTGTAGTAAATGCCAGTGAATACGGTGGGGAGTTTTAGTGGAAAACAAAATGCTAAAAAAAAATAATAAAATCTCAGTCCCACAGGTGTCATATTGAGCATTACAATATGTGGTCTGCCTCCTCGCAGCATAGTGTCCAATTTACCAGACTGCCGACATATGTGTGAAAGCACTGCAGCTGCTGTGAGGGTTGGTCAAAAACAATGACACAAAAATCCATCCATGAAAGGAAAGCAATCCTTCCCAGCACGGTGACATGTGGCAAAATGACTAGACAATTTCCTCATGAATAGACTCCTGCTGACTGGTACATCCTCATCAGATCAAAAGCAAAGGGCAAGCAACAGGAAACCCCCTCCAGACTCCTGACACGGCCAGAGAAAGGATGACTTCCCAGGTCCAGATCACCCCTATTGTCCAGCACAGCTCCGTCAGGTCAATGAGGAACAACTGAACAGCAGGGACCAGTGATCAATAACTCTCACTTCTCCTGCAGTTCCGAACAGCTTCCACCACGAGGCTTCCACCTTGTTTCTCAATGATGACCCCTTTGGAGACCATTGATATTGTAAATTTGCAACTGCTCAATCCACCTCCTAGCTCCACTGGGACAATCAGTAATGTAGATTTGTCCACAGAGGATGTTCTCCAGTGCTTCCACCAGCTTAAACAGTCAGCAAGAAGAAGATAATGATCTGTGCTCCGGTTATTAAACCCATCTGTTTATTTCAAAGAATGTGGCTGTGTACACCGACCCCTCTCAAGATGAAAAATAAAGACGTGGTATTAGATGACACTGTTAGAATTCTTACAGTAGTTGGGGCAAAGAGCTTGAAAATGTTTGTAGAATGTCCCTCATCTACAGGTTAATAAAGTCCATGTTGAGGGATCAATTATGTCAGTGTAATAGCTTTAGAGCAATCTCTTCCATGTGGCTGAGCACAGGAAACTGCCTGGGGCTTCCCCTGTGGAGTGATTGATAGGTTCACGACTGTTGATTGAGTGACCCATGGGAGAAAGAGCAGCTGAGAACATAGTCTGACTTCACCGGGTCTGGACCCTCCTCATTGTGTCGTGTAAAAACAAGGATTCTGTGAAAAAGGAAAAATAAACAGCTCTTGAAAAGTCTTTTTTTACCAATTTACTCAAAATGGTATTATTTATGAATTAATTGGAGAGCTGTCAACATCTACCATCCACCATGTAACCCTCTGCTTCACATTTATAAGTAATTTCCAAGTTCCAGAATGAACACACTCAGATTAAACAAGGTACTGGGGAAAAAAAATGGCATAATCGCTTCATGCAGTTGTTGTAGATTTGTCAGCTGCACATCCATGATGCGAGTCTCCCGATCCATCTTATCCCAAAGGTGCACTATTGGATTGAGATCTGGTGACAGTAATCTCTATGTCATGTTCATAAAACCAGTCTGAGATGATTCCTGATTGATATGGCACATTATCCTGCTAGAACATCAGAATATGGGTCCATAAAGGAATGAACTTGGTCAGCAGCAATAACCCAGGTAGGCTGTAGCATTGACACAATGCTCAATTGATACTAAAGTGTACCAAGAAAATATCCACCACACCATTACACCACCACCACTACCAGCAGCCTGAAGTACACGTTGTTAGTGCCAAATTTGATTTTGCGGCCACAGAACTGCCACTTACTGGATATTTTCTCTTTTCTGTAAATCATAATGATGGCTGTATGTGAAAATCCAAGTAGATCAACAGTTTCTTAAATACTCAGACCAGCCCATCTACCACCAACAACGTCACATTCAGAGTCACTTAAATCACCTTTCCTTAAATCATACTGATCCTAAGCCTTCACCATATCTATACGGATAGCACTTCTGCCATGGGATTGGCTGAATATACATATGGTGACCTTCCTAGAAGGAGTTTGCATGTTCTCCCTGTGCTTGTGTGGGTTTCCTCCGGGCACGCCAGTTTACATGCATTTAATTGAGTATTCTAATTTCTCCTAATTTCACATCTAAGTGTGATTTTGTGAGTGATTGTGTGTGTTGCCCTGCGAGGACTGGCGACCTGTTTAGGGTGTACCCCGCCTCTTGCCTAATGTGAGCTGGAGTTAGGCTCCAGCAGACCCCTGTGACCCTGAAAGGGAATGAGCGGGTGGGAAGAGGAATACAGATACAGAACTCTTCATCTGTCTTTCACACAAGACAAGGCACTTTCAGCCGCATGTGCTTCCAGTGAATTCCTAGCCTGCAGGCATTTCATTAACCACCCGGCAACATCCCAAACTGCACCATGGAAACCAGGAAGCTAATCAAACAGCAGATTGAAATGACTTCAAGAACTCAATACAACTTTAAAATAAATATGGAAATCACGTTTTATAAAAATCTTAGTTGCTCTAGGTAAATGCATGTCAGTAGTAGAAGACATTTGAGCTATTGCTAAAACAGTTGCAGATCATCCCTACAAATAGTACAAGGTAGAAAAGTAGAACATTGATGTCCTTTTCGATGTGGCTATGAGACTTTGGTGGCTTAAAACACTTGCCCTTTAAAAATGGACAAAAAAAATGATCTCCAGGGGTGAGGAGTGTAGAGGCACTGAAACCGAGCCACCTTGAACTTCAGAGGATGAACTATTGATTGGTTTGACTTGGCGTGGTTACAGAAAGTAATTCTGAGGAAAAGGGAGCAGGAAGGAAAGAAATGATCAAAGCACTTTGGTTCTATACCCAATGGACCACCACTTACGAATTAAAGAAGAACAAGTGTTTCCCCCCTGCCATACCCACGGATGAGCCCTCCTCAACAAGACAGAAAACTTACCAAGGCAATAGAACAAGCAGCTGTAATTGGAGGATGTTTTGAAAGAAGAGTTAAAGTCATCGCAAACCAGAAGAATCAAAATCCATACTATATCCAGGTCCTGAAGTTATTCAGACTTTGCCGTTTTGCTCTACAACGTTATTGATGTATACCAACACATTTTCATTTAGAAAATCAGTGTTGTTTGTTTGGCCATTTTTATGAGACGAAAGAGTGCATCATGCTTTTAACAGATGGAATTGAGAGCGATGTCAGGATTTGCTTTGTTCAAAGTTCCAAATCAAGGTATATGGATCATCAAGCTCATGAAGTTCTCTACAAGAGAAAAAATTGCTGTGCAGATGCTGTTCCTATAATTAGACTATTTCAGTAGTTCCATTCATTCATTCAGTTTATACATTCATTCCACACAGACTGGTAACAAAGTTATCAAACAACTCTTTCAGACAACTTAACGAGTTTCATTAGACATTTCTACATCTATGGTTTTAGCTCCAAAGTTAAATTTGGCCTTTGTTTTAATTGATTAAAGCCTAGATGTTTAAACATCATGAAACACAGCGTTTAAGTTCAAGTCTGTCTAAGACATTAAAAAAAAGTCATTCAAATGAGCACGGACAGCTGCCAGGAGTGGGTACAGTGGAGCGGGTGGAATATTTGCAATGTACTCAAATAATCATGTTTATTTATGAGACAGAGCTGAATCACGACTATGTTACATGTGTAGATGTTGAGAAAAAAATATGTATCCAAAAATCTATATTATGACTTTTATCAGTAATTAAAACTAGCAATATTCCAGCAACATACATCTGTTGAATCTGGCCAAATCTCAGAAAGGGTCTCAGTCATGACCCTTTAACACGCATCATGTTTATAGCAACAACTCATGCTATGCAGATGAAGAAAAGTTAGTCCATGCTTCCACTACCTCTAGAATGGATTACTGCAACACTTCATTAGCAGGCTGTTCAGTTCCCTCCTTAAATAAACTACGGCTGCTAGAGTGCTCACAAGAACTAGAAAGTATAATCATATCACACCAATCGTATCCCCGCTGTACCGGCTTCCTACAAAATCTGAGCAGTTTGCTCCTGCTCTATTTTTTCGACTTTGCAGAGCTACAAGCCATCCCTAAGATAGTAAAAGTCCCAAGAGGAGGATGGGCCTTCACACATCTAGCACCAAAGCTCTGAAACAAACTCCCTGATAATGTTCGGAGTTCGGATTCGCTCTCCTAGTTAAAATCAAAATTAAAAACACATCTTTTCAACCAAGCTTTTGATTAAAAGGTTAATGTAAAATTTATACACAATTAAATTAACATACACCTAATTAATCTTGTGCCTCTACTACTGCATTAACTATCCTCTCTGTTTTAGTCTTTTCCCAGGTGACGACCAGTGACTAGCTATTGGAATCTTCCTGCTCAAGAAAATCTAGCTTTTGCTTTTAATAACTTTTCTGTTTTTAATCTCTTTTTCTGTTTTCCAGGATAAGGCTGGTGATGAGCTTGTCTGGTTCACGTAGCTTAATTGCCACTGTGAGGAAACTGGCCACGCCTCTAATATTAGGCTTTAATTTTAGGCTATTAATATTATATTAGGCTCCTCCTAATATACATTAGTATATTAGAAAGCATCTGCATAAAAGCTCTTTATAAGATAAAAAAATATATATATATATTTTAAATATTTATAAAAATATTTGACTTGACCTGACAAGACCATGTTGTGTCCCTTATATGTCTATCTACATGGAGCATCATTCCCTGCTTTCAGACTGTTAAAAGCAATGTTTTTTACACATGCAGAAAATGAAACATATATAAAAGTAATGAAATGTAAGCTGAAAATGAAAACAGGTTAATCAAAACAAAGCATCAGTCCAGTCTGGCTCAGGAGCAACAGCTGGTGTGTGGTTGCCGAGCTCAGCCCTAGTAGCTTGCTGTGGAAAGAAATCAGCTTAACTCTCAGCAGATTTCTTTGCTAATTCTCCCTTTTATTTAGCAGCATAGTCATGAGAAAACATTCCTCTTGTGATCAAACATTTTCAAAAATAACATTTCCTGATATGTCCCACTCTTAAGGCATCAGCTTTTGCACCTGGAAACGGTGGAAAAACCCAAAGCCAGCAAGAATCTGATGAAATATTTAGCAAACACATTATACGTTTATTTTTTTTTTGTCTCATTATTTTTGATATATCGTTCAAAAGTTTAATCAAAAGTTTCTTGAAGCACCTCCCACAAGTTGGATTGGCTGGATGGGCACTTCTTGCATACCATAAGGTCAAGCTACTCCCACAACAGCTCAATGGGGTTTAGATCAGGTGACTATGCTGGACACTCCATTACAGATTGAAGAAAGCCTGCTGCTTCTTCTCTACATAGTTCTTGCACAATTTGGAGGTGTGCTTTGGGTCATTCATTGTCCTGCTGTAGGATGAAATTGGTTCCAATCAAGTGCTGTCCACGGGATATGGCTTGCTTTTGCAACATAGAGTGATAGCCTTCCTTATTCAAAATCCCCTTTACCCTGAACAAATCACGCATCTTATTAGCACCAAAGCAACCCCAGACCATCACGTTACCCCGACCTTGCTTGACAGATGGCATTAGGCAGCATTCCAGCATCTTTTCAGTTGTTCTACGTATCACAAATGTTCTTCTGTGTGATCCAAACACCTCAAACTTCAATTCGTCTGTCCATAACACTTTTTTCCAATCTTCCTCTGTCCAATGTTCTTTTGCCCATATTAATATTTTTTCTTGTATTGGCCAGTCTCAAATAGGGATGTACCAAACCTCACATCTCTGGAGTCAGCCAAAAGGCAATTCCCACTGCTAAAGCTAAAAATGGAGGTTTTCCTGCATCCTGAAATAATATTCCCAAGAACCAATCCATACCTTAGTAAATATGGCATGCCCTTTGCTTTCCTGGCTCTAGAAAGGTCAAAACTAGAGCTTGAAACACAAGCAAATACTCGGATTGAATCAATACCGGCAGCTTAGGATGAAAAAAAAAAAAGATCATCGGTCTGGAGTCTGGACACAATAATTACCAGCTCTGAATCCCACATACATCATTAGACCCAATTTGCTTGCATTTGATCCCAGTTCAGTAGATAATCCAATGCTAATGGGTGCAGAAGTGTAGGTTTCTATAACTGTTCAATCAATAGAACTTGCGTTTAATTCTTTACAGTTATTCTCTTAAATAATGAGTTCTACTTTTCTCTATTGACGACTTTGCAAATATGGATTGCCTTGATTCCACTTTAGTTCCACAGCCACAACTCTGTTGTGAATACTGCATGAGTTAAAAGTACAATAGAGCTGGATCTCAAAGTCCAAAAAGTGTTTTGAAAAGTGAGTAATCCACAGTTCTTGTTTGAGCCGTTGAAGGCATCTAAACCCCCGTCAATTAAGTAGCATTACTTTGCATACATTTTGCATACGATATCACGGCATTTAAAACTCCACTTAGGAGAATTGAAAAAAATGGAGCAAAACCATGTCAACAGAATTCTCCAGCAGGCAGCAGAGAGGCTGAGACTGTCTTTGTACTGTAAAACAGGCCTTGGGCGGCGGGGGGTGATATCAGCACACTCGAGCCTGACATTAGCATCTCGCTGCTAAACCTTCTAGAGTCCCCGCTCCGCTAGGGGCAGATCAAAGAACAATTCAGTCACGAACTCTTATCGACGCACAAAAGCGCCGTCGTGCAGCTGAAGGAGGAATAAGGCCATAAAAAGGGATTGCCGCTTTTCAAAGGAATAATGTTTTTGTAGAATAGAAAAACAGCAAAATACAAGCATGTGGTGGCTGCAGATATCAGAAAGGGAGCGGGAGAGGGAGAGAGAGAGAGTCTTGTGCTTCAAACTTGGATCTTTGTGGCGTTAAAAGGATATTAGTGTTTTCTTTCAAGCTCCATGACGGTTTCTGTCTCCTCAAAGCATGAATACAGAGCACTGTTTGCATATACAATGTAAGTGCTAATGCAACTCTACTGTTGAGAGGAGCTACAGAAGCTGTAATTATACTCAAATATTTGAAGATGCTCTTAGATTAACAATAATTGGATAAGCTTCAACCACAAGCAACCTCAGTGCCATTCAAGGTAACCACACATGCTGCATTGTCTCCTTTCCACAGTGGGATTATCCAACATGGATAAAAAGATCAACAATTTTCTCTACTTTGTGATTATTTATCATGACAGGTATGTTAGCCAACCCTCTATATATATATATTATACAGCCACTTGGGAATGTACCATGTTAGTCAGTGGCCATTGTTTCATTGTTTCTTATCAGCACTTATCAAAAGGTTCAGTAGGTGCCTACTCTACCTACTGGCAATCATAAAATTCTAATGTACATCCACTAGAGGCACTGTTTTCCAGCCTTGAACTATCCGTCTCCAGGTCAAAGATGCTATTACCTTACCGTAGTATGCTTGGATTATTTAGTTTGTTTTGGTGTGACATGTACCGGTAATCATAACCTACTGTACATATACAGTCTGCCAGTAGGAGGAGCTGAATCATACAGGCCCTATGAAGGGTTTGGTAATAGCAGGGTACTACATTTATATGTGAAATAAAACATAACATAATACTACAATTTTATAAAGACTTTTAACATTATTTAGCCATTTTTTTAATACAAACCCATCAACCTCAATACTATTTTTTTTTATTATGTCGATTTTTTGTCTTTACAAAAGCTGACATTATAGCACTGCTATTGTGATGCTAAAAGGCCTCAAATTTAGTAATATGTACCTAATTTGGTACAAATCTCTTTGGGATTATTATATAACTCATGACTTTTTACCGTAAAAGAAATAGACTGAGACCATAATTTTAAGTTGTTAGGTTTTTAGTATTTTTTTATTTATTTACTTATTTTTTTGTGATCATATGAAAGGGGAAGTGATGAAAGATCAAGAAGAACAATTTGTCCCTGACAGAATCAAGCAGAAGCTCACCTTGCGTAAGTGCATAATTACATACGAGCACATCTGGCTGTTGTAATTGCATTTGTTCATGTCGCCAATTCCTTTCATTATGGCATCATCTGAGTCAACCTTAAAGTCTGTGTTTTGACTGAATTACTAAACATTCTGTTCTCCATCTGTTGGATAATCATTTCATACTAAACTGACATGTTTTTACTCAACTAATATGGCAATGTTTTAATTTGATTTGTTACAAGTGAAAAATAAAACCAATGTTTATTATTGATAAAAAAAACTCAAGAACATGGTACAAAGTAGTTTCGCTTTAATTGATCTGACAAGATCAGAAGATGGTTTTCTCACTGTATTTACACTCATCAAAGTCCATGACAGCAGATCAATGAAGTGAAGATGCAGGAAAACAAGTTTCCATTGTTAAACAAGCTCACAGAACATAAGAAAATAAAAATCTATAGATTATATTAAAATGTAAGGATGTCAAACAACCGTTTTGGAATTGGTAGACAAGAATACAATCAAAGTTAATTGTCAAGGGCAAAAGGAAAATTGTTGATTTGCTAAAAAATCTAAATGTCATCAATATTCCAATAGCATTCATCAACTTGATAAACACTTACCCAAGGCAACTTACAAATGATGTAAACAACAATTCATTTAACAAAAGAAGGCATTTAATCATGAGAAAATGAGTTCGTAAATCAAGTTTTATCCACTGGTAGAATCTAAAATTTTTTTTTCTTTGTTTTGTTTGTTTTTCTTTGTTACCATATTGCAAATAACACCTTGTTATTAAATGCCTTGAGTTGTGTCAGATAGAAGAGACAAAGCGTGCTGAATTACATTGTGACTGACTTTTCTAAACTCCATCCTTCATACCCCCCCTGATCCCTCCCAGAGGAATGATCATTTATAGGGCATTGCAAAGATTGATTCCCCATGCTTTATCCGGCAGCATTATGGTCAAGCTGTTCGATAGATCTGTAACATGTTTACAGTTTGAGGGCCTCGGTTGATTTTCCATATTCTTTATAGGGTTGAGTTTGTCAGGCAAAGGGTATTGTGCTGATGTGGGTGGTGAACTGACAGCATTTGTTATCAGATGCAACAGTAAAATCATTTGCTTCTCTCTTCTGCTGGAAACAATCAATGCTGACCTCTCAGTGAATCAAATAATCAGCCGTCAGTAATTATCCCATACTTTCTAGTAATTTAGCGTGCTTACGTCAAGGCCAAGAGCACATAACTGTTAACATTTTTAACAAAATCCACCAACTAAAAAATATGTATATATACATATACATACATACATACATACATACATACATACATACATACATACATATATACTTACAGATATCTTACTTAAATAAACTTAATTTGCCCCACAGCTCAAAGTTCAGGTAAAGCTTTGAACACTGAACTACTTTTCATATTCTGAAAGCCTTTGGTAGATTTTAAATTAGCCACTTAATCTAGATTAATTACAAAATTAAAGTGATTAATGTAGATAATAATAATAACAACAACAATAATAATGATAATTTTTTTTGCCCTATACAAATAAAGACTGATTGATGTACAGCAGAGACGACTTTAGTCACACAAGGCGATTTATTTGTTTACCTATTGATTTATTTAGAAATAAGAATATTCATTCATTCATTCATTCATTCATCTTCTAACCTGCTTATTCCCTTTCAGGGTCATGGGGATCTGCTGGTGCACATTGGGCGAGGGTAAATCATGGATAGGTCGCCAGTCCATCACAGAATATACATATTTAAGTTGCAAAGTAAAAAAAAGTGTTTAGTTTAACCCTACCCCAACAGTTAATTATTACGAATAGAAGGAAGGAAGGAGGGAGGGAGGGAGGGAGGGAGGAAGGAAGGAAGGAAGGAAGGAAGGAAGGAAGGAAGGAAGGAAGGAAGAAAGAAAGAAAGAAAGAAAGAAAGAAAGAAAGAAAGAAAGAAAGAAAGAAAGAAAGAAAGAAAGAAAGAAAGAAAGAAAGAAAGAAAGAAAGAAAGAGTGTTTAGAAATTGTATCTTTTAACTGCGCTAAAAACTAATCTAAAACAAGGATCTGACTTTTAGCTGCTTATGTGCATGTAATATGTATTTCCAGAAAAACGAAGTTACCACATACACAATCTTTTACATATTTACCAATACAAATAATGGTTGCCACTATATGGATATCAGTGTGCAATAACAGAGATTAGGAGACTAAATAAATATGCCCAGAATACAAGAGATAAACCGCCTGTACTTGGTGGAAGTTAGAAAATATGACAAACAGAATCTGAGTGTCACTTCTTATCTAACTCAAAGAGATAGGCTTCCCTTGGTTTGTAGATGATCAACAACATGCTTTACCACCAGCCTCTACGCCACGTTCATCCATATGTCTTAAGTTAAGAAGAATGCCCAGATTCTTCCTTCACGTTTTCTAAACTCAGAAGACATCCTCTAGACACTGATGAGTTCAAATCTACATCCTGTCACTCTCATCAGCATTCAGCACTCACTTGCAGAAGCTTTATTTGCCAGTAAACAGGTCGCTGCCATGTCAATGTGAGCGAGAGAGTGTTAAAGTGAAAAAGAAGGTGTTGACAGAGTTTCTCTAATCGTTTGGTGGTTTAATGTGCTCCAAGAATCTTCACAGCTCTTAATCTGCATACAAATAAATCAGAGCTTCCGTGCATGTCAGCTCTGTTCTGGAAGAAACAAAAAGCTATTTTCCACAATGCATGTGTTTCTAAAACCAAGTCTAAAGATGAGGTAAGGTTTATGGTGCTTTGTAAAAAAAAAACAATATGTCCATTGTCCACTCATAATGACGATAACATAATGTTCAAAAGTCTTTGAGAAAAAAATTTAAACAACCAGCACAAATCTCTCAAACTAAGTATAAGAATTGTAAAATTGAATATTTGACTCTAAATAAAAATGTAAAAAAGACCTATGGATGGATATGATGAGCAAAGTCTAAGCTCTTGAATTAGCTAAAGGATTCGGAAATTTTTGTTCCTACTCTCGCCAACACTCAGGACATTTGGTCATGATCTAAGCGATATAAACATAGATACAAAAAGCTCAATTTTTTTTTCTATGGAAGGAAAAAGTGACCTCTCCCTTATTTTGGATGCCACCTGAACAGTGTAATAAAAAAAAGGAAATAAATAAATATATATATATATATATATTTTTTTTTTTCTGGTTGATTTCTGAGAACAAGAAAAACTTCACAAATAGAAAGTTACAAGCTCCTTAAATAAAGTAGAAGAGTCACCCCTTGTCTGTCCTCTCCTTGCCACAGAGAACTTCTGTGACCTCCCCTATTCCCCTCCCCCTCACCCATTTCTGTCTTTATCTCACAGAGCAGTGCTTTGTTTGACGCACTAATGTGTTATGTTTACGTAAAATAAAGCAGCATTTTCTGTTAAATCTTCAATACTTTTCAAAGCTTTCAAAGTTTTTTTTAGTTGGTTTAGAATTAATATTTTATAAAATCAGAGAGGAGGAACCATGAAAGACACAAGATGTGCTGAAGAACATGTATCTGAACAGTAATGGAAACAAAATGGTTGCATAGACTGGTTTACATAATTTCACCTATTAAGCATTTGACCAAATCAAATAAACCTGAACTTCTTTTTAACAGGTTACCAAGTAAAGGGTATTCATGCAAATAAATTAGATACAAAATAAACAAATTAATTAAAACATTTCACAATTCTTTGAGCTTTGTGAGTGTAGGCTGGTATGACAATGCCTCAGTAATCATGCCGTAGAGAAGCCTGACCTTCCCCTCTTTAATAACCGTCAAGAAACCCAAGCCTGGATAGAGCACATGGCAAAAGCTCCCATGATGGAACGGAATGGGGTGGTTTCACCAAGCCAGTTTGACAGTATGTATATATACTATACATGGTACATTAGACTTTTTACATTAGATCATTTGAAAACCAGACGAACAAATTAAGACGGCTTAACAGATAGCTCTTGAAATAAACATCGCACATTGATATAAATACAAAAGAATACCTCTTTCACACAACCAGGGGCAAAACAAGAAAAAAAACAAAAAAAAAACAAGCATTGGAATAAGCATACACACTCTTTATTTAATGAAACACAGACATTAGTGGAAGAAATTAATATTGTTTGGCAGATTTCACACCACTAATCAATGGAATGAGCACTTCTTTAACAGCACAAACAATGGCTTAGGCAGTTTACAGCATAACCCACAAGAAATCATGTTCAATTTAATGATATTGAAATCTTGCTAATTAAAAAAAGAGTGCCACAAATTAAATCAAATCAAATGTATTTTGCATGGTTCCATAAAAGGGTACTAACTAGGTGTTTATCTATGTTGAAAGCGGCAGTATGAAAGCATCTGTCAAATGTCTGTCAGGTTACAGCTCATTATCTCAGATTGGCACAATGGTCAAGAAATGAATGCAGATGTATTCCAGCATCCAAAAGCCACCAGGAAAGTGAGCAACTGAAGGGTGAAAAACTACACCTGGAGATTTCATTAAACAGACCTGAAATACAGGAGCACGGCTCTAACTGATATTTTTAGCCTGGTACTCACTGGAACATCTAAACACAGTGGAATTTCTGAACGATTGCCGATCTAAATAATTCAGGACTGCTCTCTCTACTGAGCTCTCGAGCCAAGATGCAGGAAACATCTGAAGATGACAGAAAACAGGAAGGGGAGTAGATTTCTCTGGCAGAAATCTGCCCATGTTCATTTGAAAACACTTGAATGTAGTGGTCTCAAAGTGAGTCTTGGCCAGAATGGTCTTTCTTGAGATAAAGATGAAAAACAGTTTTCTTACAGTTTAATCTCACGTTACTGTGACACATTTCTAAAAGAGTTGCTAGTCTTCTAGCCCTTGTGTGCTTCAATTACTAAGCAATGACAATGCCACTAAACAATTAACAGGTTAGAAATCTCTTAAGAATAAAACACTGTCGTTGTTAATGTTTTCAGCCTTAAATGTGATGGATGAATGTGTGTGTGCGTTTGTGTGTATTTGTGATGCATGACTAATGAAGTGAAATGATACAAAGGAGGCAGCAATGAATAAAGTAAAGAAATGGAAGAATGGGGCACAGGTTCTAGTGGGTGGAAGGAAGGAAGGAAGGCAGGAAGGAAGGCAGGAAAGAAAGAAAGAAAGAAAGAAAGAAAGAAAGAAAGAAAGAAAGAAAGAAAGAAAGAAAGAAAGAAAGAAAGAAAGAAAGAAAGAAAGAAAGAAAGAAGAAAGAAAG
>SRMA01025867.1:433033-521594 GCA_007224835.1 Danionella cerebrum | reverse complement strand
AAAAAGAAAGTAATAAAAGAAAAAAAGAGGATCAAACCAGTTGTTATGGACCTAAACATGCCAAGTTATACTGGATACCAACAAAAATAGCGATAAAGAGAGAGATGCGCCTCATTATCAGTAGCAAGCACAGAGCCTCTCACAAGGACACTGGATGACTTTGAAAGCGCGGATCAAACAGCATCATCAAACGTGGCAGAATAAACAGAATCAAGTCTAGTTAGCACTCTGCTATCATGCGTACTCTTCCCATCAAAGGCAAGCACTCACATGATGTTCTCGAGACCGGATCACATCAAATATGGGCACACACAGAGGGCTTGAAATTATACTTTCTGGTTAAAAGAAAGCTGAAAACCCAAGGACAAAATAAACAAAGGAGCATCTGTTGCTGGGAGGGGGAATTTCCAGCGAAGATTTTAAAACAACATTTGTTTTCTGTCATTTTACAAACTGCTGCTGATTAACTAAATTGAAATATCAATGATAATAAAAAATAACCTTTGTTTTACAAAGAAAGGCGTCATGGTGGTGTAGTGGGTAGCACTGTGGACCTCCATACAGAAGGTTGCTGGTTCGAGGCTCACCGGTGATCTTCCTGGAAAGAGTTCCTGGAAACCCCGGTTTCCCCCACAATCCAAAAATCATGTTTGGTCAATTGATTAATTAAAATTCCTTTTAGATACTAATGTATGAGGGGCGAAACAAAAGATCATAACATTATTTTAAAACAATTTTAACAAACAACTTTCCTCTAAACCTATTTAATTATAAAGTACATTTTAAGGGGCTCATAATCACTTTTTTGTACTTTGTTTGTACTGATCATTCATCACGGTTCTTTTCCATCCCTGGTTCTCTGCAAGAGGGTGGTTCCAATATGTGTTCTCTGATTGGCCAGGATTTCCACATACACATGGGACTTGCTTAAAGCAATGTCTGAGATGGCAAAGGATTCTAAATAGTCGTGGGAAAAATAGCATTTCACATAGTTTTTAATATTCCAGACACTTTGAACTAACACAGCAAATTAACAAAAAAATTCACTGATTGATCTCTTGAGGAAGCAAAATTAGAGCAAATTTAAAACAATAAAAAAAACAACTTGAATGAAAAATACCTAAAGTTAGCAGACAAACTTTGTTGTTGTCTTGTAAAAGTGCTGTTTAAAGCCAATATCACAATGAGTGACATGATCCAATCCTCATTTCTCAAATATTTTCCTAAAATGAGATAGAGATATGATATAACAAGTTGGTTGCTATGGTAAACAGCCTGGTTGCTATGGAGGAGTCAGTGACAATATAATGTTGCGTTTGTCACAATATGTCATTTAAACCAACACCCATGTCTTGTCTGTCTCTATCAGATACCAAAGATGAAATACACTTCAGAAAAATTGGTTTCTAAGGTAAATAGTTTGGTTGCTAGGAGCGGTCAGTGAGGTCATAAAAAGGTTCATAATAAGATTAACAATCAAATCCATTAAAAAACCCTCAAAACAATCGTTAAAAAGACATGGTAAGTCTTCGGGAGTATTAAAAACTTTGAATGTAACCAATGTGGGAGCCAGTGCAATAACTCAAGTGGTGTGTTTGGGTGAACCAGTCCCAATCAAGAGCATACTGAACCTCATCAATAGTAGACCTGGAAACTCCAGCCAGGAGAGCATTACTGTAATCCAGATGTGAAATGATGAATGAATTGAACTGTCTTCAAGCACCGGAAAAATGCAACAGAGGACACAGTCGAGGTACATTTCTCAGAAGGAAAAATTAAGCTTTGACCACAGTCTGGACAAACTCTTCCAACCTTAGACAAATACAGACAGACTATCACAATGTGGGTGCTAAAGATATCCCAAGTTTTGAAGAATACTCGTCAAAAGTTCATTCTTCATTTGTTCACCTCCCACTGGTCTGGTGCATATTATCATTCTGCCAGAACTGCTCTACGCAAGTGTCTGAAGTTTTATCATATATGACTAAAGAAACTGGTTTCGCAGAAAAGCAGAGAGAGGTTGCCGAAACAAAAAGGTTGTGTAAGGAAGTTTTGTCTTCCCAGCATGCCGTGCAGTGCGTCAAGAGAAGAGGAATGGCATAATAAGCTTTAGCACTCCCGTGGGCAGCTACCGGCCTGCCTGTAATATTGCTAGCAGCTCACTCACATGAGTTCCGCAGCAGCAGAGGTGCCATAACAGAGCCCAGGACAACACTAACCGGGTCCCAGTGCCACTCTGGCAGAACAGAACTGCTGTAAATTCAGTGCGGTCCCAGCAGACTCTCCGGTGATGCCAGAACCACAGCCTGAAACAGGGAGTCGTAATCAGGATGCTCTGGAACGGAGCTCTACTACAACTGGAACAACCATTAATCACACTCAATGGAGAGCGTTAGTTTTGTTAGAAAGAGGCAAAGAGGAGAGAGAGGGGAGGCTGCTGGGTTAAGTTTTACCAATTAATATTAACAAAAAACAAAACCTGAACCAAAATTTTAAAATTACAATTTGAAAGTTTTCAAAATTATCAGTTAGGAAACGACAGACATTTAGACAGCTTAAAGAGTCAAAGATTGGGTATTGTTGCAGGTAACATCTAAAATAAACAGATAATAAAGTGAAAAGACAAAAATACCTTTTCAGGAAAGCCCCTAAAATGTGATAAAAAAAGAAAGAGTTGCAGATTCAATCGCACAAAAGGGGCTGATGGTAGACTTTGATTTGACATTAAGCAGCTGTTGGGGCACTGTCAGAACTGTCACATACAATCAATAGAACAACTATCACCTAATGCTGCAAAAGATCCCAGCAGCTCAAGCTCTGTCCTTCAGAAATGCCTTTTCAAACAGGAATAATATTATTCCATGTGTAGGGGGTTAAGTCTGAAATCGCGCATATCTTTTCCGGGTGCCAGTTCTCTCTCGCCCATGAAAGAACTGTCTCTTTGTTTTATAATGTTAAAAATGGTTAAAATGTGTGAAAATTACTCATAGAACATGTGAATCTCTCTTCAAAAGCCTATTTAGGACAAGTGTCCAAAAAAAAAATAAGGTGCCTCTTTGGTGTAAGAAAAAAAAATGTACAAAAATGTGTTTTGTATTTTTTAGCCGTTTTTTTTTCAGTACAACCCCAGTGTCTTTGCAAGACAATTGCACTATAATTACATTGCACTTTAATTCCACAAACCAGAATTTGCACAAAAATACAATTCCAACTATAAGATTTTGTCATTTTTGTTATTGCAAAAATCAAAAACATTGAGATTGAACAAAATCAAAGTGTTAAGACAAAATAAAAATTAAGAAATGCCCCCAAAAAGCAAAGACAGGGTCAAAACAAAGTGAAAATTGTATTTAAAAACCAGGTGAACCTCTCCTCCACCTTATGAACTGTTCAAAGCAGTTTTTGTGCCATTGTGTTTTGTGTCAGAACTTGGAAAAACACAAGCCGTTAACACAGGTATTGTATTTATTGTATTTCCAAGGGTTATTACTAATTTTCACCACAAGATTGCACCAAGTTGGGGTCTGGAGAATCAAACTGAAAGACGCTAAATATTTATTTTAATTACCTTGCAAATTATGTCATAACTTTTGCAATTTCATTAAAAACTAAAAATATCAAAACTGCTAACATTTTTGAAACCTACACATTATTTTTGAGGTGCATGTAGAGACAAAGATTTAAATGTGTTTTTTTTTTAAACTGTGGTCAGTTCAGGCGCACGTTGAGGGTCAAAGAGTCAGCGTCTGAGGGTTCTGTAGCAGTGGGAGCAAGCACGGTAGAGAACATTACCATCAGCTGTACTAGGACGGTCAGAGCTCAGCGTAAAAGCCAAAGTACAATGCATTATCATTACAGCCTAGGGAGCATTGATTGGTACTTTACTTCCTTTGTTCAGTGTGGTTTATATTATGTCTTATTTATGGTTTAACAAAAGTATGTGTTTTGGTTCTAGATTGCTAATAATGATGAGTTGTAAGCTAAAATTAATGGAATCTCTCTAAAACACTAACATGCTGCTGAAATTGATTTTTGTGAACTTTTCACTACAGCCTGCTGAGGTGTAACTGCAAGAAAATAAGAGATAAGGGAATAGAACTTATGTTGCTTTAACATCATATACTAATATATAAATTACACTAATAATAAAAAAAAACCTGTGACCGAATTGAAATAAAAATATGGTTATCATTAAAAAACCTTATAGGACAAAAGTGCATTAAATGCAAATAAAATAAATGCAAAAAATATTATATTGCAACAACTAAAAAAGTAATTGGTTATGGCTATTGAAGAAAATATGTTTCACGCTCTATTTTACAATGCAGTGCCTAATGTTGTACCAAGTGCATGCTTCCCAATTATAACAACAGCAAATTGTCACTCTTCATTCTTCAAATGTTTCTCATCGCATTTACTAAACTACCATTGGCCTCAACATCAGAGTCTTGGTTCATTAAAACAAACCAATCGGTTTTTGATCCCTGCAATGCAAGTGGTCATCTGACTAAACATTCAGAGATTGTGGAAACAAAGCTAGACTAAGTTTGTATTGTTAGTACTGATTTGACTAAAAACTTCAATAAATGAAAATAAATTGTTCAAAAATAGACCTGGCTGCATAAATAAAAAGATACCGAGTAATAAACCCAATTGTAGACAGACAATTAAGGAAACGTAAGAATATTTTCTGCACATATTTAAATCTATACCTTTCCATTTCATTGTCTTTACCGATATGTTTCCATTTGATGAAAAATGGTTTGAAGGTGTTGATCCCATTGGGTTCAGGAAAAAAACAAATTGAGGTTTAATATCTGATGTCAATGTTGGTTCAACACTCAAAACTCTGTCATCTTCAAGAGAGGCCATAATGCGCAAAGTTCCCTGTTATTAATGGAGTTCATATAGAATTCTTCTTCTCCCCGAGAACTCCTCACTGCTATTGCACATTACTTTCCAGCTTGTGTGTCTGAAACGACTTCAGTGACAGAGAAAGCGAGAGCAAGGAGAAAAAGGGATACATTAGCAGACAGGCACTTTGCTCCACCACACTGAGAAGTGATGGGAGAGGATGAAGAATGCATGGAAAGACAGAAGCCTCTATGTTTGACGTGAGAAAAAAGAGGTGGCTAGGCAGGTTAGAGGAGCTCATTTCCATCTACACGACAGTCTCTGACTGCACCATGACACCATAATTACTGCCACGCTCGATAGTCCTTCAGCTCCACCTTCTCACTGCTCCAGATTCACACACAAAGTGCTAGAGAAGAATTAGCAAAATCCGCATGCACATATGCAAAACATGCATTTATATAACTGCAGAAAAGCCTCAATATAACGGCAAGTTCATACGCTGCAGATCTTCCATGGAAAATTTAGAAAAAATAGGATTGATTCTTCATAGTTTTCAGTTAGTTCTGCCAAATTGAAATGTTCAGGTATTTGAGTAGGTTTTACGTCAATGTTCAATGTTTCATTCCCATTATTATCTTCTTGATTATCATTTAAATGTATTAACAAAATGTATTTATTTGCTGAATTTATCTACTGAATATATTCATTTTTTTATTTACTATGTCAAATTCAAACTAATATGTCTTGATTTTTAAAGTTAAAGCCACTTTTACTTTCATTTTAATATAAATATGAGTCCCTTAGAAAACTGACCAGAGTCCACTTCATTTTCTCCACACATTGATTTTTCCACTGTTTGTTATCCTCTCCATCAATTAATATTTCTATTCAATTATTGTGTTACTTATATTATGCTTATAATTACATTAGTGCATTTGTATTATTTAAAAGATTAAAAATAACACATATTCTAAACAACAGCACAAAACAACAATAAACATATTTATTTATTTATTGTTTGGTTTATTTATTTACTCACATCACTACTTTTTCAGCAGTCGCTTTCCAATTAAGACAAAAACATCTTCAAGTCTACTGGAGCTGCAGCCACCATCCATGGTTTGTTTGCCAGGCAACACATACTACGGCTTTTTATATTCTACAAAAAGTTTCTTCTAAATTCTAGTCCCATGAGACATCACAAAACATTTGAAAGTGGTTCTGGACATCCATGTGAGCATGATGCAAACTGTGTGACTAACCCCGATTGGCCCGAAAATGTGCCATGTGTTTTCTGTCACATGTTTTTCTACACCGTATTATGACTAAGCATATATACAGCACTGTTCCAAAAAACAGCTTCTATAACAAAAACTGTTGAGGCTTAAATTATGAGACATTTGGTTTTCATTAACTGCCAAAAGCATCATCATTTAAAGGTTTGTTGCTCAGTGCATAGTGACTGTATTTAACATCCCTGATGTATATATAAATACTGAGCGACAAACAATATAGGATTTTTTTCCATGACATTCTATTGATTTCAGATGAATCTAGGTATTTAAAGTTGTCAAATATTTATAAAATTGTAGTAGATTCACAGGTCTGCCTCTCACAAGCCAAGCATTCTCCAGACCTGTCAACAGAGTAGCACTATTCATTTCCCCTCTATTGTCCCGACATGACAGCACTCGCCAGATCTGAATGCAGGCCAGAAATCTGACCGGAGCGTGTCTGAGGAACCTGGAAAAACAGCTCTCTGCACACTTGACTACAAAACTGACATTTTGAATGAAGCGTCAATAGGCAGGAGTGTGCTGGCACTGCATGCATGGAAAAGCAGACACAAAAGAGAGGCATGGCAGTTTAATTAACATTTAGAGAGGGAAAATGCAGCAAGAGACTTAGAGAGCACAAACACGTACAAAGACGGCAGCAATAAAGGCCGTGTTGACAAAACATCTCAACCTGGAATAAGGAATGGAAGGAACACTTTTTTTTGAGTGAGGCAAAGCTCTACATTGCTCAAACTATAAACACAGATATGCAAAAACAGATGTCACATAAGCTCTAGCAATTACAGCAGAAAATGCGATCGCTTCGAACATCTATACGCTCCATCACTGCCATAGACAAATCAATCCCTACACTCCCAATTGATCTACGGGCTGATGGATACATTAATTAGGAGAGTTGGGAACAATTTCTCCATTAAATCAAAACATCCATGAAAGCTAACGAAATGTAACCCCCTAGGGTGGTTCATTAATTTAATCAGTTTAATTCACGGGATGGAGAAGACCTTCACTCCCCTTGAACTTTGACTTCATGGACTACACTGGTTCTTGTCAAGAAAAATGATTAATGATCATGGTCAAAAACCCTGTCATGACTTAATCGAGGACAAGGAAAATCAGAAGTTGACATGAGTACGGACACAAAGAGAATGGGCTGCCCTGCTCAACAACCAATGCTTTACCCAGTTCCACAAATAATTATCAGCCTTGGTGTCACCTTCTGATTCAGGAAGGCATCAGCCTCTTATTTTGAATTCATCGGCTCCCAGTGAGTTGCAATAAAAGTCAAAGACGGGTTTGTTCTGATTGACAGACCAATTAATTTGCTGCTCTAAGTCTGCAGTCAGAAACACAGCGCTATAATCAGACCAGAGTGAAAGAGATCCTGACAAAACCATGGGTTACCTTCTACTGGAGTAAGGTACCAGCACTTGTAAAAAAAATACTGTAATAATACTGTAATGGTACACTTACCACAGACAAACTGAAAAGGTCAACACAACCCAATTTTATTTATATAGCACAATCAAAACCGCAGTAGCTGGAAACAAGATGATTGAATCAAACAGATGATTAAAACAAAAATATTCTTGATATATAAAGACAGTGAAATAAAATCAGATAAAATGATACAAATCAAAACACATTAAAACACAGAATTACCGCCAAATTTACACACTAACAATGAAACTCAGCTTATTACCCCAAATAATGGGTTTTAAGGTGGGATTTAAACATTGAGGTTAAAATGAACCTTAAAATGAAGAAACCTGTAGTTGAATAAAATAAGTAAATGATGAGGAAAATGAATGGATGGATGGATGGATGGATGGATGGATGGATGGATGGATGGATGGATGGATGGATGGATGGATGGATGGATGGATGGATGGATGGGTGGACGGATTTTGCCATCCAGTTGTGTCTTTTTAGTTCCAATCCAATCCAATCCAATCCATCTTTATTTATATAGCACTTTTTAAAAACAACAGGGTCAGCCAAAGTGCTGTACACAGCCTATGAGGTGTAGGGCTAATAAAAATAGAGTGAAGTAATATAAAATAAATAAAAGTTTGATAAAGCATAGAAATATAAAACCACACAATAAAAACACCAGTCAGAGGTAAGAACAATAAAACAAGTAAAAGTCAACAACTCAGACAGAGTTAAAAGCCAGAGTAAAAAGATGTGTTTTTAAGGATGACTTAAGGAAGCGCAACACTCAACTGTAGAGTACATGAGCTCAGTGTTAACATGTCTTTATGATTTAATTAACATTTTAATTAATTTAACGTTCAACAATCATCTCACTGTCAGTATATGAGAAACTTTACAGCTTTGAACTCAAATGCAGGTGAGACATGGAAAAGTACAGTATTAATTTTCTTCATTTCAGTCATGCTTTTAAGCCCAGATATGGGCAATAATACGTCTATTGTGTAAATATTGGCAAGTGAATGTGGCATAAATTGGACGATTCCTAACTACATGCTACAGTGTCAAGGCAGTGAATTTGTAAAAGACAAGCAAGACTACTTTAAGGGGAATGTATTAATGAAAAGCTTTAATTAATGGCATGGCAGCAAAGCTTTATGAAATCAAATTAAAAATTCTAATCACAGTTAGTTTTCTTCTTCTTCAGAAGCTCATCGATGAAAACGCTGATTCACGAAACAACCCTTTCTTGTTTTTCCATTTGTGAAAAGCAAGCACCTGTTCTTTCATTTCCTCCCCCGATCTTTTTCTCTGCTATACTTGCAACCAGTTCAAAAGTAACATCTTGCCCCTTTTGCGTCCTCATCTCCATATTGCAAGTCTTTGAGAGGAGCCATGTCCTATGCTGTGTGAATAGTGAACAAATGAGAGGGCTCCCTCGGGCAATGCTGCTCCTTCTTATTCTTGGCACTTCGCCATCTTGAATTCTCACAGAAGATGGATTCCAAAAGCAGTAACAGAGAAAAAAATGGGGAGGGGAAAAAGAAGCAGAGGGAATGTAATTGAAGTGCCATGAAAAATTAGCATCACCTAGTCCTTAAACCAGCTCTATGAGCTACTTAGTGGAAAAAGGCCATTTGGACTTGAAACCAAAGCATCAACTGCCAGATTTCATGCCACCTCTGTTTACAATTCTGAAATTGATTCATGGAGGGGAGAAAGGAAGCGATTGAAATGAAGGATCTGTGCAGTAATTGACCCTACGCCAGTTCTGGTCCGGATACACACCATTGGTCAAATGTGGATTCCTTATTATCTCATTTAATCATGATGGATGAGGAGATGGCTCAATATTATGTGAGCCCTAGAGGCCACAGAGAACAAGATGGAAGCATCAGGTCTTACCTGAAAACCCATTAGGTATGAAACAACCCAATGAAAGGCATCTGTAAATTTGTGGGGACCACATCTAGATTCTCATCCTCATTTGAGGATGTTATGAGCAGCATCAGGTCAACAACGCCCAGTAATTTACCCTTCTGTTGGTAGCCTCCTCTTAACAATACTCTTCAATGAGCAGAGATCTCCTTCACCCACTTGCACCTGAAGGCAGACAAAGTGGCTGCTCAGAGCCCTACAAACACCCACGTTTCAGCAATCTGTGCAAATGTCCATTGTGCCTCAAGAATTCACATGTTAAAAAGGAAACGAGAGAGTCCTTCTTTGTTTGGGCCTTCAAAGCAGTCAACAGTGCCGCAAAGCTGACAGCAGCTTTTTATTAACTCACCACCTCATTTCAGGGAATAACAAGGATAAGGAAAATTGCAGAGGCTGCTAATTGACTGGCTAGGATGACTGGCGTGTGGCGCTAACACTGCTCATCTCAAATCAACTAGCGCGTACACAGACACATTGTTCTGTCAAATGTAGCACTAAGGGCCCTCTGATGACAAAAACATCCCGGAGACAGAAATGACAGAAGCTCAATTAATATCATAGCAGCCATGGTTTCAAAGACGAAAGGGCTGTTCACGATGGGGGTATGTGCTTCAGACAGTGCTGCTGACAGGTTAAAGCACTTGCACCATGGGGATCAGATAATTGGACATTTTGTGTACCAAAGTAGGACTCGTGGTATTGCAAGTGTACATTCTGATTAAAAAGCGTGATTAAAAGCCTTTTTAAAATGCAAAATATAAAAATAAAAATGCATACATTATTTTCTGACCCACACACAGGACTAAAGCTGTTGTCCTTTGTAAAATCATATTTTTTTGGGAAAGTAAAACTCTTAATAAGACCTCGCCATTAGCATAAAAAAGTAACGTATACTGCAGCTAAAACATCAATGCCATAAATTGTTAGACTCATATCTACATGATCGGAAAAATTGATTGTCAGAGTTTCTTTCGTAAGCAGATTTAATGTATTTACCATTTCAAATTATAAACCCAAGCAAGAAAGGCTGGAGACTGATTATATAAATATGGAGCAATGAATAAAATTCATTGAAGGCTGGCTCATTGAGACACATGTATTGTTTCTCATTAAGCACATCTTACAGACAGTTGGCATAGTGGTACTATAACATCATTCTGAAGGTCTGATGCAAATGAGTCAATTCTTGCCGAAAAAAAAATAGAAAAAAAAAGTTGACGTTAGCTAACAGCTCTTTTTTGTGTATGTTTGAAAAGCTGATAAATCGATAGATTCCCCACACCATCACACAACTCTATTGTAGTAATTTAAACACGGCATGTTCGGCTAAGATCGACAGAATGCTATTGCATAATTGATGTAACAATTGTTGCGAAAAACCTTTAAAACAAATGAAGGGATTTGAAAAAAAATCTGGAATTAAATAAAACAGTTTACCCTTAACCTCAAAGGCATTACTTGTGTTTTACTAAAAAAAACAATCTTCTTCTTTTCCTTTCGGCTGTTCCCAGTTTAGGGGTCGCCACAGCGAATCATCCTTTTCCACCTATCTCTGAATCTAGCCACAGGGGTTGCAAGACTTCTGTGCCGGTCCCAAGCCCGGATAAATAGAGAGGGTTGCGTCAGGAATGGCATCCGGCGTAAAATATGCCAAAAACCAATTATGCAAGTCAAAAAACAATGTGACATAATAATCCACTTTGAAACCTCTTAAGCTCTCCAGTACTTTATACTTTATGTGGATGCATTTCCATTCACCGGTTTAATACGCATTTTGGAATTTTGCATGAAAAACCTGGATGCAAACGACAAAATTATGCACACAAATGAGTAAGATAAACTTTTTATCCAATCAGAAAAAAATGTGCATCAATTACAATGTAAATGCATTTACTGCATTATACAGTGCAATAGCCATGCGTTTTTTTCTGTCAGAACTGGATTGCAACCAACCAACAGACCAATTTCATTGCATAACATCGGAAATGTTGTCATCAAAGAAGTTTGGGATCATCACTTCCCAGAACTGTCTTAACCGGCTGCATTCCAAAAGCAAGAAGACATGAATGCACATAATATATAATAATAAATTATTATATACAAAAAAGTGTTCTCTGAACGCAGCAACTTCTTTTTTATTTTTTTTTTATATTCAGCGCAAGTTTATTAGAAAGTGATACAATTTTGTTCTCTTGGTCTCATTGGATGGAAACATGGCTTTTGTCATCAATGTGTATTTTTTCATGTAGATTCACATTAAAGTGCCCCTATAATGAGTTTTTGTGAAAGTGTCTTTCATTTAATGTGTAATGTGGCTCTAAGTTAATAAAACATGCAGTTTGAGTTTTAAATGTGAAAGTGTTCTGTCTAACTACTTATTACAAAAAAAAAAAAATGGCGTTAAACCAAAGCTTTTGCTTTTCTTGTCTAAACCATAATTTTGACATTTTCCAAAACACCCATAGCCAATATTTTCTGAAAAAATGCCCAAACTCAAACTTTTCTACATTTAAGCTTCTCCATCTTTGAAGCTGCTTTGAAGAATCTGCATAAAGTCATTGTATAAAAACTCCTCCAAAGCAGCCATGGATTCAGGTAGCATCATGTTGTGAAGCTGCACTATTAAACATTGTGAGGAAAAGTTATTTTCCTTTGCCAAGAGCCTTTGAAACCATTTGATAACCATCTTCATCATCAGTCAAACCACTACTGGAAAATGATGGGCGTTTGTTTTCCTGCAAGCACTACATGCAATAAACTAGTGACAACAAATGAGGTCACACTACAAGATTTAGCCACAGATGTTCCTCATGCAAAGTTTGGAATGAATGTGCCTATTGCCCTTCCCACCATTTCAGTCTGTTGTTGGGGACCACTAAACCACAATATGAATTTATTTATACATTTTATCTTTGAAGACAAACATCAATAAAACAACTAACTATTAAAATTATTTTGCATTAAATAATGCAGTCTTTTATGTTCCATAACAATATACAACAGCATAGAGGATTGAAATGACAAAAGCTGAGTAAATAATTTATGTTTTGAGTTTTCTTCAAAGCAGTTTTAATCCCTATTGGGAACAAAAGCAGGAATCCTTTGACAAGTAAAGAAGATGGGAAGTTTTGGATCTTTGGCGCTTCTCAACATGTGCAATTTAGTTCAAAGCTATGGACCTTTTTCATCTAGAAATCCATTATTTTGTGCCTTTCATTTAAACGTATATGAAATGAAAATTCAGACTGAAAAAAGAAGCAAAACTAAAAAAATAACAACAAAAGCAAAGACACTCATGTGACTTGTCCACTTGTTGACTGATAAAAATACATTCTGCAATGGCTACAGCCGAAAAAGAAAACTTTGAAGATCTCATCCATTAATTCTGGGGATAACGAGGAAAATTCCCACAGGACTAGGTTATCAATATTCAATAAGTGGTGCCCTCCCACCATATCCAGCCTGCATATACTGTGACTGAGGGGGGTGACTGAGTGCCTCCACCTCATTTCTATACCAAACCTCAGTTGTTTAGGTTTTCCTTTTTGAATGAGGAGGCTTTGAAAGCCATCTAACAATGACATAAATTCACACCATCACGAAAACACAAGAAGGGTCTTCTGTCAGGATCCAATTGCTTTATGACAGTTACAACTGAAAAAAAAAAAAAAAAACAACCTCTTTGGAGAGAACGTCTTTCTCCCTGATCCTGCAGAAGACACACCAATTTAAAAGTAGCATAGAGAGGGCAGAAAGGGGTCAAGCTGGAGCATCTGCCGCAGATGATTTGGCTGTCATTCGCCACAAGTCCCATTTCCTGCCATCTGAACCTATTTATAATAAAGCAATAACAACAGACATCACTCTGGAACAACTGTAAACTCTGTATTTTTATATATATAAGAAGATCTTTTCAAATCATATGTGTGCATGTATGAATGAATGTATGTACGTATAGATGTACATGTGCTCACAAGTGCTTTTTTCCACTCATAGTTTGTGGTTGGGTGAAGCCATTTATTGTCAAACAACTGTGTTTACTCTTTTTTTAATCGTAATGACAACTTTCCAAATTACCCAGCTCTTAATATTTTGTATTCTTCCTTTACCATCAACGACAGTCTCTTGGAGTACTTTTTGATGAGGTTCTTTATCTTCTCTGTTGGCAAAAACAGCCAGTTCAGGGCAAAACGCCAAGAACTCTTCTCAAACTCGTTGGTTCAATGATATTGAGGTCAGGAGACCGAAAACCACTCCAGAACCTTCACTTTGTTCTGGTGTAACCAAAGACAAGTGGACATGGCCTTTTGTATTTTGAATCGTCAATTTGTATTTCAAAAGGAATGTCCAGTAAGGAACTGTGAGCAGCTTCTAGGCTGATGAGTGCCAATTGTCATCCAGTATCCTTTAATAACATACAGCATTCATCTTCCAATGTTCCAGCCTTTGGAGCTCACTCATCCCCAAAACCTTTTTCACACGCAACACATTCAATTTCCCAAGCACAGGAATAATGATAATGCCCATCAAACTATACAGCTATCTAAACTAAACAGCAGAATTAACAAGGCAACAGGCAGTGCGACCAATCACAATAATGTGCGACCCCTCCCACCACTGGTCATTAAAAAAAAAATAAAATGCCAATGCTGAAACCGGATCGGACAGAGGTGGTCCGGTTGCATCTAGAAGCCTACAGCTAGAAGGATAATCATCATCGTTGCATGATGCAGGGTTTAGGAGTCGTTGTAATATCTGGTTGACTAAATGCCTGTTATAAGACGTGTTCCAATTCGTTGGAAACTCCAAATAATGAAACTTTCAAGGCCATAATATGGTCATTTCAAGGTCATAATATGGCACATTAAACAATTACAACTTAAGAAAAAGGTAGTTTGGGACCCCTTTTAAGAAATGCTCAAGATCACTAGATGAATAGATTACTTCAAGGAGAAGGTGGAATAAAGACTTCAGCTAATAAAACAGTCCTGGATATAAAATGGCATATGACAATGCTCCACATTTAAGCTGTGCTTGATTATCAAAATAATCGTACAGCATTGTGTGCTTCAACTGGTTTCATAGCTAGAAAACAAGATATCTCAGAATTTGAGGAAAAGTCAGACTGTATGGCATGCTCGTATCTTATTTATAGTTTCAACATTAAATGTTTGCAAGGTTGTTGCACAAAAACATCTTGGGAAACAAACTTCAGGAAACTTCCAGTCAATGAACTACTGTGTGTTCGTAACGGTTGAACTTGTGACTCCCTCACGAAAATCCCACTATCCTCTAATGGTTATAGACTTGGGGATCCTGCAGGGTGCCAAATTACCTCAGTACCTCAGGGTAGTTATCCTCCTCAGCTCCTTAAATCCTTTGAGGGCTTGAGAGAGCTCTCGGAATGGTATTTAGGATAACAGTTTTAGAATTTGCTGTGAATGAAATCTTCAGTTTTCTCAGACTCTTACCCTACATGGACCTCATTACTGAGGCTGCAATCCCTGATCTTTGACCCTAGTTCATGCAAGTCACGACTCTAAATAAGGGATTTCATAGAAATTATTACACTCTCCATTTGCAAAGGAAAACATAGTAGCGGATACACTCACAAAAAAATAGCTCTAATGATCTCCAAAACAGTTGGTAATAAGTTCTATTTATTTTAAATAGTATGTGCTCAAAACAGACCTGTAGCATCATGAGCTGCTTAAGCATACTCAAAGTTCGAAAAATTGCACATATAATCAACACCCAATGGCAACACCCAATGTAGAATACGTTTTAAACAGCAACTCTTTCGATGCTTTGGCCTTAAACGAGCACTTCTGACACATAGATTAATCAGGCCACTTGTTTACCACATTAAGACGCTTTCGCACGGGCATTCCTCTTCTGATAGACGAGTCATGTGGGGCAGAGGCAATGAGAAGTAGAATAAAAAAAGACAGGAAGAGCAGTGGAGATTCATCTCTTCGCTGTGGGTAACGACGAAAGATTTATGATCCGCACAATGCCCGATACACTTGCCTGTCCCTGCCAGACAAAAACTGCTTCATTATCATTTTAAATTGGGCATTTTGTTTCCGGCGACATGAAAACAGCAGCAGGATAATTGAAAAGTAAACCAGCGTTCACACAGGACCTCTTTGCATCAAAATAGTGGAGGGTGACGAGATAAGAAACCAGATTTAAAAACAGACTTTTTTTTTTTTTTTTAGAAACGCACCATTTCACAGAATGGGTGCCATTTCTGTCCCTGGGATCTTATATCTATAAATATTTATTAAAATTGTTTCAGAAATACATTTTATTACTAAGTAAAGTGTACTACATACTATGCTTATTGCGGACTAAATCTATAGCATCTAACATAAACCACCTAGTTTCTGATGCTACACCTCACCATAAAATATAATCAAGATCTTTTAAAAAATAATCTTTCACATTGATATTTAAATCCATATATAATGTTACATTGTTGTTACACAAATATCTATACTTTTAAACAATAATGAAAAAAAAAAAAACATTTTTGTCATGTCCACTGCTTTTTACTCATACCTGTTACCCTAACCCATTCCCCTCCGGAAAAACTGGGAAATAATTTTTTTTTAGCAGGAAGTTGCATCAGTTGAATTTTTAGAAATTTCTTATTTACATACTAGATGATTTTGTGATGATATCTTAGAGCATCATTAACAAAAAATACTATCTATTTTATGCAAATTACGTCAGTGACTTAAGTTATAATATTGTAAAAAATGATATTGTAAAGAGTTAATAATGTAAAAATGCACATGTCTGGTAAATAACAAAATTCACATAATTTCGTGGTTCTATATTCATAAGCACCATGTGGCAAATTCTTTGATAAAAAAGCAGTCCTGTAACTTTCAGTCCTGTTACATACTCAAAGAGAAACACAAGGGGTAAGTTACAAGAACAAAAACTTTGATTAAAAATCTCAAAAAACATTTAAATAAGTTACTTAAGATGGACTAATACGCATTTGGAATATGTAAGTATATACAGTGGTACCCCGAGATACAAATGCTTCAAGTTAAGAAATGTTTGAGATTCGAAAGCTCCAATTTTTTTGCTTTGTGATTCGAAGAAAAATTAGAGATACAAACATTTACAAGCTGTTCTGCTGTATTTTCCGCTTGACGTCACGATGTCACGCTGCGCTTCCGGGTTCTTGCGCTCCTATCTCCCAGTGCAAAAAGAGTCTTGATGCGCTTCAAAACACTTCAACAACACAGTGAAACATTATGTATAGATTACTAATAATGTACTATAACAAACGATAGAGTCAAGGTGTCGTAAAAGAAATAACGTTAATAACGTGGAAAGTGCTGTTCTGCAGCGAAAGTAAGAGAAACACAGTCATGCGTTCTCAGAAGCACTCTCTCCATCTGTCTGCGCTTGTGCATGAAACCGTGTTTGTGTTAGTAATTCTTGAAATATCTTGAGAAAGCTAACTTTCATACGTGATGCCGAAATGTTTTCTACCATCCGTTCCACCTCCTCCGACACATCGCTTCACTCAGGTTTGTCTTGAATTTGTGTACATATTACGCATTTTGCATGTGTTTTATTCAGTTTTATTATCATTTATTACATTAACAATGTGTAGATCTAAGGATTGAAGAAATGTTACTTGATTTTTATTATGTAAATTTTCATTAGTGGATGTTTTTCATCAACTTATAATGTTTCTGAGAGCCGTTGCACGGATTAGGCGTTTTACATGTAAAACTTGCTTAAACATACGAAATGTTCGAGATCCAAATGTCACCTGATCTCGGGGTACCGCAGTATGCTATTTGAATTGTTTTGAAATCAAGTAAAAAAGACAGTCTGAAAAGATACAATGACCAAATGGCACCCATTTGGTGGAATGGCTCATATGATATTTTAAAGACTATGGATTGCAGTACTGGACCGAAACTTTGATCCTAATAGTATCTATAGTAAATCTTATATAGCTGTTAATTAACCACGTAAAAGTAAAAGATATATATATATATATATATATATATATATATATATATATATATATATATATATATATATACATGTATATATATATATATATATACATATATATACACATATATACACATATATACACATATATATATATATATATATATATATATTTATATATATATAGAATTAACACACAGAGTTAGATGAGAGAAAGGTTGTATTAATATGTGCATTTTAAGTCAGACTGTGGCCATTTGTGTAAATAAATGCAAAGGCTGAGAGAGAGAGAGAGAGAGAGAGTGAGTATATATATATATATATTAATCTAGTTAATATGTGTGCGTGCGTGTGTATTTGAATTATTTTAACATTGATTATTAATATTGTTTAAAGCATTGGCAAAACAATGCATTTTGTCATGCCAGTAAAGCTGGATTTAAACCTTTGAATCTTTGAGTGTGAGAAAACGTGAGAGAGAGAAATAGAGTGATAGAGAGTAAGAGAGAGAGTGAGAGAGAGAGAGAGCGAGAGAGAGAGCGAGAGAGAGCGAGAGTAGTGACAGCAGGGGGACGCAACAGTGTGCCTGGAGGTGGCAGTGTGCATTAGTACAAGTGTTTTGTCTGCAGGCCAGGTGTATTCATGACCATTTACACAGCCCATTTCCTCCTTAGTCATTCCTCACAGCACAACACTGCAGAAGAGGTGCTGTTGTCACAAGAGCCGGCATCCGACCTCAAAAACAGTTCTTCTCAGTCCCTCTGCAGCACGACAAGTCACTTGGGGTGAACTGTACGAGGAAGTCCGGAATGAATAATTGACAGCAGGTTCTGTATGGGGCAAGGAGTCAGGCGAAGGCTAAGATTATCCACTATTGCTCCTGGCAGATGGGAGGCAGTTGTCAGAGGAAAAAGAGGCACAGAGGAGGATCAGATGTCAGCTCATTACAAACTCGTATTGGTCTTTTTGCACCTAACATCCATTTAACCCTTCACCCCCGCTCACATGCCTCATGCATATTGGCACCAGCAGCTTTTTTATTGAAGAAAGGAATCCAATTATTTCTACTTCCCTCTCACTATCTGTCTTTCTCTTTATGTGATAAATGCAGCTCTTTGTCTCGATAATCTGCTGTTTGAATGAATCAAGAACCCTTTCAAATTACTTAATAGTCACGTGTAGCCAGCTTTATAGAAAGTATTTTTCATTTAAGATATATAGTAATATAACAACAGCAATAATCTTTGGATTAACCATGGTAATAGACTACTACAAGCAGAATTTAAACTGCTTTTAAACAGATTTTATCATTTGGGATGAATAGTAGAGCTGAAGATCTGTACCACTGGGACCAGGCGGATCATATCGAGTTCTGGCTTCATTTATAAAATTTTGCACAGGCTCGGGTCGGGATTGGAATCGCGATCATGTGATATGCTTAGATTGCGTGTATTGATTTGATTAATCTCGGGCGGTGCCAGCTCATTAATAAAACATAAATGGAAACCGCTCTCAACAAACTTCAGATCACATATGTCAAAATATCTATTGGTTTGGTTTCTCAGTTCTCCCTAAGGTTCAAACTTCAGCTTTAACTTTTAAGTGCACTTTGTAAGTGTTCTGCTGAATAAAAAGCATCTCAGACAAGCAATCAGCTTAACAGAGATGGATGCATAAATGGAAAGATCTACTTAAGGTCTAAGAAACCTCAAAAAGACAGCCAGTGTTCATTTGGACAGTAGATTTGTTTGAGCTGGAGGCAAACTCATTAGTTTTGCTACTTTTTTGCATCACCATATAAAACACCTTCTGGCAGGTAAACAATGGACTGAATGTCTTGAATGACAACAAACAGAACTGCTAGCAAAGTCAAACCTGAGGCGCTGATGGTGGTTTGCATGTGATAAGCTTCATGTCTATTCATGTTGGTGTTAAAATCTGCCAGTGTAAAGTAATGAGAATGAGCCTCTACGTTCTCTTCGCAAAAATCTACTTCCACTTAAACATTAAAGTTGATTTAACCTATAAATGCTAATCAAACAGGTGCTCAAATGTATCATTATTAGTGACACACAAAAGTGCAAATATATTCAGGTTTCACAGACCTAATTCACATTCAAACACCAGTGCTAGGACATGGCCATGAGCCAAACAGCACATTTCATCCACTAAAGTAAAAAAAAAGGCACAATATAATCTTTTTCTGTGTGTTTTTAGTGGCTTTCTACTCCTTAAACCCCTCTGTTTTGATGTTTTTTTTCATTGTAGAAATCTACTAATACTTGTCTGTCCTTCTTAAAGCCTGGTTTTGTATAGTTTCTCACAATAAAAACACAATTTAACACAAGGGTGACAGGCTGTTTGTGAGTTAAAATCAACAGACACACAGCATCTGGCAGGTGATGATATTGTATTGCTAAAGAGGAGCTGAAAGATCAGGCGGGAAAGATTTCTCAGAAGTAGGAGATTTTGGAAAAAAAAGGAAGAACCTAAAGGAGCAAAACCCCCATCATTCTCCCCACGCCAGGGCTGAACTGTAAATGACCTCAGGAGTTTGACCACAGGGATGACGGAACAATATGCATGCTGCCATTCTCTGTAGAGTTCCCACTAAACCCTTCCATCTTGTTAGCTGAGGTAGTTTGCTTGGCTGTTGTTTGCCTTGACTTTTGTTCATGCTGTCTGAAAGGACAGATGTAGTGGAGAACGTTGCAGCCTCAAATCCATCATGGTTGGCGAAAAGAAGGGACTGATGGAGAGTGAGACGGTCAGCAGTTTTTCAATAGATCCATCAAGCAGTCAGAAACAGGAGATCTGTCTGGAATTCTCTCTCTGTGATGGCAACTTTTTTATGTAAAAGGCTAATTTATATGCAAAAAAAATAGTTAACAATTAAAAATAAACAACTACAAAAGTATATTACTGTAAAGCTTTAGAAAGGCAGAGAAAAATAAGCTTATTCCAAGAGAATGAGATCCGGGACCCATACGGTAACTTAATTAATGAAAAAGCATATAGATGTAATTCAACCCAAGCTCTAATTTTAAACTAATGGAACCATTGTGTGTTTCCAGATCACTGTGTCCCTATTCAAACCCTTGTTTGAAGATAAAATGAACGGTCTGGAACAGTACTAAAGCTCTTTGAGTCAGGAACAGGAAGCCTTTACATGGCGCGAATGAAGCAAACTCCACAGGACTCCAAACCCCCTGCAGATGATCCAAATTAGAATTGTATACATCTTCTGGGGGGATGTGTTTTAACTGGATTCAGCATTGTAGGACTATACAAGAGCACTATTCTTAGAAATAAAACAGTGCTGCCTTTTTGCAGAGCAGTTATGCAACAAACAGACAGCAATTGACAGTCATGCATGACAATGAAACATGTCTGTAATGCAGAAACAGCAGTAGCAAAAATAGACACTCTGCATTTCAGTGAATAAAGATGTAAAAGTGTCCTATATTTTCCACCAATAAAACACAAGTACCTAGCAGACAGAGTTATGGCTGCTAGTACTCATTGTTAACCCGAATATTCCAGATATAAATCACTGTTTCACTCACCTAATGCCAGAGTAAGCTGCACAATCATTTATCAAGTAAAACAGCCAAGGAGACTGGGGCAAGAGTCCAGTGGCTCAGCACGAGCTTTGAACTTTGACACTAAGCAGCCGGACGCATTCCAGAGAACATCCCAGTAAAATGCGCTAACAAAATGGACAATGAGTTTACAAAGTCACATGTGGGTGATTAATAACATAACCTACTCTGAGTTTGCAGCAGGGAAGTGTTAATGTACAACTAAAAATATTTTTTTAATTTAGTAAAAATTGCTATTTTTTTAGCTATGCCTGAGGTGAATAGTTAAGATACTTAAAGATAACCGAAAATACGTGCATAAGATTAGCAAATTTTTGTAATAGAAAATATATATTGTTCAGCCCCGGAGGCAAGACGTCAGCAGACAGATAACTTGTCCATAAACAGACTGAAGTGTGTATATAACTTTACTTCTTTATTGCAGGAAGTCATAACACTCTGTGACATCCATACACGACCCGAATAAAGCTGTAAGGCAGTAACTACAGTTGGTAAACATGGACTCCCAGTGAATAATGACATTGGAACACGCACATCTGCAGACACTCAAACTAAAGAAATCGGAAAACCAACACCACATGTAAAATCTGTCCAATGTGCGTACTAACTGTTGTCCCACATTCTAGACGTCACAGGCCCCGCCTTCACAATAGTCCCAAGAAAAACATGCAAAAGTTAACACACGACCTGTGTAACATCTAAATCAGTTCAATATTTGGTGTCACAGCTACAAAAAGTAAGACATATTGTAGGATTATATTCATGTTAATACCAAACAGGTGATAATGATCATCAGTATCACACATACGTTGAAACCAAGTCATGAACTCAAACAGATTCAGCTGTGTTAAAACTAAATGAGGAATATCTCAAAAAGCAGCAAGCTATTTATATTTAGTTGTTTCGATCCCTTCCCTGGACACTTGTAATGTTCTGCTTTTTGGAGCTCAGTGAATTTCAGTAAGATACTGTGATAGGACACCAGCATTGCAACAAGTACTGCTGTGTTTTGCCAATTACCAGTCAATTCATTTACATTTATGTATTACATTTACATTTATGTATTTAGCAGACGCTTTTATCCAAAGCGACTTACATTGGGAGTAAACATCAAGCAGTTTGGTACAAAGTGGATTGATCAGAAGACATACACATAGAACACTTTTAAGCTAGTACAGAAAATGAATTCAAATCAGTGCTTCAGAGGGTTTTTTTTATCTAATAATTAATTCCTTAATAATTAGAGCATTTTCAGCATTTGATACGCTAAATAAATTATTGACAGATCATACATCATTGGGTGCAATGCAAAACATCAGATAAAGGGTTCCCCAGCGATGTTCTCTGGAGTGACTAATCACTCATTTCCATGATGAATCAAGATGCCAGTTGACATAATACGGTATGTCTTTGACTACATCCCATCAACTGCCAACTTTAGAAAAGAGGGGGTTGTGGTTTAGAGTTGCTTTTTTGGGATCTAAATTGGGCCCATAAGTTGATAATAAAGGGCCACTAAATGGTTCAGCAAACCAAATTATGGGGAATTCAATGCTTCCAACATTGTGGGAACAGTTTGAGGATGTTCTTTTGTTCAAACATGACTACATGCTAGTGCACATAGCAAGGTCCATACAGACATGGATTAGAGTGTTTTGTGCAGGCCACTCGAGTTCTTCCTCGACAGTTCTACCACGTAGATGAATTAGAGCAAAGGCTATCTCCCTAGTAGAGTTTAAACTGTTATAGCTGCAAACAGGTGAGTCAACATCTTATTAAACCCCATGGATTAAGAACAGGGTTGTAAATTAGTTTCACATGCATCTAAAAAATAGTAAGTGCCAAAGACCTTAAGTTAAAAAAAGTACTTTTAAACTATGTATACCTGAACACAATAATTGAAAAGTTTTAGTTTAGTAATATAGTTTATTGTTATTGAAAATATTTATCATACCCATTATAGAAGACCCTGGAAGCAAGGTTTAAGAAGGTATAACAGAAAACACAGCTTTGTTTGGCTTTAAAAACATTGAAATGCTATCAACTCTAACAGAGAGAGAAAGAGAGATAGAGAGAAAGGAGGAAGGGGGAGAGAGAAAGGTGGAGGAAGGGGAAAGATGGGCGTTAAAGAGCCAAAAAGCCTCTTTAAAAGTTCAGCATCTTCCCGCACCCTCATTTAAAGAACAGACCATTCCTATAGTGGTGATGTAACTTCCTGTTTGTGATAAAACTTCTTGTTCTACAGTCGCTATTTTGAGATACAGTCGCTATTTTGTTGTTTGCCCACTTCTCTTTAACAGCTAATATATATATATATATATATATCAACATTTGGTAAAATCAACTGATCTTTCAAATCTGTAAACAGAAATGAGCTTGTGTTTGTAACAATCAAATGTAACTGGCTTTGAAGGCTTCATTTTAAATGACATTTAGTTATTTATCAGGGTCTCACACAACAGAGCAGCAAGACAGCATTATCTATGTGATGTAATAAATGGTGTTATAGATGCTATGGTATTACATCCAGCGTCACATGTCCATTATGTCAACAAAAGAGGTGTGTGACACTACCTGGAATTTAGTGACATTAAAATTACAGCTTGAGTTGGATCACACTATGCTTGTGAATTTCAGACACTGAAATAAATAAATAAATAAAGTCAAGATCATTAACAAGAGCCAACACAGCAGAAAACAGACAGGTATTTGACAATAATGCTTTCAAGCTGAGAGAAAGTGGAAATGTAAAAGAAAGGAAAAGGGTAAGACGGTTTTCTTAATTGCACGTCAAAATGGCAGAATCTGGCACTCTGCAAAAAAGCTAGACTGCAGTCATAATCCATATCGTAATATGACAGAGGAAGACATGAAACAAAAAGAGTGAAAGGGCCGATGCTTTCATAAGCACAGCAAACACTGCAGGGATCCTGATCTATGTATATTCTTATTTATACCACTATTAGCAGCAATGAGCTTTCATGTCCTGGTGCCCCGGGTGTTTGTTTTGACAAGGGAGATGATTCCCAGACACAAACATGATGCCCGCTGTGAGCTCTGAGACAAGTACAGCTCGCATCTGCAACTCCCAGCTCAACCAGTTCCACCGCAAAAGCCCTGGCAAGAGGCCAGACAGCCGGCTACAATCCCTCTCACAGACACTTCTGAAAATACCACCTTTACAATACAAAACACACGTGTCTTATCGGAAATAAAGAAAATAACCAGATTATAATGTATAATTGTTCTGCTAATCTTATCCTAACTCTGAATGATTTAATCTACAAGAAGGTTTTGTTCAGTGTAATGTGCTCCAGAAGTGTTTTCCAGATTTCTTTTGCAATACGGTCCCCTTTGAAAGATGAAAAGCAGTACATGTTTAAAATTGTAACAAGTACTGTTACTATTAGCAAATAATGCCACTTGGTAACAATTTGACACTCTAAAAAGTAACCTAGATCTTAATCATGTGTCACAAGGAGACATTTTGGGGTAATGCGATTGCTCCCAAAGCTGCTCTGTGATTTTAACAATGTTTGAATTTTTCTACACTAAAAATTCTAGAGCTGTTAAAGATGTGTCCACCTTGTATAAAAGTCCCAGGGAGGTTGGTTATAGTGGCCCTAGGTGACCAGCTAAAGCATACTGGGCATATCTCGAAGCAGGCCATGACAAAGATCTGCTCTACTGCCGTTTTACCGTGTTTTCTCTCTAAACATACAAAGACAGGGGTTTTACAATGACACAAACACTAGGTTTTACAATACCTGTTAGCATGGTATGGGCCTCTTTTTGTAGCCAACAGAACTGTCGTACACAGTGGTCTTGCACTGGGGTCCGCAATCCGTTTCCAAGCCAACTTTAACCTGGGAGTTAGGGCTGAACGATACATTGCAATATTTTTTTCCAAACAATGTATATTGTTCACTAATAAGCAAGCTTCATTACAAGTGACAAAAAGGTCACTTAATATTTTATTGCAAAAAAATTATTTTATTTACAAAGGTCCGGCCTTGTTTTGTTTTTTTTTTTTCTCAGCTGTGGAATATAGTAGAGTAGATACTGTCCAGCTGAAGACAGAACCCAACCTTGCCACAGGTTTCCCCTTCATCAGAAAAAATCTCTATAAATATAAATATATTACATCAGATTAGATTGATCCAAAAGAAACCCATGTGTTTCTATACAAAAATTAGCAAAAGATAAAATGAATTAAAGAAGCAATATGTTGTTGGAATCAAGAGCATGGGCAGTTTTAAAAGCAATATTATAAAAAGTCAATTCATACAATATCAAAAATGACACAATATATTGAAAAAAAAAACATTATTGTTTGCAATAAACCCTGTGTATAAAAACTTAGATATGAGATATGACTGTGATTGAAAAATTTACAAAACTCACAGGGGCTCTCGATGATGATATAAACCCTATTCACTATTTCACTATTTACAAGTGTTTTGGCACTGGAATCTAACACTTTATTGTGCCAAAAACGGCGGAAGAATTGAGAGGAAATAAGGAAAAAAAGACACTTGCGCGGATGCGGAAGAAGAATCACGGACAGAACACGGTAAAAACAGTTCAATCTAACACTAATAAATCTATTACTGCTACTAAGACAATGGTTATATTATTATATACAGTATAAATATTATATTTACAGTGAAATCTCCGCTAAACTGTTGCTAAAGTGATAACAGGAAGCTCCTGGCGAACGGTCTGTTTCTCTCTGTTTGTTGCCGGCAACAGCTTCAGTTTTAAAGGGTTCAATTCTGCTGTGCTCTTTGGACTTCCGTGTTTTGACGCGCTGAAAGATTTACAAAAAAGCGGCACATCTCGTTTGGATTGCTTAACACAGAAAATTATAATCTATTAATGGGGTTCCCGCTCCCGTTGATTTTTATTCCCGTCCCATCCCGATCACGAGATTAACAACAAAAGTTTATCGCATCCCACAGGAATCCCACGGGAATCACGAGACAAATGTCATCCTCTATGAGGTGTCACAGTGGCAATATTGCGCACCTCTTCATCGCGTATTTTTAGTAGTGAATGGTTCCTGTGCCGCAAACTCGTGCTTTGCTACCCTGGTGCTACCGTTCTGTTTTAACACCATGGTCTTCTACCCCTCACATTGTGTGTTCCGGCGATGTGACTAACGCGCATGCACACATCGCGATTTCGATGTCAAAACAGAAAATCGTTCAGCCCTACTGGGAGTGGTTAATTTTTGTAATTCGCAAACGTTTCATTACTGAGTTGATTATGTTGGGTTGGTTTGTTAATCATTTCAAGGGTCCCCGGCTTGAATGGATGGAACATGTGGTTCAAAACAGGTTTTGCCTGCATGCAGATTGCTCTTTGGGTGATTCAACATACAACCTGAAGAGCAAAAGGGTATATCCACATCTGAGCTGCAAGGAAGACAGCTTTTAAGAAAATCTGTTTTTTGCTTTGAACATAACTGAACATCCACACTAACAAAGTCGATTCCATTTACGAGAGACAATGGTGCAAAATCCCTCTGAGATTATGTGTGTATGTATGTATATTCTTGGACTGATTATAGTCACTTCTGAAACTTATTTACCTTGTCATCTTGTTTTATGTAATATTTACCTGGAGACAATTATCCATTTCTGTCATTTGAAACTATAATGATTATAAAATAAGTTCTCTCCATCAATTATAGTAAAATAATACTTAATGCAAACATTAACACCGTCCCCTAATGGATGGGTGGTATCGAATGCTCTCATACAAACCAAATGAGACCAGTGCCTTCTTAGCTTTGTGCTCTAAAAACATTTTAAATTCCATTTTTTCTAATGATGCTTCATTTTACAATTTCAATAGTTTGTTGTGATGCATATCGTATTATAGACGTAATATCAAGGTATATATTGTGTTGTGAGCAGAGTATATCAGGTTCCACAGAACATTATAAACTTCATAATAGAAATCAGTGCAATCTTTTCTAAACCCTCCCTTAAAACTGATGAAAAGCAGACATCCACTAGACGGGTTCTTAAGCAACAAATGTAAAATGTATCATGCACTTGAAAAATGGAAAAATACAGAAATAGCTCTATCCTGAAGGATAGCACATTGTTTTAATGTCAAACCTCTGTAAAATGAACAAAACTCCACTATTCATTTACTACCAAATTAACCCCAAAAAGTTAATTGTACTGAAAAAAAAATATATTTTTGAGTCATTCAAAGCATTTGAGTTATAAATCATAATTGATTCAGAACTCAAACATTTTAATAAGTTTAATTTTAAATATGTGGCATTTTTAGCCGTATGGTTTGTCAACTCAATCAGTGGTTGAATTTGTTTTAAATGTAGTGAATATTTGGGGTCCTACCCCAACCTTTAATTTAGTCATTAAAATCCAGTTCAACCATTGAGTGGGAAAAGCAGGGAACAGGTTTGTTAGTAGGGGGTCAAGGGGTAGGCCTGTCCACGCAATAGCAAAAGCCTTGTGTGCGTGTGCCTGAGTATAATTATGTGGTTTTAATTGCACAAAAGCGAAGCATGAACTCCGCAGCACAAATCTTTGAAAACTTGTCGTGACAATATAATTAATCACAGCAGGAATTTTAATAAACGCCCCACACTGAAGGCTGAACAATCTAGGGGGAGCTTGTGCTTTACATTTTAATTCAATTGCAGCACGTAATCATGTAAAGCTTATAAACCAACCCTTACACAAAGCCACATTTACAGTTTCAGGTCAGGCTGGTTAATAGAGCTCTAGAGAGGTGGCTTTTACGTCAAAGAATTTGGTTTTGATTCCAGTTTTAACACCATGAAAACTGCCATTTTACTCTCAAGAATGTATACTGAAAGCAAAATTTGTCATTTAATGATCTCCATTAGGCAGCCAAGCTTATAAAATGAATCAAGAGCTTGTGAATGAAGAAAATCACGAGCTTGACGATGATTAATAGCCAACAAAGCTCCATACAAGATCAACACAGAAATCATTATAGAATGGTGCAAAGCAGCACACACTTCTAAAGGCTGAACCTTCTCAGTGCATCGCTTTCATTAAGCTCAAGACTAAAGCTGAGCACCTGGCAGCATACACTTCCCTCCCCTTTAGGCTCTTCAACGATGAAAACTATCATGCAAATGAGAGTAAAGGTTACACTGATAGTGAGCGACAAAGGCCTCATTTCAGGTCTCGGGCTCATCTTCCTGTAAAAGCTTGAACAAGGTAATCAGATCAGTCAATTAGAGGCTGATTCCATTGCTGCTTGAGTCTGAGATGCAGTTCTCCATTGGAGCATAATGAGAGCTGTCTGGGAGAACTCATCATGCTCAGACATCTCCTGGTGAAATACACATACATATATTTAGAATTCTCACAATCCACTATGACTGGCGCTAATGAAAGCAGCTCATGATCAAAGCAATCAAAGGCTCATCAATCCACCCAGAGCAGTAAACATTGACTCTTAACCCTGTTTTCCAGGGGTCTGCACACCCACTAAAGCAGGGGAGATTGTTTCTATAGTCTCTTTATAATATATATATATATATATATATATATATATATATATATATATATATATATATATATATATATATATATATATATATATATATATATATATTATTTATTTATTTATTTATTTTTTATTTATTTATTTATTTATTTATTTTGAAATGGTTGGGACTGGGATCACTCTTTGAGGAGTGACTCTAAACAGTTGCAGATGACATCCAGCATTTTCTCCACCTCCTTAGCACCTCAACTTCTTTGTGCTGGGATTGGTTTGGTGGACTTATGGCGCTTTCGGGAAAAAAAGACAAACTAGGACTGCATTATGTGGCAAGTATTGTGTTTTTTTGAAAATATATGGGCTTTTCAAATGTGAACACAATGCACTTCACATTTTTTATGGAGTTTTGGAACCAAATTCCTAATTTTTTCTCATAACTCCAGTGATAATTTCTAAATGTACATAGAAGAGAAATAATGTATAGAGAAATAAACCCCAACCACAAATAGGATGGAACAAGCTGAGAGTGTATTAGTACTTATTAATAGCATTTTTAAAACCCATATATAAATTTAAAATATAAAGTAATATATTTTAAAACCTTGTGGAAGCATGAATGTTGTGTTGAATTACATGTCATTATATAATATTATGTGTAGAAACATCTGTTTTCGTAATGCACTGATGGGTGTTTCTCATTGAATCTAGGAACATAGCAGATGGATAGAATGACAGAATGATGAAAGTAAAAGAAATTCCTATAAGAGCTGCACAGGCTCACTAAGATCCGGTGGCACTCTATCAAGAGAGCTTTGGTAAATATGTGAATCCACTTGTGTTTACACTGGAGTCAGAAGCTTTGGCTTCTCTCTGAGCAGCACTGCTCTCATATGGATAATTAATGACTGAACACACACAGCACTAGATTACCCATCCCGCTCAGTGATCTTGTTAGAAACTCCCGCGCCTGTCTAATGCTGCTTTTAAGTGTGTAAACTCCCTTTACTTCATGCCCATACTCCCTTGTATTACTCAACCAGTTTCTTAAAAATGGCTTGGGGAGTGATCCTAGGAGCAAAAAATCCCAATACTCACCCTGGGGCTGTCTTTAGTGTAGCAATACAACACAAGACCTCCGCAAGCAAGCACTGTTTAAAACCGTTTTATTTGTCAGAATTTGAACAGAGTGGCAGAAAAAAAAATGAATAGAAAGAATTGAGAGGATGAAAGGGTGTTTCGCAAAGTTCCAGTGAAGTCACCTTCAAAGACAGGCCCCCCCTTCCCACTGTATTACTGCGCTGAAATGGCTTTGCAGGGAGAAAGCAGTGATTCTATTATTCTTTAAAATGCAGTCCAATGGATTTTTGGTGCGTCTGGAAAAGCCATTTCAGCAAGAGGTCAGGGGCGGAGAGTAGCAGTGCCGTGAGCATATTGTTCTCCATCTCTCCATTTCCTCTGTGTAATAGTGGGACCTTAAGCACACCCCGACAGACTCAAACGGCACCCAGATTTAAAAAGCATGTTGTTTAGAGAAATGAGGAGAAAATTGGGTGAGAACAAGTTATTCCAGTACACAGAACGAGTGATTCTGCATTAAAACTCTGCTTACACTTAGTTCAGAAACATTAAGTGAAGCAAAAGATGTGTCACTCATACACAAAGTCAAAAGGTGTTGTTTTGGTCCATCAACACAGCTGTCGCAGCTTGTAGTCAGCATCAAAGGGGGTTTATTTGTGTGAATTTAAGTGTTTTTGCTTCACTGAGATCTGCATTAGTTTAATATATTGCATTTTCTTAGAAAACAACTACGTTTGGGGCTGTATGTTACTCAAACTTATAGTTAGAACCTTACAATTTAATTAATAATGGCATAATGCTAGACAATAGAGTATTATAAATGCATTAAAACTTTATTTCAGTTTGTAATCTGGCAATTTACATGAGTAAAAGAACGTATTCTATAGGAATTGACAGAGATCGGTGACTGTTCTGCAAGATGGTTAATCTTAGTCTAGTTATCGTTATGTGAATTGGAATATACAGATGCACTGAGTAAACATTACACAAAAGTATTTGGTTAAGTCGGTCCATGTATAGTAAGTAGCACCTGTGTGTAAGTATGTAAGACATTTGTAGTTAATTATTCAATCTTAAAGTGATCATCTCTTTAAAGAGATTTAAATCCGTAATCATAGCATAAACATTAAAGGCTAAACTTTAACTGCCATGATACTTGTTACATTTGATGTCAACCTTGGGCATTCATGCTGTTTATTTCTCAAGATGAAAGTTTACCCCTGTGTTCCTGGAAAATATTTAAGATGGGTTGGTTTATCACCGGTAGTGGTGTAGTGGGGAGGGAGTAAGGCAGTGTGACTCATTGCCTGACCCCATCACTCTCTCTCATTCACTTCCTGTAAAAACCACTGCCCTATCAATAAATGCATGAATTCTCAAAATAAATCTTTAATAAGGCTTGTATGTACCCAACTCTCAAGCTGTTCCCAAAACAGCTCAACGGGATTCAGAGTCAATATTTCAGTCACAACCCCTGGTGAATGAAAGGTATGTTGGGCGCTTTCCTGATGGAATTTCATTCTGTTTTGTACATGTAGGATGCTGTTCCAGAAGTAAATCTTTATCGGAAGCAAACGATGTTCAGATAAACAGCAAGAGGATCCAAGTCCACTTGTCACTGGTTACGGCCATCTCAGTCTCCTGACCTCAATATCATGGAACCACTCTGGGACAAACTCAAATGTGCAGTCCATGCAAGACCGTCCAAGAATTCACAAGAGTTGAAGGTTTTTGCCAAGAAGAATGGGCTGTTTTACAGACAAAGAAAATAAAGATACTTATAGACAACTACCTCAAGAGACCTCAAGCTGTTATACTAAATATTAAGAGCTAGGGTATGTAAACTTTTCATCAGGTTCATTTGGAAAGTTCCTGTGTCCAATTTGATTTAAAAAGAGTATTTTTTTGCCAAAAAGACTACCTCAACTCAACTCATATTTTCTCAAAAAAAGGTAAAGAATTTATATGCCTTATAAACAACATTTTTTTTCAAAGATTTGTTAAAAAAGGCTTTTTTGTCATACACCCTGGCTGTTATGTTTACAAGTCGTCTAGCATTGCTCCACAAGTTTAGTAAACACCATATGATCATTGACTTGAGCATACCGTAGTCAAACATGCTGTTTGCCAGAAAGATTGCTAAACTGATCATCTGCCCACGATCAACATGGCACTCCAGCTCAGCAGGGAGCTTCTGGAAGGGCTCTTGAGTTCAGTGTAGTAGCACATTCGTTAAACATAGTAAAAGAGCCTGAGCACCTCCAACACCTGTCCACTCAATCTGTAAAAGCCCAGTTGTCTAGACAAGAGGGCCAGAGGCAGAGTTTTAGTGCTTCAATCTCTGGCAGGAGTTGTGATTTAGGGCAAAGACCTCACAAGACAGTCATGGACGTCTGTTTGAGCTTCTCCAGGCGTGTTTTCTCTCAGCATGTGGGTCATAGCATGACTTCAGACATTATTAATCACATGCTCGTAAACCTGTGTTACATGAGTGCCATATAGAAATGATAAATTATGTTAAAACACCTTTAGAAAGTTGTAACATTTTATAGTCGCTAACAAGTAAAAAGGAAGGCTATGCTTAACGTTCTTATCACAGTAGCCTAATCGAGTTAGATAAAGTCTACACCTGTCTATATGGCTCAGACTGAAACACATTAGCCATACATTGCAGCTAAAAGCAAGGTGAGACAGACAATGTCCAGTCTGAAAACCAATTAGGCCGATTCCAAACTAAAGCGATTGTACAGATCAATGCAGCTGTAATGGAAACTAGTATTAAATTAGATATGTGCTTTCAATGACCTTCTGCTTACAGATAAAACCAATTGAAGAGTTGTGACCAGGACCGGACGCCTCCTAAACACAGACAGACTGTGTTTCAAATGTGCATAGCATAGTATGAAGGCTGAAGTAATCAATCAAATAATAAAAACCTTGTGCCTGTATGGTTTTTCATTTGTTTTGGTTGAAGAGGGTCTAAACTTTTGTCTCATGACTTGTAAGTTGATCGTCTCAGGGCTTGAAAATGCTTGAAGAGTGGGAGAACTATACCAAGATAAATGGGATGTCAGGCGAGGAGTGGTAAAACAGCACATTGAAATGTTACCTCATAATGAAGGAAGGAGCAATAGTAGCAATGGGTTTGCTGATTACATTACTGCGGGTGAGGATTAAGCTCTTGAGATAGCAGAGGTGACATTTTCCTTCTACCCCACCCCCCCCCCCCGCCCCCAAAATCAGTGCAACCTTTCGTCGATACATTATTTTTAAGCAATGCACTGTAGCCAGGCACAATTTCACAAAACCACTTCATAGGATATATAAATACAGCAGAAAAAAAAAGCATCGAGTAAAAAAGATAAATAAAAAAAAAACACACAAAATGCCTATGGGAGGATTTCAGAGTTAATCGTAGCAGATTATTAGCAGTGCATACGAGTGCCACGAGGGTTCCACCAGGAGAGATTTTTTTTCACCACTTTTGCAAGATCTCAACAATCAAAGATCAAAGGTTCCTGGGAACGACTTTCAGGAGTTAAGGCTTTAATTTGGTGTCAGCGCATCCTGATTTTTTTTTTGTAAATTTCCTGGTTAAATTACTTATTTTAATGGAAAAAAGAGTCTTCAAGTGAGCCTCAAGTGAATTTCTGGGTTAAATAAATTAATTTGTCATTTTGGTCTAAAAAATGTTGATCCAAGAAGACATTTTGCATGTTTTTAATAAAAGTATAACCTTTTATGGCTTTTGAATGGCGGTTAGGCTTAATATTGTGTGTTAACGCCTCTCTAAATTTTCAAAATCCACCTTTTTTTAAGTTTTGTTTTAAGTTCCCAGATCTCTAAAGTTAAATATACTGAATGTAATAAATTCCAAAATCCCTCGTTTGTATTTTAATATAATACACCCTGCAGGTGAGCAGTGGTGTGTGGCTTGATTTTGATCATAATAGAGCATTTTAGAGTGGTTAAGTTATTAACCATTTTCTAGTCAAACATATTTTGGGATTTGAGCAATCTTTTCTGAGTTAGTTGAATGTACACAGCAATGTATTAATACATAAAAGACATATTTTGACAAAAATAGCGCCGCAGCACGCCTGCTACGTAGCAGAGATTAAAAAGAAATTAAAAACTTTACTCAACTGGGCTGTAGCATTAATAAAATTAGATATGATAAATATATAATATCAATGAGATATTAATTTGCAGATTTTGATTAACAGGAGAGGTCCCATAGCTAATCAGTCCCGGACAGTGAGGTACCGGAGCACACTCCAGCTTGCTCCAGAACAAAATAAGAATGTTTTGGAAAGCTTGACAATAGTAAATACTAGACTAGATTTAGGTACTGAAAAATCAGTAGAAGTAACGGACCAGGGACTTTCTCACAACAGCTTTGCTCTGTCTAGTAAGTCGCTTGTTCATCATATGACAAACATAATCCTAAAACCAAACTAGAGCTGAATGATTGATCAATATTCTCAAATAGTTCATATTTAAACACTGTGACAAAAACCTATTTGCTTCAAAACCTTTCAATTTACTAACCTTACATTCGTCCATCTGCCCAACCATCACTATCCATCCACTTGGCATGAGTATTTGCCAAGTCAATTCCCCCCAACCCCCCATTAATTCCCATCTCTAGAGCAAGCTAAATGATAGAACACTAGTTTGATACTATATTTTTGAAAACAGCAATCTGATAATCAAATCAAATTAATTACAAAAGACCATATTCAAAGATTAAAAATAGAAAATAGAATGTGAGGAATGTTTCTGCATAATTTCCAACTCCTCCTCTCAAAACAGAACTATCGACATTCCCTTGGAATCTGCATAGCCACAACTCACTCAATCCTCCTTGATCCATAGTCCTGAGATGAGCCACTAGCGTCCATTTAAACCCACGCATTTCCCTTCCTTTAAACTACTTGACTCCCCCCAGGCCGAGGCAGTCTCATCACTCTCTCAGGAAGTGCACTGGAGAGCATGTAGAGTGTGTTGCTGCCCACACAATATGCAATCATCACTACATCTAGAAGCTTGCTGTACATACTCAAGTCTGATCTGGCTGAGAACCCATCACTGATTCATGTAGGTGGCCGAAGCCAAGGTGCTGTGAAATTCAAGTTAACCCTGATGAAACGGACATCAATTTCACACTTTCGGATTGTATGTTCATGCCTGAGTGAAACACTCATTTTTGGACATATATTTATGGAGCCTCCCTCAGATGTACTTGCTTAGCTATTCATGAGAAACATATTTAAAATGTTAGCCGAGCAATAGAATGGTCACCCGTCCAAGGTTTTTTACCTAATGTAAAATGAGCTGCACAAACATATTCCTGTGACTAAAAAAAGAATGTGTGTCAGAATGTATGCTGTAATTAAAGGTGGGTGGTATGTTAACATTATGTTGTTGGTGCTTTTTTTTTTAATTTGGACTTAAACACAAATCAAAATAGTTCCCTAAATTGTTTAAATTAATATTAGTTTTGTAATGTATACAATGTATAAGTGCTTTATATGTAATTAATTGCGAAAAGCAAAAATCTAAATGAATCACAATCAAAAGCAAATTAAAATATGTAAAGTAAAAATAATTATTGTAAACTCAAGACAAAGACACTATTTAATACCAAAATCTGATTATTTATAGAACTTTTTGCTTGTAACAAAGATTTTTTTCATGTAAACAACATGAAATGTTGACTGTAATAAACCATCAATATCCTCTAAATTAACTATTAGCTTGAAAGCCATATATATATATTATAATTTATTGTATACAAAAAGAAGTAATATAAACTCAAAAGAAAACTTCCCTATGTTACAATCTGTTTAGTCTATAATTTTACTAACCCCTAGTATTATTTACATGTTTTAAAGTCTACATTTTGCTATTGCACGCTCTCTTTTTTTGTTACTATGGAAGATATATACACACACTTTACCATTTAATTTTATAGAAAAAAAAAAAAAAAATATATATATATATATATATATATATATATATATATATAATCTATAACAATAGTCCAAACAAATAAGTTTTTTTAAGTGTATAAAGCATTTCTGTCTAAACAGATTAGTAACTAAAACAAAAAAAGTACAGTAATATTTGATCTCTATAATGCTAATAGACTTTAGGATTCTGCTTTCAGCTCTTTGCTACGGGAATGGGTACCTGGATGATTAATTTTTCAGTATATTTGAGAGCCTCTAAAGAATGCACACTAGGCCACAATTTATCAGCAAGGGCCGATCCGCAAACAAACACGTCTGTGTCGGCATTGTTAGTGGTTTCCGTCAGGGATATCGACGTCTGTCCAGGGTGATTGCATGAGCGAACAAAGCGTTCTACAAAACCTTCTGTGCTGTGTAAATAATGCATGCAATAATTTATTCATTCAGAGTGATGAATACTCAGGGACACTAAAGTGAAAGGAATCAAAGTCAGAGGCGAAGAAAAGGCAACCAAGAGAAATAAACATGAACATTGTGTTTGGTCAACCCTTCAGAGTTGTATTTCTGATTGCAACCATTGTTGAGATCTAATGAGAGCAACACACATCCCAGCCTTGAGTGGAATTGAAAAGAATGAAATGAAGCTGATTTAACCAAGAAGCAAGACATTTCCCAAACGGCGAGCACTAACGTCGAATGGCTTACATTTTAAATGCTAGCATGTTTAAAAGTTGCAATCATAGTAATAAAACAGATGCGTACATTAATCATGCCACCAGTTTAAATTAGAGATGCACTGTACCAATGGGCCTATACAGCAGATTATTTTGGCAAGCGAGAGATTGCTATGGCATTTAGCGTTGGCAGTAATTGTTTGCCAATGTATGTAAACATTCAAAACAAGAAAAAACAAAGTACACGAGAAATAAAATTAAATGTGATTTAGGTTCTCTGCCTCTGCAAACCCTTAGAACAGGGTGGATGATGATGTTTTTATTTCATTTCATTTATCACAATATCAGATAACTTTGAAGTGCATATGAAGTGAAAATATTAAGTTATTAGAGGTTTTAACTATCTTTTTTAATTATCAGAACATGCCAAATACTTGTCAGACGGCCTGCCATTCCACTGCATTTGTTTGCCTGTAAGCAGTGGTGAGGGCAGGATGGGAGGAATGGGCTTTGTGGAGGAAACCCTTTTTAATACAAGACTAATATTTTGGTCACAATTGATACTTTTATTAGGTGCTATGTTATAAATGCTGATTACAAGTATTTGTGTGTGTGTGTGTGCGTGCGTGCATGCGTTCGTGTTTTGTTTTTGAATACCTTTAAGCAACACAGCAACAGGAACACATTAACTTTGAGTGTAAGATTTTTTCGAGACATATTTCTGAACACTTAACTAAACACTGTTCTGAATTTAAGCAACCTTAAATTCTTCTAAATCGTTCAATTAGTAGAGTCTAAGAATTAAAATTATTTGGAAACAGCTAAAGGAATCCTGAGACAAACTGGTTTTGAACAGTGAGTTTACGAAATAAAATAAAACCAGCAGATGCTGATAAATCGATGAGAAACAGATGAGTAGTCAGTGGCCACAGATCAGCCACAAATGATAGAAACCCAATGCTTTACTGATGACTGAGAGTTCAGGGCTGATGAAGGAGGTGATGACATTGGCCTGTTGTGAAGCAGCTTCCTTCTCAAAGACATGATCAATGAGCAGCTGACAGCAGAGTATCCTCTGAAAGATGAACCGCCCAATACTTAGCCAGCCTCATAGTCTTGATGTTTGCAAGGGCAGAGCAATGGCAATGGCGTTCTAGATATTCAGAATGCAATGTACTTATATGATGATGATGGTGGTGGTAACCTCTGTCTTCTACATGATTTTGCAACCACATCCATTTACTTAAATCTATAACAATAAATGGCCGCTAAAATGGCCAAATTTTTAATAATCTATTTTCTCAAGACGACAAGCTCCTTATTAAAGATTTGGTGCGGCACGTCTCACCGAGCCAATTATAGCCCCAGTGAGTTTAATCAGCAAAAACTGATTATGTACAGTGCCCATCTCATGACCTCGATGGCATACACCACACCTTTTAAACTCTCCTGGCAACCAATTACTTTTTAACTTAATAGACGTATACATCTATTTCTATTGGCTTTATTGAATGTCATGTAACTAGATTGATAATATTTCTGACAAAAACTGACAAGTCTTTGCTATAAATTATATGATCATAAATTTTGGCATCGATGATGTCCAATGCGAAACATTGTGGTGGGTGATGACGTAATTGTTGGGGGGGTGGGAGCGGTTTATGACAATATAAAAGAAGTAGTAGCAAATGTAAAGTCAAGACTTGTAATGTTAACAGATTCAACGTCACCAAAAGCATTACTAACAAAAAAATGGTGACGCAAAAATTTTATCGATTACGCAAACCAACTGAGCATTGCACTAAAGACCTGAAATCGGCTAATAATATTCAACGCAACACCATTAGAAAGATTAAACACACTCCCGATTTTAAACCCCTACGATATGTGCATGCAATAGATCCAAAACTTTGTTCATCAACTTAATCTCACACAAACAGCACGAGAACACGTTATAACATGCATTCCAACACTGAACTGCACGAAACGTGTTTTTAATACAACACGTTTATGGTGGTTCATTAGCTTGTGAAGAGATTAGGCTTACACCGAACTCTTCGATGTACTCTGGACTTTATTTCTATCTCTTTCCAGCCCGAGTGGCACACAGAAAAGTCCTAATCCTCCTCATAATGCCTTTATCCCGTTCCATTTCGACTCATGGCCAGCACATAATTCACAAACTACAGATGCCAAAAAAGCAGTTTACAAAAAACTGAAACACAGAGAAGGTCCAACACTTTAAGTGAAAAACAACATGGTTGGAAGCAGTCCTGGGTTATCTAAGATAAATATCTGAGCCACATCAGCTGGCTCCTCTTGATGTGAAAGGATTACAAGGAACTACAACTCTGAGCTGTGCCCAGGTGAAGAAATAACTACTTAGACGTAACTTTATTAATTGGGACAACACCTTCTGATGACGTTTCAAAAACCACACAGAGAGCATCATTATTATAACAAAGTAAAAAATAAATTTAAATGTTTATCCCTTTCCCAATATTTGTGTGGGATAAATTATGTTCACAAAAAAATTCTATACCTGAAAATTCCACTTTATAAATGTCTTTACAATCCTGTACATCAACAAAACACATAATGCTTCATAAACACCATTGAAAAGAAATCAGCGTACATTTCAACAAGTTCCTCTTTATGTAAAACTTTTTTTTTGTCACCAGAGCTGTTTGTGACCTTCATGGTCAGATATTCCAAGTGTTTAAATAGTCAAAGTAAAAGCTCATCTGAATTAAATGTGAATGATTCTAAAGGATGAGATTGCAAGTCCGCTAGTTCATTCAAAAATAGAGAAGAGAGGAATATAGGAGATACGCTCAGACAGAAGAGGAGTCATTAAAATGAGAAAAGTGGAAGAAAGGAAGGACAGGAATAGGTGAGAGGGTGAAGGAGAGAAAGCCATCTTAGCCATGGTAAAGGTGTCTCCGGGCTTGTTCTATTGTAAAGCCCCATTACCTATTCCAGGACCATCTTCAAGCAGGCCGGCTTGGCTAGGGGCCACAGTGAGGTGACGAATCGCGGGAGAAATTCAGAAAAATAATTGGAAGGTCAGGTTTGATAATGGCCACTCCAGTGGAAAAACAAGTTCTTAATTGGCGCTAGGGCCGTTTGGTCAGTTTTCAAGGTAAAGTGTGAAAGCATTCATTATCTCCTTCGCTCTTACACGCTGTTAGCTTGCAATCTAAAAGGGATGACACCTCCACCTGCACACTGTTCAAATTTAACACACATCCGGCGCTCGCACTGTCCTAATGAGGCGTTGAGAAACCATTACACAAAACAGCTAATGCGACGTGGCTTCCCGAATGGTCGAGCTCTGTAGATGTTCTAGCATCTTCACATGACTAATGTGCTTAATATACTCTAATGAGAAATTGTTAGGCTGTGCATTTTTATAGGATACGATGTTAGGTCAACTGTCTCCAGGCCGAAACACAACAAATTAATTATTTATAGAAACACAGCGTCATTAACACACTGGTAACTCTGAAAGAAAATCTTTAAGTAAGGCAGCTGATTTTATAGACTCAAACAGAAGTTAACCCAAGCAACACGTCAACAAACATATTTTATGTCATTTTCTCAAAGGAAGCTGTAGAATTTTGAGGAAATTTCAAGGCCTTTAAACAGTATTCCAGAAAAAAGTTTTTTATGATGGGGCTCCTCATTGTGAAATTTTAATAGATACAAAAGCTAGAGTTGGATAGACATTTGTATAATGTTAACAGAAAAACATAAGTAGAAATGTCAGCACTGGCACAAAATGTTTCTTATTGTGTGACAATGGCTGTTTACATTAAATGTACAATGAACCATTTAATCTAAATTTCATTTTTTTTTAAATATCCCTCATCAGTTCTTCCTCTTTGAGTATGTAACCTGATATTTGGTAGAGGCCATTTGTTGCTCTCTGATTGGCCAAGTTTAGCATCTTCAGGTTGGCCTGAGCGGTTGTTAGATCCTAACAAGCATAAACAAACACGTGGTCTCATGGCTGGCATTGAAATATCACTACATGGATTCAAACGACATAGTGTCGGTGGATGCATAAGAAAAAAATATGTTACTAAGAGAAGTAAAAGTGCATAAAAAACATTTAGAGTTTTGACGGTTTATTTCACTCATAGTCACAAGAAGAACATTGTATGATGTCATAGTGGCAAGGGAAATAGTTTCCGGATCATGACCCATCCATGGCAACAGCACCATGACAGTTTACCTCATCAACCAATCTATAGCTAATCTTATGAAAATAGTAAAGACATGGGGGTTGGCTTATATCAGCAATAGTGACAACAGAGACATTATATGATGTCACTTAATCTTACTCTAGTGATATATCTCAATATAAAAATCTTTTTAAAAACTGGTTAAATCTCAGCTTTCTCAAACCAAAATAACATTTGACAATAGACTCATATCTTTATATGTTAATATGAGTCAATAAAATCTTTTTTGGATTACTCTCAGTTCATTTGTTCATGCTATTGATAAGCCTGTGAAGACTGAGAGTGGGAGAGATACTCATTTCTATCTATTTAGGGTGATGGTAGCTGCGTTTCCATCCATTTTATTTGTATTGCATTAAACAATTATGCGCACAACTGTGTGGGATAAAGTTTTTGTCTGATAAGAAAAAAAGTGCATAAACTATGATGGAAATGCATTGGAAATACACTAAATAAATCTCAATGCAATGGAACAGCAATGCGTGTTTAGGTCGGAACTAGAGCGTGATGGGGTGAACTAAACAATGGAATTATTTCATTGCACAACATCTGAAATGTTGTTTTGGTCATTCTAAAATTTCTTAGCCAAAGTCATCAAAGGATCACCTCCTAGAACGGTCTTGACCGAGAGCCTCCTGCCTCCAAAAGCAAGTTGACATGACAGTGCATATTGCGTTTCGCCTACATATTCTAAGATGCAAGTATGTTATTATTCACGAAAAAGCCCTTCTCCTGACACAGCAACTTCCTTTTCTGTTGGTGTTTGGCATCGGGAAGTGATGATTTTGTAATAACGATGCTTTATTTGCAAATATTGTATGCAATATTCCAGGTTAGGGCAAAAATTATTTGCAACTTTGGATGGAAACATGGCTAGTGACAACAAGAAATGGGCTGTTTGGCCTAAAATCAAAAACTTAATTAATTAAGCATTTAAACTCCTTTATTTATTAATCCTACCGTAGTTCACTTTCAAGTTTTATACAGTAAATATGCTTAAACATTACTGAGAGATGCTTGAATGAAGGGTGCATTGGTTTTTAAATAAAAAAATGGAAGAAAATGGAGCGGAGTCACATTACTCCACACGGAAGTATATTATTTAAAGGTAAAGTAATTGAAAATTGACCCGGTAAAATTTGATCGATTGAAGTTTCTGAATGACAATTATGGTTAATTTTCAATTAATTGCCCAGTCCTAATACAAATAATTTATCTATGAAGGGAGGGACAAGTCATTCAATAACACATGCATACATACATTAAATAGCCACACTCAGCAACCGGCACCAGTACCACCCACTGCACCTTGTTGGTGGTCACCATGTTATAAGGCATATATTTAGGTACTCTACAGAAAAAAATATCCTGAATGTAAACAGCAACCTGTCTAACTCTCTAAAAAGATGGAGGATTGACACCCTGAACAGCATGTAGAAAACTCTTCATCTCCACACAACACTTGAGATGTCATTTTTAATGTGAACAAAACTAGATGATCAAACAGTTTTAATTCAACAGCGTCAAATCAAATCCGGTGAAGAGGGAAAAATAACACTGCAACAAGGTTCATTTAAAAGTCACTGCCTAATTATCTGCCAAATGATGCAAATAGATGACAAAAATCAAAGACAGGATGAGACATGCATTATGCAAAACACAAGCACATTTAAATGGCATTAGTATCTCTTAACTTTGCATGGTTAAATGCTGCTCATTAACATTTTAGTAAAAGCAGAGTGAGCACTACCTTTTCTCATTTTAATCCTGGGAATATTAATAAATCATATTTTATGATATTTAATCATTTCATTTTAATACCATTTAATATTTCTTACCAGGTACTGAGTGTCTTGCTCTTTTGAAGTAAATCATTAGTCATGTCAGACATTATGTAAATCTAACCCCACGTATATAAAAAAAGAAAGTAAGAAATCCATGACTCAGACCTAATGTGAAGTATTTGCACCACAGATGGCTTTAGTGCTTGTGAAACAACTCTCGTGTTTGCAGGTCACAGGATTGCAGAAAGAAACACATATTCACACAACCTGATCCTTCTGATTCTCATGATGCCATCTGGGGGAACAGGTGATGCTAATGAGGGATTGCCTCAAATCCCCTCGAGCTTTGAAACATACACTGCTGTCTTTGTTTGGAGCGGTCAGTTTGACACCGCAGACACACACATAGTGCTCCATCAATGTCCTGGTGGTCTTGGCCTCTCTTGCTTGCATTAGACCTGAACGTTTTAATGGCACGAGTGAGGACAGACTTGACTGGGAAGTGGAGAAATCAGGTGTTGGGGGTGGATCAGAAAAACTACAAAAACATGGCAAGAATTAAATATAATATACCTACATAACAGTCGTGGTAGAGGAAGCATTAGTAGCTAGTTACAAGTTAATTATGTATTATTATAATTATACAAAAACTTCCAAGGTGATTCACTTATGCAAATCAAATGTGAATTTTTATTCAGTGGTATGCAAAAATTTCATAATTTCTCAAATAAATACAAACTTATAGTTTAATTACAGTGTATTTTAAAATATTTTATGATTTCTGAAAATAATTATTTAAACCAAAAAATGGTCATGTGCAAAAATGTAGTCAGCTAATTTTGGACCAGTATTCTTTGCAAACCATTTCCGGTTTTAAGAATTTTCTTGGTGTGCCACTTCAGGCCTTAGCTTCTGGTCTTCCAATTCCTCACAATGTTCCTCACTGAGAGCTTAAATCTCTGAGACAGCTTTCTGTATTGTTCCCCTAAACCACGTTGAGGCTCCCATGTTGCCACTTTTCAGAGGAGTAACACCTACAATGGCTTCCTTAAAATACTTTCTGATGATTGGTTTCATCTCTGTGTGGAAGTCAAGGGTCACTGAGGTTAGCGAACCAATTTTGAGCTCTAATAATTAGTGCAAATTTACTGAAATCAATAAAATGACAAAGGTGCCTAAATGTATGCACGCCACAACTTTGTTTAAATAGTTATTGCGTATGCTCCATAAATTTAACTTCTCAAATATCACTGTGTTTATCTCTCAAATTATTTATGAAGGAAAATAATGAAGATTCAGAAGCGTGCCAAACTTTTGCAAATACAAATCAAAATGAATTAAACTAGTAAAAACTATGATATAATTTCAGATAACCCCAATCAAAACAGATTTCAAGGGAGACTAAAATAGATTTGACTGACTGACTGAAGGCATGTGGGTCAGAGAAAGCTAATGAATTGGCTTCCTAATATCGTACCCCTAGTGGTTTCACCCCAATTTTCACCTTCAGCGGGCTCTTCCACAACAAGCCTCATAAGCTTCTGTGTGAAAGCTTAAATGCAGACGATTCATCAGCATAGGACAGCTCATAAAAGCTGGATGAGGATCAAAATGTCTTCAGCAAATCAATAACAAGTGCCTTGGCTTTTTAATGAATTTCTCTTGCCATTCCTCAGAGATGTGGATGACTGAAACCCTTCAAAGCCCTAATGAGCTCTCTCTTCTCATTTTCCACTGGCTATTAACAAAGTGATGCAGAAAGTGATAGCCATTAAAGAAGCAGAGATATAGACAGAGAACAGACAGACGCATCTATTTATCCATCCACTTTCACCTATCATCTGAAAAGGCTCAAAACGATTAAGATCTTACTTTGTAAGACTTGTTTTAAGATAGGAAGATTACGCACTAAAATATCACCAGACTTTGTTTATCTACATAAAATCATGATTTGTCATGGTTCTACCCACTCTTTTAAAGCAAGCTAAAACTACCCAACGTGTGCCTCCTGATGAGAACTCTAGATAATCTTATTCACAAAGTCAAGGTCCTCGAGAGCAACTCTGCTCATTTTCTTTTTAAAGCAGCTCAGGTACTTAGCAAACGACTGGTAATGTGTTTTAAATATGTGGTTCGAATAAAAACCTTACTTACGGAATAAAAATGGAACATATCATATCAATTAAAAAGCACAATCTAACATATTTGTGAAATGTCAGAAAATGCCAAATGGAAATAACTTTGCACTCAGGATTCTTTTAAAAGCCAAAAACCCCAGGGTGTACACTTTTTATCTTTTTTTTATTATCTGCTCATCTCAATGGAGGTTTATCAGGAATGTAGAAAACAGAATATTGAACGCATTTCTTTGTAGAATATTTGCGGAAGTTGTGTCAATTATACTAATAGTATCCTATGATTTGTGTTATTTATAAAATACACAGACTCATGGACCCGTTGTCAGTCCTTAGAACAAACCAGGTATTGGGTCTTTGTTTGTAAGACTTTAGGCAGCAGCTGTGCATTCGAATGTCTTCTGTTGGAGATTGTATAATTTCTTTTTCTTTGTGACATATATCCAGAGAATAAATATAGTCTGAAGTAAAGATTGGACCCGTACTTGGATGCAATCTCTTTCAGAGCTGTTGTTAAATGCATTGTTCAGAAGCTGCATGGATCCATGTTTTCATGCGGCATATATGTGATGTCTGTGATGCCACCTATAAGTTTCTGATAAAGGGCCAAGAACATAAAGGCTCAAATAGGGTGTAGCTCATGCATGAAAGTGCATCAGAACAGGATGCATAGGAAATGGATATGGGCATAGCAAGGATGTCTGACAAGAAAAGTTAAGCTCAACAAAATAATGAGAAATAAAAATTCACTCTCACCAAAAAATAAAGTACCAGACTTTTTTTTCTGCTGCTGTGAAGTTGAGCACTTTAACATTGGTGTAAATGGTGTCTGCACACATCTATGAACAGCCTCAAGTGGCCGATTGATGAACTGCAAAAGGGAATATCAGGATATCATGGAAATGTGTCAATTATTCAACAAACATTGACATCATTTTTGTTTTAAAGCTGCCACCATCGGCAAGAGCTTGTCATGGATCTTAAATTTATAGATTAATTCCAGTATTGATATTTGAAATAGGGCGGCACTGTTGGTAACACTGTGGCCTTCCAGTTAGAAGGTTGTCAGTTTGCGGCTCGCCGGTGACCTTCCTGAAAAGAGTTTGCATGTTCTCCCCATACTTACAAGGGGTTTCCTTCGGATTCTCTGGTTTCCCCCACAATCCCAAAAACATGCGGCTGGTTAATTAAATAATCTATGTCCTCATAGAATAATATACTTCCTGCTATAATAGCAGACCCTCGTGACCAGGAAAGGGAAAAAAACAAGTTAGAAGATGAATATTTGAAAAAAAATTCAATATTATTTCCCTGTAATCTAATTCTGATATTTTACACGATTGTCTTTAAAATATAAACCAAATCTACACAATGTACACTTAGTGTTTGCTAGACATCCACCTTTGTTCACATCATTATGATGCAACATTCCTGGCAAAGATCAGGTTTGGCACTCAGGTCCTCCTCTTGCCTTTGATCATGGCCCTCTCAACTGGTCTTCATCTCTCGACCCAGTCCCCAGTAAACAACACGCCTTCAGCAGCGGCGGTGGTTGCTAATGAAGCATTTTACAGATGCAGCGCCCTGTTGTGCTCACAGAAGCTCCAGTACAACAGCATTACTGCTGGTCAGAAAGCTCCCCTGACTTTCATCTTCAAATCTCCTAATGAACACCTGCTTTCTCGCTAACACAACTTTTCCATTCTCACATTTCATTTCCCTTCATAGAGCTTACCTCAGGTAGTCGAGTCGCCCAATGGGTGGCGCTGTCTCTCTTGGGTGGGCAGGAGCCGAGTGGGTTGGTACAGCATGGGGAGCCTGGAGCAAATGTCAGCTCAAGCGGTTGCTGCTCATTGTTAATTTAGCACTATTGATTTGAGGGTCTGAGGTGACAATTGGACCAAAGATCAGATAACTGTAAACATAAACCACTGAGACATGTGAAGGGACACTTGCTGAGCTCCAGGGGTCTGTGCCCACAGAGTGATGATGAGTATCTTGTGGCGTCTTTCTGTCTATTGCTTGTTGAGGTTGCTATAAACGCTACAATGATACCACACAGACAAAGTATAAGCTCCACCAAGAGCACAAAAACTGCATAATGTCCACATGCTGTATGTTTTTAAGAGATTGTGAAATTTGTTTTAGCCGTATTAAAAGAAAAAAACTGAAGTACATTGTTCAAATTTAATCCAACTAAACCTATTGAGTGGGTACGGTGAGAGCACATCGACGAAAGGCCATGTCCACAGGTGCTCTTTAAAATATTTTTTTATGCGCCAACATAAGGAAAAATAAATAAATAAATAAATAAATGGCACCCATACAAAAACACTGTGAAAACTTTTATCCATAGCTGGCAGTCTGAAGTGCCATATTTAAAATGAGTATCCAGCATTGAGTTTGCACCTCAGATTTGTGATATAGGATATGTATGCTGCAAGCCACAATAGCACAGTAAATAGCAATGCAATCCTCCGACTTAATAGAAACCCCCATGTTCACTGTCCAGTGAAACAGTTTTAGCACCTTGGCTTCATTTTTAAAAATGCGTGGTAACACGATAAGCGCACAATGCTGAGTGCATTCCTTGAAATGTAAGCCGAAATACACTAATGTAAATGCAATGATTTCAAAAGAGAAAGAAAGAAAGAATAAATGGATTAGTGTCATCAATAATGATGGTCGTTTTCTAAACTGTTCTAAGGCCATGTCGCACGTACCAGAATTTAAATTGCAAAAACAGCAAAAGAGCCTCCACCTGTAAAGAATAATAATAGTTCAAGACCTCAAAGTTGGCTGAAATACATTAAATTATAATTATTATTTTTACTAATGGTGTGACTGAGAACAGATAGATTGCAGCATTTCACACACGTAAACGTGTCTTCCCTTCTGTCCCACTTACTCTCAAGTTCAGAAGGCTGTATGAGGTGAATTTACCTCCCTCCATCCCAACCCCCAGTATTGACATTCTACTCACTTTCCCCAGTGCTGAGTGGAGTCCAGGGTGTTGCGCATGAATTATGCAAGCTGGGACACCACAGAGCAGAGGAACACCAGTGCCATCATAATTGAGACAATTGAAAAGACAATACTAGTTGGATCAATAATTAGTCTGCAGGTGGGAGAATCAGATCCGATCCTCCTTCCACTTCCTCCTCGTTCTCCTTTCTACTGGGAGAACGTGCTGCCCACAGCAGCAACTGCATTTGCGATCCAGACTCCGCTGTGCTTTGGTAACCATTTTGTTTTTCATTCTGTAAACTTACTACAGCTAGACTCTTTTGAAAACATCAGGTTTTTACTTTGAAAATGCACATAAACACCTAAAACTTTTCCCCTAATGTTAACACCAATTAGTGCAGAATAGTGCAAGCATAGTTGAAGAGATTTAAAGTACAAAGTTCAATTAACTAAAACACATTTTTATAAGACAATCGATCACAGCACAAGGTACAAAGGTGAGAGAAGGGCAGACCATCTATTATTGATTCGTAAAGTAAGGGGAAAAGGTAACAGGACAGATGAGTCCACGAAAGGACATAACTCCACTAAACTCAATGTCGCTGTTCAGACAACCACTGGCCAGATTCACTATTTTCTATGCGTTCATCAATTTGTGTAAACTATGTGGCATTATTCATGATACGGGTCTGCAGAAGAGCAGTACTATTGATTTCTAGTGCAAACCCAACTCTGTTTCGTAAATCCACTCATCCATTCCAGACTCCCAGAGGATCTATTATCTCCTCCACTCTCCAGCCCAAAACAACTGCTCAAGGTGATCACCATAAAAGTGCCACCCCTCAACATTTTTCACCAGCAGAGACCTAATACACAAGGATCAGGTTTTCCAGGAACTCTACCAGCCAAGCCTCATTGCTGAGTTTAGGTGAATAAAAATTCACTGCTCTTTTCAAAGCTAGTTTTCCAAAGAAAAGCTCGTTAAAACTGAAGCATTCCTTCCATTTTAAAGAGGCATCAGATGCCCGTTTTTATATATTCATCAAGGAGACTAATCAAACAAATGTGATATTTAAAGATGTATTTATTGCTCTAAATGCATCTGTAATGCAAGTTTGCATCAGGTTTTAAAATGGTTTAGAACATTTGAAATAATTTGTAATAGCTTTTGATTCATGCAAACAGGGAAAAAATGATATATACTGTACTTAAAATAGTGTTCAAGGCATGAGTGATTTGAAAAACAAGACTAAACCTTATAAATGAGTAGAGGTGCTATTTCTCTAAGCTTTTAATGCACTACTATCCTCCAGGGGGTTCTAATGTTGTTTCAGGTAAGCTGTTTCAGGGTCAGCAGGATGTTATTTGCATTTCACAAGCACTGTTTGCAGTGTTTGCATTTTGCTCAATTTTAAACGCAACACTGAAAAATAGCCACACATTAGTCGCCCAATGCCTTCACAGCATTGTTATGTGAGCGAGTTAAAATGTATAACTGTGAATAAAGAACATACTTTTTTATATATTCATGTCCATTTACACTGTATTTTAAACACACTTTATTTTCTTTTAATTACGGCTGATTCCAACAGCTTTACCCTATGAACGCACACACAATGGGCTCAGTGTACACACTGGCTCGCCCATTAGGCTTTATGGACAGCTGTATGCACTTTTATTGGTGGGTTAATGGCATTTAAAGGAGCAAGTGCTGAGCTAAATCCACAACATTAAAAACCAGAAAATGGCTCTGTGGGATTCCGGTGAGGTCAAACGATACGGAGGCTCAAAGCAGCATCGAATGCGGCTCAGTTTTGACCCTTGACATCTCTTCTCAGCCGAGGCGTCGCATAAAAACCTCTCCCTGTGCTAATGCTACGTTCACGTCAAGCTGAGAATTTCATGAGTGAGGGGAAAATACTCAAACACCAAGCGTTCAACCTAAGCATTAAAACATAACGAGCGGAAGTAACACAGGCATCAACTGCAATTTAGCGAAAGGAACATCAAGGACTGAAGAGAATCTATTTAGCAGCCTGTGTTCAGACATAATTAGCAGGAAAATGGCACAACAGGACATTGCTTCTCGCTAGTCTTAATTAGATCTGCTGCTAAGTCTTTGCTGAAACAAAAGTGGTAGGTTTTCAAATTCAGGTGGCGTTTTTGTAGTTGTAAAACATTAAAGAGAGATCCTAAAGCAGTACAGTAACAGCCCCATCTCTGCTTCTGTGAATTCATTGCTTGGCTGCTTCCAATTTGCCCATCTGTCTCCTAATTATTGACTGCATTGGCGACCCTGCTTTTGGCACTGGTGAGCTGCAGGCCTGCATTCGCACTCATCCTCCCATGTCTGTTTTTATTAAACACAGGCTTACGGTATGTGAAACGGATGCTTGTTTTTACAGTAAATGGCTGCTTAATGGAGGATTGCAAAACACTGCAAATCCCATTTGACAATTGCAGATAAGATATAATGATCTTAAATCAGTACTGGAAAGTTCTTTCCAAACGAAAAAGAAAAAAAAAAAAAACACCATGACTCCTATTAGAAGAAAGGAGGAAATGTCAAGGTGTGCTTTCAGGGAAATTATGACCTCATTCAGACCTCCACATTTCCAGTCCAACTCAGATTCCCTAATAAGGGAGTGCAAGAGGAGAAACAAAAAGGATGAAGTGATGATGGTGCAGAAAGCAGTGGAGCTTGGTTTAATGGACAGATCGGGTCCAGTGCGAGTATGTGGGTAGAACAGACAGACCTCTATTGGTCCATCTGCCTTTCTACATTTCCCTTTCAAAGGTGACCTTCTCAGAATCCCTTTTACCACGGATGCATCACTATTATTAAAAAGCAGCATCACCTCTCTATTGCACAAACCAGGCCCTTACAGGTACAAGCCAACCTGCCCTCAGATGCATATTCCCCCCTCCAATCCAACCAACTGAAGTGCTTTGTTTCATTGGTAGCACGTTTGAAGTGATGGATGAGCAGTGAGCCTTTCTCTGACAGGGCTCCAGCTGATGCCACATAATCACTGCATCACCATTTAGACAAAATTACCAAATTATATCAAACCCCTAGAGGCATTGGTGCAACCGACAGGCTCAGTCAACAGAAGAAACACAAATATTCGGAAGTGGAGGAATAAGAGGGGAGTGAAAGATAGAAGTATAGAAAGCAACAGCAACCAATTAACAGTGATCTGACTGCTATGGTGATTGGATGGTAATTACATTCAATAAGGCAAAATCTTTGATTTACAGTAGGATGTGCTTTGTCTCAATTTGAATTCTTTAAGAAGTCTAGAAAACTTCCCAAAGTATTAATTTACTCATTAAAATTATTGAATGTACATTTAATGAATCACTTACACACGCAGACGGCATTTGTCAAAGAAAGGGCAACTCTCAGGAGCTCAGTGAATTGCAGCATGGCACTGTAATCCAGTCACAGTATTTCATCAATATCAAACATTCCACTTTCAACTGATTGTGGAATCATTACAAACTACTGGGACTGACAGCAGCTCAGTATTGTCATATTATTAGGTATGATATAATATCACCTCAGCATGGTGAATAATTTCAAGATGCAAACATAGAGTAAATATTGTAAAAGCACTGACGACAGAATATTGCTTTTGCAGAAAGCATGTTCCATGGAGGTTTTACATTAACTAAACCTGATGTTCAAACTGCAGGCTGCAAACACTGCGTTTATTCATTGTATTCTCTTTTTTTTCATCGCCCTTCTTGAGGATTTTACACACTGCTCACAGTACAATACAATAATATCTATTATGATATTGTATATGCTTTCATGTGGCTCAGTTGGTGCTAACAATGCAAAGGTTGTGGGTTCAAATCCCAGGGAAAGCAAGAACTGTGAGTCTGTAAGTCGCTTTGGATAAAATAATCTGCCAAATGCAAGAATGTTAATATAAATATCCATGATGCAATATGTATTACAGTGTGTATCACATATTTATTTATTAAAAATAAATAAACTTAAATAAAAACAACTTTTAAAAACAGATTTTATGGAAACTGATTCAACATTTACACTGTCACAGGAACATACAAGACAAAAAGTAAAAAGGCTAATAACACCAGGGTATTTGATTGTGAAATATCACCCAGCAAAAGGCTTCAGAATTCAGGAAATTACAAATTATTATTATTTTTTTCTATCAGTAAAGGCCTTTAAATACCAGGCACAATTTTAATACACGGTTTAATCGCAAAAACATAACAAATCTGACAGTAAATCTTGACCCAAATCTTCGCCAGATGAGAAATCCATTCTTGTTGTGCATCTTTTCTCAACACTGTGAAGTCTATATAACGGCGCATTTATCGTTAATTTGAATCGTGTAAAGACTTTATGACTAGTCTGTTCATACACAGTTTTATGACGTTCTGCTTATTTCTCATTGTTCACACTCTTAGATGTGCAGAGCGAATCATTGGCATGTTGATTCACATGGAATCAAGAGGTCAGAACCTCAGAGTTTGGTGAAATATACCATGTTAATTAATGTTGTATCTTTTATTGAATAATGACAGAAATTAAGATCAACAAGGACCTTGGAAATTATAACAAGGACCTTGGAAGTTATATCAAATCACCAGAGATCCCTTGATAAATCTATCTCTCTGTAAATAGGGCTTTAGTATTTAAACTTCACTTTCCCATTGATTAACTAATGGTTTTAATTTAATTTATGTTCCTCTCAATTGAATTGAAATAAAAAAAGTAATTCACCGTATTCTCCACAACTATTGGAAATCAAATATATGTATCACTTCAGATTTGAAACGGAGATATACCTGGGTGGTAAACTTTAGTTTGCAACAACTTTGTCTGCAAAGGTGACATTTACGATGTGACCACTTGCTGTTTCCAGAGCCACCAGTAGACATGCTCATTTCTGCAAGTGGCTGCTGAATTATGGGGGGCCCTCTTTGACATTTCAGAAGGTTTCCTACATTTGTCTGGCTTGCTTTCATAAGTCTGATTCAGGATATGAGAAGAACAACAAGTACCAAAATTTCCCTAAAAGCATAACTATGATACTTTGTTTTTGTTCCCTTCATAGGATGCACTATGTTTATAAATTAACAAAATGTGATAATGAAGAATTTTAGCATAGTAAATACAATTATCATTTTAGAAAGAACAGAAAAATGTCAATTTTCATTGGGCAGTAACAAATAATTTTTCTCAGTTGCATTGAAAAAATAAACCATAGCAGTGTACATGTTCAGAGCTGAGCTATCAAATAATTATATAGCAATGAGCAGCAAGAGGAAAAAAAGGACCCTTAGGCAAAATTCTGACTCAAGTGTGAAGTGAGAAATTTTAATTTGGGAGAATCACACATAGCACCGTGGGCCACTTCTACACATGAAGAATTTAAGGTGCTCTATGAAATATAACGTCCACCTGAGAGGAATTTCTTCTAATGTCTATTTATATTTTGCTGTCTTGTATTATGCTCATATATGTTCATAATCCACGTAGAACACCATTAGATAAAGTGTGGGCATAGAAGGTTTAAATTCAAATTAAAAAGCTATGTGTGAAAAACTAATTCACAGAAGAAAAAAGGACATGCAGACTGCAAAATGAAAGTCAACCAATCACAATGCAGTGTGGAGTCATGGGTGGCTACCACAACCTCATTTGGTGGGTGTAAGTCGACCTAAATGAACTGTGTGTCACTCCTTAATGGGGGCTGTTTTGGTCTTATTTAATCTTCCTTTGCAGTGGAAAAAAAGAGGTGAGCAGATGGTCGTTCCTGGACGAATTATCAGTGATTTCTCTTTACTAACGGACCAAAATTAATCATAGTATCCCAGACATGTGCTAATGATTAGTGCTATTGCTCCAGGTGTGTTTACTGTAAATGCGGGAGTCCTGGCATCTGCCTTCAGGTGAGATTTACACTGATGAAGGAGATGATGATGGTAATGATCAGATGACCTTCACTAAATCCTAATGAACACTGCAGATTGCCTATTGAGTCTAATTCATTCATCAGCTGGAATTATCTAGGTTTTTTTATGCAGCAAATTAAAGCGAACAGGTTTTAGCACCGCATTTTACAAACAGAGCAAGAAGTGAAACAGTTAGCCTAATGAGATTAAAAAACATAGAGCTCAATTTAAAAGTAAGAAAACGTGAACCATTTCTATCAGATAGATTGCACATGGTGAACTGGAGTAGGAGTTAGAATGAGTCACTATGAAAGTCACATTAGTCACTAGGAAAATACCAAAGAAATGGCTCTCCACATTTGGGGAAATTAGCGATCCACTTGTTGAACTGAGAGCCCATGAACATACTTTACTTCTTTATTCCTGTCCATAACAACCTTTAGTCTACATTTAGAGGAAAAAAAAAACTTCACACATAACAAATTACTTAATTTCTTCCCTAAATTCCCAAATGATCACATGTATTCTGTTATTTGCAATATATTTGATGTTGAGTAAAAAGTACAAATCATGTCGGAGTATAAGTTCACAATCTACACAAATATTCTACACAAATTTACACCATATAACTAATTACTGGATTTCACCCAAGTGGCACTGACTTTGCCTCTGGATGTGCAATAGGAAATGACTGAAGCTGTAATTCATCAACTGGCCACTTGAGGCTGGAAGTGAGTAGTGACACCCATGTTAAACCCACGTTGAACTTTAAAGCTGAAAACAAAAAAAAATCAGGTTTAAACCCTTTTTTTTCTTGATGTTGACCTACATAAGAACTTTGAGGGGTTTTATGTAGCTTTGAATTTTTTTTTATCACTCATTAGTGTCCATAGTGCCATGTCTTCAAGGAAACCATTTTAACCTCACACAGTGCATCAAAAAATGTGCCCGTTTGCACAATAAACCTCAAAAACGTCATAAAACACAGTACAGACTATACCAAACATGCAGCAGTCGATTACAATGCTACAGTTAAAATAAGTATTCAGCATTGAATTTGCAAAAACACGAGCAATCCTGGGATTCTGTGATTCCGTCGATGCTGTACGTCATGATAAACGGTAATGCAGTCCTCAATGAGTCCATCATTAGACAAAAAAACAGCGTGAAACATTAAACTTAACAAGACATTTGCTCATGTTTATCACATAGAAATAGATGATCAAAACAATAGCTGTATATGCACAGTGCATAAAATGTTTGTGAATTTGTGTGTTGTTACTTGTGTAAGGACATAATCCAATCTAACCATTCCTTTGACATTCCTGAACATTGTAACAAATTCAATTCATGAAAGATTCATATTTTTGGGTAAAACAAAACTGGAGAGATAAACACATTTCTCATGAGTTGTTACGGTTTTAAAATAGTGTCTCTAGCAATGAAAAATACTTAGCATTAACTGGAAATTACTTTTGTGAAAAGTCATAATAAAGGATTCCATTCAAGAGCAGGGGTGGTCCAAACCTTCACAAGCTAATTTTCAAGCAATTGACCCTTCTGAAGTTCTGAAGTTATAGTTCAAGCCAAAAAACAAAACGTTTCCTTTAGTACAACTCTTGTACAAGGTTTGTTTTAGCCCAGCTCACCCGTTACTTAAATCATTTCTGCCCATCTGTGATAATACACACTAATAGTCTGCCTGAAACCAAACATCTGTGGTGATTAACTTACTAAAACTGAATAAAATGTTTCCAGCACTTCCAGCAGATTTAATGGTTTATGAAAGAATTCTATTTAAAATTTTCTAAGGCGAAAAAATATAGAGACTTTGCAAATTGCATACCGATAATATGGTTCATACATAAAAAAAAAAAAAAAAAAAAAAATGTTATGAAATCCAATGTAAAGCCCTAGAACGTTTCTTAATATATTGGTGATCTGTTAATGTTTAAAGAGTCAAATCTGAATTTAATCTAAATGCATAAGATAACCATAAAAGAGTTTGGAGAAACCAATAAGAGTTTGGTTTCAAAACGCAAGACTCCATAAAAAAAAATAACAAGTTAGAGCCCAATCTTAAGTGTTTTTTTTTTTTGTTTCATTTGAGAAAGCCCATAATCAGATTCAGAACTACAATAACTGAATGATCCTGCACAAATAAACAGCATGACCCAGAATACTCCAAAACTCTACTTGCAGGCAATTCAACGATGGAGCACATATTATTTAGAGCATTGATTAAGATTTGATCTTGATAAAAGGAAGATAGAAGCAAAACCAAACAATAAACGCCACGAAAAGGATTTTGGAACAGTCAAGTTGAGGCTGCCTAAGGGAGAAAAAAAGCAGGAGAGAGTGGGTGATTTTAGAAGAGATCTGTGAGCCTGAGCTTCTCTCTTCTTCTCCATTTATTCCATCCTAAATGCTCCTCAGGGACGAGGACTTCTCCATGCAGTCCTCCTTGACTTTAACAATTAATGTGTTGAGGCTTCATAGTGACAGCCGATGCTAAACGTTGCAGAGATTTGTTTATGGAGTAGCACATTAATAAAGATGAGACCCTGCTGGTTTTTAGGAGGAGCAGCAGCAGAGAAGAAAGAGAAGAAGAGGAGGATGAAATCGCTTTCTTCCTCCTTTCCTCTTAGTGGCCTGCAGCCATTTTGCTAACCATATTAGAGTAAGTTGTGCAGAGCCAGTTTTAAATGACATGCATGAGTGTTACTCATTGATCACTGGGTTTGTGATACATGCAAGCATTATGCCATAGATTAAAATGCCCAAGTTAACCAAGTGAGCAACCAATCAGACGTTCTGCTGTGAACAAATCCAGAAAAACAGTGTGCAAGTATGTGCTTAAAGCTAGCTGATGCATCAAAGGCAGTGAAGAGTCCTTGGTCAAACTCTGGTTTGTTTATGCAGCTTGTGTCAGTGCACAAAGTTTTATCGAAAAGGAAAGATGAAATATATCTGCAGAAACAAATACAGATCTTCTGATATGTGATGGTTCAATAATTCACTGGAATGCTTTATATAATGTTTGGAGGATGAGCAAAGAATATCCTGAAAAAAAATCCTGAATTTAACGCAGAAACATATACATTAAAAAAAATTTATAAATTCATTGCATTCATTTGGTTTTACAGGGAGAGCATTATATGGAGTCTTTTTCCAATTATTTTTTTATATATTAAACATATGTTTTTTAATCAATTTATTCATTTTTTAATAAAAAAAACCCCTACAATATTATTTGTTACATTTACTTCAAATAAAATGCATTTGGTTGGAAAATGAGTGTCACAAGTTATTTGGGAAAGTAACTATAGGGTTTCTTTAGTAAATACATGTTAAGTTATTGTTTTAGAAAAAAAAAATCCTGTTTCAGTTGATCTTGAAAAGGAAGTCTGTCATGTCTTAAGTAAGACAAGGGGGTGGGACAAGCAAAGGGTTAAATACTTTGATTTCCACCAATAATAAGCAGCCTGTCTGTCTCCCTCTGTCTCCTCCACACTTCCATCTTCCCCTATCTCCTCTCACTCCTTTCCTTTTCTCTCTTAGACAAGCTTGCCTCTGACTATCAAGTCTTCATATTCAAGTTAAACAAAGCCATGATTTCCATTAAATCTTCTTAAAATCTTGCTTCTTAAAGTCTTCACATTGGGTTTAAAACAAATATTCTTATACAACATGTTACATTACACCTCTCAAAATCAAAATAAACCTAAACTATCTTTTCAATTGTCTATAATGGACTTAACATTCAATGCCATACACACTCATTTATATGTTTTAATGTCTATTTTAAATTATGTGAGACAAAACAGCAATCAGGCGAAATGTATACTGCACCTCAAATGCAAATGTATTAAACTATCAACTTAAAAACATACAGCAGCCGAATTTAAGTATTAAAAAAATAAAATTGAATGGTTTACAGTGTAATAGGGCTTTCACCGTGTTGTTAAATTAAGTGCAGGGTGTGACAAATCTTCGGTTTCCAGGAAATGGCATAAACGGTGGTTGTCTGTGGGCATATGACTTTCCCATGTTTGAGTTTTTGTATTTCAATTATTATTTCTTAAGAGCATTAGTTCGCATTAGGCTCAGTGAGAATAGACTGAAAAAAGAACTGTCGAGTTGAGTGCACAGTTCGACTGATGGAAATAAAAATGCCTTGAGTGGTTCTTTCTACTCTACATTACCATCTTTTCTCTACACCTGCTGAAATGATGAAATAACACAACAACGTGAATAATTGCTTCACTACTGTAATACACCATGAATGCATTTCTGTAGCTCAGTACTTTGACAAACAGTGCCGTACCATTGGCTGTACATGCAAAGGTTATTACGGTGCATCATCTCAAACAGACTCTAGACTGATCTCTGATCAGAGACCGAGAGTCTCTTTCATGTAGCAGATAAGAGAAACTGGTAGAAGTCATGATTTGTTTTATACAGTACAGCTTAAAAAGTAAAGCAGCCATTTTATTGCCAGTAACTACAAGGCTACATAATTTTAGATGTGAAAATATTATTAGCTACTTGAAAAATATTATTATTTTTTTTAATAATATGGTATAAAAGGCATCATTTTGGGGGGGTTAAGCTATCAACACCCTTTTAATGATGTGCTGTAAATTTGCTGTGACATCACATCAAGTGACATTGTAAGTTGAGAGCAGATAATGGTTACTGCTATGGGAAAGAAAATGAGGTTGCACCTCAATCAATATTAGTGTGCAAGGGGAACCACACACCTACATCACATTGTGGTTTGTCTTAAAATGGCTCTGATTTTTGATCCTATTTAACATTTACTAAATGTTCAAAAATGTGTTTATAACACAGCAATATGAGTGTGATCACTCTGTTTATACACACATTTATGCGATAAACACCCTCCAAAGGTTTATGTAGCATTAAATGAGCTTATTAACTTAATCTCAATAATTCTAAATAAAGATAAAATATTTGTAATTTATTTTAAATGTTGATTTGAATTGAATGCTCAAAGTATTTTATTGGTTTTGCACAGTGTTGTACTGTCTGGTTGTATGGTGTCAAGTGTGAATTTTGGTCAGAGAACAATAAAGTAACCTCTCTTTACTGGCTTCCCTTTGCAGCTTGTGTTAAGATTGAAATGCTGATCCTCAAGTCACACATTTACGTGAAAACCTTCACATGATAGACCCCACAATAAGCCAGTGTTCAGAAAATGAACAGGGTCCAGTGGTTCAATCTCAGAAAAACAGTAAAACTATTCCATTCAATGTTAGAATTATCTTCCAGGTCCAAATTGTAAAAGAGAGGCTTTGAGAGACGACAATTTTCAAAAGTCAAATTAAAATGTCATGTTTGGAAGGGGAAAAAAAGCAGCTGGAACATCTTCTCCAAGCACTTCTCATGATTAACTGATCTTATAATGTACTTTTAGTAATCGTTACAAATATGTTTTTTTGGTAAATGCATACATGTAAACATACATGTATCCTTTACCTTACAAGTTTAAGGTACTGAATAGTAAACTAAGATGTGAAGATGTATTCAAAGAGCTCCGTAAGAAAATAAGATTGCCCTCCGAAAACGATTGTTTTTGTTGTCAAACTGAAGAAACACACGTTTTATTTAGTGCAGTGTTCTCCAATGGTAGGAGGATAATTACTGTTATTTATTAATCATCCCAGAGTCAACCCCTTTATAATGTGTGCCACATGTGATGGCCTCATCCAACAGGATTCTTTTTAGAGATATACAAGGCTCACTTTCACAAAAAAAAAAGGTGAGAACATTTGGAAAAACTGAGGAGAAAGAGTATTCCTGATCACTAATAGTTCCCAATTTTCCTGTCTTTGGCGAGAGAATTAAGTGATGGGAACAGGGCTCCAGAAGGGCACTTTTTCGATGTCGTGTCAACATTCAAGAAGACGCCTATGGCTAACTGGGTCTCTCATTACTTACAGGCCCTTTCCTGGGGCTGACGGTGGGTTGTTTTTTCATGCCTTTCAGAGTCTCTGTCCAAACACAAGGAAGCATTTTATCCCTTAGGCTTTGTTTTTCCTCCTCTCTCTTTTTGGTTTTAATTTCAGCATTAGCTAAAGCAATATAATTTGCCATCCTGTGACCTTGACAGATTGTAACAGGGAAGCCAGCCAGCACAGATGCCTTTGAGGAATGTGAATTTGATGAGCGAAGGAGTTTGCAACTGAATCTGCATCTGGAATCTCCTACCACTTCATGAATAAAACAAATCCAACATTTTATTTATTTATTTTGTTGTTGTTTATTATCAACACTGATTGGCGTCAGGATGCAAACAGGTAAAGTAAACACCCAGAAGACAAACAGATCTCTAATTAAATGTTATCTTGAAGAGTGAATTGGAAACAACAGTCTTCTGTTGATCGCTGTCAAACTTGGAACACCACATGCAAAGATTATAATAGAATAATGTTTGCACATTTAAATCAACTATTTTGGGTGGATTTGGTGGCCAAGAACTGCTTCCCAACTTAAAGGTTTTGAACTAAAATGATATGTTTAATCTACATATGAACTGCAGATTCCCTGAAAAAATAATTGTATTTGCAGAAACAAAACTTGATTAATATTGAATTTTATAACACATATAATGATTCGGTTTCCATCCACTTGAGTCTTTCGCAAGTTAGTAGAACAGAAGAAGAAAGAAAAGAGGTTATGGCTATAAATTTACCTCATAAAATTTGTGCTCTCCGCAGTCTCAATGAGAAAATAGAAAGCTTTAGGTCAAACTCCGCAAAACATTGAGGAAGTAGACTCAGTCTCGTTGATTCAACCAGAAGAGAGTGACACACTCAGAGCAGATTGGAGGGAAAAGCCGCTTGTGATTTGGCAAATTATGAAAGCATAATAGGTCCATGCTGGAAACATTTCACTATGCCAAGATTTAAAAGGTAAAAGGACCATCTGGGCCATTTGCATCCTGCTCCATGGTTGTCACAGTGGCACAGTGGAGTAAAGCATCTAGTAGCAGATGCCAAAGAAACACACATAAGTGACGCTGAGTGAGCTTGTGTGTGCAATCAGAAGGAGTCTCGCAAATGATAATTATGCATTATAGACGGCCGCTATAACCATGGAAACCCATTCTGTTGAGTCTATGTGTTGGTGACTGGCTTGTTCCTCTGCTTCTACAAAGTTGTCATTGGTTCAATTGTTTCAGAGCTGGGGCAAAATTGACACATTCTATAAATACTCTGCGTTTTGTGTCCTTTGGACACCAAAACGAATGCTCTAATTTGAACTGATTTGTGTAGAGTTTTCAAATGATTCAAATGAGTCACTGAAAATATACCCAAATTGGCTTTCAACTGGTCTGAATTAATTTAGATGAAAATCCAATGGAACTCCTAGAAGTATTTATATGACACCCTCAGAACTGAGCACTCCCCTCTCTAGCGGAATGCCTTCACTACCATATTTTATTAAATAGTTTGTATGAAACACTTAAGACAACTCCGTCAGCAAATACTAGTCCAATATAAACCACCCCAAATGAAAAACTAACTACATTCCAATTCAATTGTACTAAATGAGGCATATTACTTTTTATTCACTTTCATAATTATTTAAATGAACTGGAAGATCATTGTCCAATCGGAAAAAAACACAAAAGCATCTGCAAGAACTCCTGTCACATACAAACTCACTGGATCAAACTAAATCCAAACTGAACATTTTTCATAATCTTAATTGAATAAGTTAAAAAACATGATTATGTTTCAAGAAGTGGGTGTTATTGATTTTTCATCCAGGGCTGCATGAAACATTATTAAAAAAAATATGATAAATCCCTTTGCATTTAATTAAAGCATATCAAGTAAAGCATCAGTCTGATATTGCAAATGCAGATTTCTGTCAATACTAGTAACATATACACAGCTCGACTTCCAATATAAACGTTTTGTCCAAGAGAAAACCTGCCACGGATTGGCAAAATAATTACACATTCTAATTTGGTGACAAATTATCACAGCAAGACTTATTTGAAAATCTTTAAACTACAAAGGAGTGCAATTAATTTGTTGTATGAAAGCACTCAGTGTATTCTGACATAACAAAAAAATGAACAACATAGGAGCATTAGAATGGGTGTGTGGGTGGAAATTAGTCACAGATGAGTAAACACTCAAGATTAGGAGAGAGGGGGGTGGGGGGGAGAGAGAGAGAATTCGAAGACTTCCAGTAGATGTCGGCTTTGACATAAAAATAATGAAGAGCCATGATGATGCATGAAGAGACAAAATTCAGCTTCCTCGTTTGATGTTTTTAGGCCTGATGAATCTCCTGAGGCCTGAAATGCAGACATACAGTATGTTCTCTAGCCGGGATTCTGGCTTTGTACTAATGAATCACATCATCCAGCCATAGAGGATTCGATAAGCCTATAAAAAGCTTTAGCTCAGGCATCACTGTCTGAAAGATTGCTTCAAGGTTGCTGGATGCGGTTTCATCCAATTCAATTGTTTTAGCTCAGAAGTGACATAACATTAAATCAAGGACAGCAGAAAAGCCACAGAGCTTCTCATTTAGTCAAGATCAGCTCTCTGTTAGAAAACAAAATTAAGAATCTGAAATATCAAGATATTCTAGCTTACCTGCATTCCTCTAAAGGATTATCAGATTAGGAACAAACTAACAAAGCTGAGTTGGGAATGAGCTGTAATTTATCTGATAAAAATGAATTACTCACTCGTATGTAACATGGGACTTAAGAGTCGAGTCGAGGAGAGGCCTCCAGATACAGAAGCTGACTGCCTGGGCACATTAAAATATGCCAATTTTCCAGATGTCTTGTAATGGCTGAGCTTGTCTCAGCAAGCTTTTGGGGGCTTTACCAACACGATCTGTACCTTTTACATTTAAATTCTTGCACTTAGCAGATGCTTTAGTCCAAAGCGACTTACAGATCGGGTGATGATCGGTAGTATGCTCACATAGCAAAGTGCTTAAGAGTGTGCATCCAGTGAATAGAAATTAGCATGACATGGGCTCTTTTAGATTCAATGAAGTTCAGTCGGGTCACTCATTCTGCATCTTTGAAAGGTCCTTCAGTTTGGCTGAAGTCCCCAGGAAGGAAGTTGTTATATGAAATATTAAACAGGAATATTTCTGATGTTAATTTGGTTGTTTTAGTCATGTGTGTTTTGAATGTCAGTTGCTCATTGAAAATCAGTCAAAAGTTCTGGACTCAGGGAGGGGAAGACTTTTTGAGGACTCTAGTTGTATGGTGAAATCCTTGGTGAATGGACAATGGACACAGAATTGAACCTTGTGGCACTCATGTGGGCAGCTGCTGCTTCTTGGACATCTCACCCCTCCAGCCAACTCTGTGGGATCTAGAATTGAGATAAGACTATGCCGGAGATGTCCTTTGTTTTGCGAGTGTGGACAGAAGGATCTGATAATTTACCAGTATTTTCAAACATTCTAAACATTCTAATACTTTTCTCGGATTGGAGAGAAAAGTGTGATGCAACATCCTGTTGATTGCTGACTGGTCAGATGTTGAGCTCACTGGTTGGTCAGAAAACAACATCACTGCATTCATCATTAGAGTTTGCAAAAATGCAGTAAAACATAGCTTCATAACAGTCTGCAATCAATCTTTTAAACCATACTTTTCGGTTGATCACTATAAACCCACATATAGACAGTAATATTCTGTGCGCTGAGCATTGTGTGTTTCTTCTTTCATGGCTGTTATTGGGAGATGGTGCGTTTCTGTTGCATTACCCATAATATCATCATGCGAAACAAGAATGCCATACCTAACCAATCAAACAGTGAATGGTGGAAATCGTTGAAGACAGAAAGGCGAACTTTGAGTAGAGCGAAGCGGAGTTGTGCCAAGAATAAAATTTGGTGGAAAAGTGACAATAGAGCAACAAGCTGCACCTGTGAAACCACCTTACCTAGTGTTTGCTGTTTGGTTAGCCAAACCAGCATTGAAAAGCCTGTAATGTAATGAACTTAAAGAAAATTACAAATTCATTGAAAGAACTAGTATGCAAGTAAGGATGGGAGACTTGTAATATAAACCAACCATCTGACTACCAAACAAACCGAAGACCAAATGAACAAGACTGGCAGAACAGCTAAGTCTTCTTAAAGAGCAGATTATTAGAATGTAATGGAGTTCAGAAGGGCAATGGTCTTGTTTATCTACTTCAGACCACCTCAGGAGAAGTTCATAGATTAGAATCCGTTAATGTTTTAAGCACATCTTCACCACAGCAGGCGGACAACACAAGATAGCTCTGGCTTTTTCAAATCCAGCATCTTCCCACCGCTACCAGCGTGATGCTCATCATCATTCACATGATGCAGAGAATGCCATAAGCTAATGGAATAAATCAAGGATGAAATATCAATCAAATAACAAACTAATAGTTCCTTTAATGTCTTTTTTTGAAGTACAGATGGCCCCTTCAGCCAGCCAAGCACCGCACAGCAAGTCATCATGATAATCACATACTAATAATACCATTCCATTAATCAAACATCGAAGTGCATTGCTCTAAATGGCTGGTGCTCTGCTGTTGCACAGTTGCTGACAGTCATTCAAACCATTGATTATCTTACCGACAATATACCGTTTGAGGAAACTACACACACAATGCAAGTTAACAAGCACAACAGGGTGGTAGGTAGTTTTAAAGTGCTGACACTTACATTTAGCGGGAAGCTTGTAGCCACAAGTGATCTTGGCTTTTCCAGTGTCACAGCCATCTAATGAGTTGCACTCATCGTACAGGAGAGGCCCTGCAGCTTTGTGAATGCATCCGTCCACTAAAAAACAGAAATAAAGTGCCTGTTAAAACAAATATGCACAGCATTTGCCATTTAAGTGCTGAAAAAACAAAGCAATATGTTGAGCATTTTTTCTTATTTTTAAACATTGAAATAGCGAAACTTGTCTTCAAAAACTTGGTAAACAACACATTGTTTTGTAATAGTTCATTACCTGCACCAACCAAATGGTTGAAGAAAATGTACACTTTTTGGAAAAATAAATATATTTCTCAAACCCTCTCAAAGTTAATGTCATTGCCTATATCTAGCTATAGCACATATTTTGTATAAATATTTGGATCTGTAAGCAGAAAAAAGTTCCAAAAGAGTTAAGAATGTTTTTCCCTATTGTACTTACAATATATTTAAGGAAACTCATGCAAGAAAGCAAATAGGAGAAAAACTAAAACTGGAAAACTGCAATTTAACATGGACCAAAGCGAGCGATAACTGGATCACTGAATTAGACTATCGAATCGGATTATATGGGGAGCCTTTTTATATATTAATTTTTCATTTCCTTTCGTTCTTATTTTATGTATTTTTTTCCTATTTTGCTTATGTGAAATGTAAACAAATGTGTACTATAAAATATTTCAGGAAAATACGGGGCATGACAAAAAGGGCATGGATAGCTGAGCAAATGTTAAAAACTGTCAGCTCTCCAGGTGTATTACCAAGAAAAGATGGTATAGGAAAACCAGGAGAGTGGGAACAGCATAGAAATAGCAGATTGAAAAAAAAACTGCTCTTTGAGTTTGTAGGCCCAAAATCGACAGACTGGAGACATGCAGAATGTGGTGGATGCAATAAGGGAACTAATGATCTAAAACAGGTGCTGATACTAGACTGAATACAGGGATAGCAACTGGATAACTCTACCAAACCAACAGGTGGCAGTCTGTTACAACACTGAAGTTACATCATGTCATTTTAAAATGAGTATTCAACATTGAATGTTCAAAAACACAAGCACCTCTGTTCAGTGATTAAGCAGGAATACATATGCATGCTGTATGTCATTGTTCGCCATTACACGTGGTCTTTGGAAACAAAGCAGTGAAAACAAACACAGGGCATGACAAAAGTAACAAACCCTGCCTCAAACTCCTAGGGAAATCAGTTTTTCTGTGCATAAGTAAACAGTGTTCCAGCATCATTGGTATTGTTTAAAAAAAAAATGTATGGTTACAAGAAAACTATGGTGCTTTTATATGCAGATGAGCAGCACAACTTCATAGAAAAGGGGTACCCAGATACAGGAGAGTGATTTGCCCATTTAAAAAACAGCTATGTGCTCCTTTTATAGAGACCACAAAATGGCATAACTACTGGCCAGCCATGTAGCAATGAAACAACACACAAGAGTACTGAAACAGGAAACATGACAGAAGCAAAAAGCATGAGAGGGAAACTCAGAATGAGAAAGCGTAACTCAGAAGACATAACAAGACAAGACCTAGAGGGTATCTACAACAATACAGGAATAAACATGACTAGAAGTGGCGAAACTCTGACACATAAAGCTGATATTGGAGAATATTTCTATATTTTTAACACCATTTTAATCATCTTCAGGATGAAATTTCATACCAAATTGTGATGTTAAATGCATTTGAACCATGTTGACTTTAAATGAGGATAAATCACACATTTGAATGCTTCTCCACGAACTGTGATTGATTCAAATCCCTCCCAACCAGCAGGTCTTGATACATGTGACCTAAATCTTCGTTTTAGCGGCCGTACAGTGATCTGGTTTGCTCAGAGATGAACAGCATGTCATAAAACAGATCCATCCTCAGTACGCTAATGACACAAGCAGATGAGAGGCAATAAAGATGACAGACAGCCCACTGTTCCAGAAAAGAGGCTGAGCTTGAGCTAAATTTCACGATTGCCCTTAAACACTCATTCATTTACTGTACGATGACTGTTTAAATGAGCATGAATATGTTGGCCAAAAAAAACTGCACCTAAGTTGAGAAAACTTTTTTTTTTTTTTTGTTCATGAAAACACCAGCTGGAGTGAAGACTTTTATAATGTGATCAATCATCTTTAGTGGTGGGAGTTACAGGAAGCTGAAAGGCTCTGGTCTGAAGCAGACAGGGCTAGCCATGAGAGAAACTGTGGATCAGATAATAACAATTTCAGCCTGACAATTACCAAGTCAAACACCATGAATGCACAAACCACATGTTGATGTAGCCATACTTCAGATCCGTCATGCATTTCTTTAAAATGTGTCCAAATCTTCGGAAATGTTCCACTATAGGTGTGTGAAAGGACATTAGCTATATGTCTATTCATGTGAATTAAATGTATGCGCATATAATATTTTCAAAAAAGCACCGTTTCCATCCAATGAGTTCAAGAGAAGAAAAACTCATGCATCCACTACTTGTTGCAATATTGGCAAGTCAAGCTGTGTCCATTATGAGTCCACTCTACTAAATTATAACAGGGTGCTCTGTAATCTACTATAAAGTAATATAGACAGTAGCCTTGTATACAAAGATGCAAGTTAAATTTACGCACAACACTGGATTGGGCATAAAATATTTGAAATAGAATACAAACACGTTTCACTCTAACAACTCCAGCAGAAATAAAATTGTCACTTCCAGATAAACTGGCTCATATAATAACTCACTTGCGTCTTGGAACATGTAGACGAAACGCAATATGTGCAGTCATATCATCTTGCTCTCTTTGCAGGAGACTTTAGGAATGCAGCTGGACAGTTCTGGGAGGTGATAATCCTAACCCACTTTGATGACAAAGACTTTGGCTAAGGAACTTTAGATGTTGTTTTTTTTTTTTTTCAAATGTTGAATGGAATAAAATTGGTCTGTTGGTCTGCCGCCCTATTGTGCCCCAGTTGAGACAGAATAATGCATTTTTTTTTTATTTTCTGTTCGAATAAAAAGTTTATCCTACTCAGTTGTTCGCATTATATTTTTTTATACACATTTTCAAAATGTATGCGCATCTTGGCATTCCCATAAGGTTTTTTGTTTATAATGTGTAAAATATGTAATTTGTAAAATTAAAAATGGACAATATTTGCTGGAGTGCCAGAAGTATAAACCACAAAGTGGTCTACATATTTATTTTTGAGTTAATGACAACTCAATATGAAACAAACAGTATAAAAGCACTGGTTTGTTAAGCATGATTCTGATTGTTCATGCCCAAAAAGTGTCTTTACCAGTGATCCTCGTTATGGTTTACATACTGAAAAGCTAGAATTGGATAGAAGGGATAGGAAAGCAGAAGGTGCATGAGACCCATGTGTTCTGTTAGTGTCAGGTAGAGCAAGAGTCTCATACTCAGAGCATTTGATTATGAACCTGCATAGAGAAAAAAAAATGGTGAAAAACTGTGTGAGGATAAGGTTTTGTGAGGCTGACTTCAAATTCGCTTTGTATTCATCACAAGAACTTTGGGAGGAGTGTTTATTTGGTTCAGATGACTTGTTGAACATGTCTTCCTGGGGAAAGTTATGTTGGATGCAGTCGGAACGATGGTTGGAATGTTTCTTAATTCACAGTTGCCTGATTGAGATGAAAGCCAACTAATGTAAGTAGCGCACAAGTCCTTTTCAGCTTCATGAATATAGATTTTTTTGCAAAGGAAGTAAGGTGTTCTTGGATTTAATGGATTTCTGTGTACTGCAAATAACCAGTTATGGGGTTATAAAGTTAACGGTTTCTTTTTTCTTTAATGTTTTATCAAATAGTTGAGATTCTACTTTTTTGAGATTACTTTTTTAATTCATGACTTCATTTAAATAAATCAAATAACTCTTGGTGAAGCCAAAAAATGTGGGTGGCCGACTGATTACTCCACTATAGGAGATTGCACTGGAATATTTCCAAAAGAAAAGGGGAATTTCCATTTAAAATAACTTTTTGGGGGAATTTTGTAAAGTTTATAAATTAAAAGTCCCCTTTTCATATTAGTGGAATGTAAGGATAATGGCTGTTATTTTGGTTAATATGTAAGAAAAGGGCTGCAAAGAGTGTTTGTATGTTGGTACATAGTTAATTAATGAAATACCATTTTAATGATCGTCTCACGAAACATTCAATAACCTAAACACAAGAGCAGAAAAACAGTCATTTAGAATTGTGGAGCCAAAAGGTGCACATTGTTTGAAATAAAGCCTTCAATTAAGAACTTGAACTGGGAGTAAAAACCATGCAGGCTTTAAAGCTAATTACAAAATTAACTTAAATTAGAAAATTCTGAGATAATCAAAACTACAGTCATGTTGTACACCATTTTACAAACAGCATATAAAAGCTAAAACCACCTTATCATCAATGCCACTGAAAAAAATTCCACATTTGCAAAGAAGGTTATTGCAGCTCTTTTCAGAGAGCATTAAAAGTCAGTTGCCTGTGAATCATGCCTCTTGTGAATATGCCTGGTCAAGCACACCATAGCTGTTAAGAGATGAGTGGTAGAGGAAGCAGAAGCTGTTAATGCAGTTTGAAGGCACAGTTTAAAACGACAAAAAAAAATAATCAAGGGTTTTAGGGAAAAAAAGTACTAATAAATAAATAAAAAATACACATGCAAATCAAAATGCTTGTGTGACTCAGTGCGGCTGCATCAGTAGGTGTATAGTGTCCAGTGAAAACTACACAACAGGACCAGGTCTATGATCCCAGTTGCCTCAAGATAGATGTCAAAAAGGTTCCGAGGATACGAAGGCGAAAGTGTTGTGCTCAGATGACCACAATCGACAAGGATTATGTCACTGTACATCAAGTCATATTTAGTGTGAGTTCAAAGTGCTTTACAACTTGAATTGTTATTTTTTATCTCCTTGTTGACAAAGATTTTTTTTTTTCTCAAAATGACAACTGAATTTTGAGAAAGTTGAGTAAATGTGTTTTCTTTAGCATAAAAGTAGTTTGAAGAAAATGTTCTGTTCCAAATTTTCAAATCCAGAGTTTTTAAATCAGAAAAAAATTCAAATCCAGAGTTTAATATTTAAAGGTTTATTTCAAAATATGTTATTTTTTATCCCAAAATGCAATATTGTCATGGCCCTTTTTACACAAAATGCTACAAATCCAAGGCATGGATATATATACATACCTTTTTTTTTTTTAAGAAATACAATAACAAACAAAACTGCCTATTAGACTGATACTTTCTGTCTTTAATTGGCTAAAAGGACTTTGGGGTCAAAATCATACCGCCACCTATTGGATTGGCCAGCTATTAAAAACTTTTTCAAAACTGCTTATGCATCCACCATTATTACATATTTGTAAGGGAACAAAAATCTACGTCCGTGTGGACATGACCTAAATCCTGAGTGTCCACAGTTGTTGTTTGCAGAGAGCTTTGGAACAAATTCTACCATATAAGGGCAAGGAGCAGGGCACGAGAGTGCAGGTAATACAAGCCAAACAGTACATCGTCAAAATCAAGATTTCTCCAGCTCCTCATAGACTGTCAATCCTGTTATCATCTGACCTGATGCTGCCGTTGAATGCATCAAATGTGTTTCAGCAAAAATGAAGCCTTGTCTCACATGTCTGATAACCTGATGTTTATTCAGCTCTCGTATCTTTGTCCTCTGTATATCATTCTGGTCACAGAAAAGTAACAAATACTTATTTATTCGATATCTTCACAATACCTCGCTAAAAATGAACCAAGCTCTACTGATGGCTTTCATCTTCCTTTAAATCAGCAAAAAAGTGTATGGGTGCGTTCTCTGCTTGGATTGTAGAATGGTTTCATCTGGATTTGCTCACACCACAACAGACCGTGGAAACAATGGAAAATGCACAGTGCTCAATTAATTACACAGCTCTGGGGAGCAAGAAAATTTCAGATCAGCTCATGAAAACAGTCAGTGCTTGTGTTTCATTTAGCATTTTTTAACATGTAACATCACTTTAAAAACACAAGCATGCACATAAATGTGAACGTGTACATGGAAATGTAAGCAAATCAAACATGCAAAGGATGTAATGCTTGGTTATCCCTTATTCACTGTTAACATTTTGGATCTAATATGCACCAGGTTATAAGCTAATGAGGTTGTTTGAATACAAATGATGTGTTCATATGTCTTATTGTTTGAATTATGTGTGAACTCATTCACAATAACTCTCAAAATTGACTTAAAATACATTCACTTCTTCAGTTTGTTCTTGTTAATAACCAATTCTTTTAGTTCAGAATCTGAGATTTACAGTTGGGTAATTTTAGCATTGAGTATGGCTGGATCTCTCTGGTTATTCTCCAACATGTTCCAGTAACACTGTTTAGTGATGAATCTGGCCTTTGTGTTGGCTCGGATGTGATCGATGGTACAGAGTTTGAAATCTGCTTTGTTAGAATGTAGCCTAACAGGAGCCATTTTGGCTTCCTCAAATAAAACCACCATAAAATTCTGTTGAAGCCACTGACTACAGTAGCCACAATGCTCCGACAAACAATCAAGTGGAACTGATTCGTAGTTTACCAAAGAATTTAGTATCGCAGTGTACACAAAATTTTAAACAGACAAACTATAAATATATGGGTGGCTGACAACACAAATCTGATAAAAAAGTTATATTTTGACTAAACATATGTAAATGTTGTTCCTCTGATAAGATACAGTAAAATGCTACCAGAGGTGTTGTATGTACATTAAAAATTCCACTTGGATTTTTTATCCAGACATAAACAAAAGTTGCAGGAATCTCCTGATGGTTTCTCAGGAGGGTGCTTTTCGTCTGCATCAAGGAAACATTGATGCAATGATGCTCCCTGCCTGACGATGGCGGCTGCGCTACGACAGACGCTTACCTCGTCAAATGGGGGAAGATGAGCAAGAAGAAGATGACAACAAAGGAGAATTCGAAGTACACCTAGAACAAATCATGGATGTTGTACGGTTTATACTGTTGGTGAAGGATCACAAGGAGCTGTTTGTCAAAAATGTGGAGAAAAGAGAGGATTCGTATTTAGCCATTTCTTTCCTGTTTCCTGTACAAAGTCGTTATGAAAATGTGAGATGAGTACCACCAAGCGTCTCTTTTACCTCCACTTCATGTCATCAAAAGAGCCAGTATTTTTGTTTTATTTATTTATTTAGTTTTTTTTCCATTGTCCTAACATTTAAAATAATTTATTGCAAATATTTTGAAGGATTTGAGAGGGATGCCCTCTTTTGCAAGATGATTTAGGAAAAAAATAAACCAAATTTATGTAGGGGAATGTTAAATATTGAAGAAAGCTCCAATTTCACTCTATATTAAAAAATAAATGTCGCACAATTTAACAATTCAAGACATGGCATTGATGCAGCAAATTGAAAACTGTGTCAATGTATTCATCCACATCTGCCATTTTGCTCACATTTTAAGACAATATATTTTATTTATTTATTTATTTTTTATCTCTGACCATTAGTGGTTGAGATACATTTTTTTGTCAATTAATATTATAATTTTTAACAACAATATTAATAAATTGTTGGGGTTTTTTGTAGTAGCAAAGAATTATGAGTAATGATAAGTCTGAGGCCAAATATCTTTGCACAAAGTGGAAATACCTCTACAAAATATCAATGTATGTTTCCAGATTCTTGTAATCATATGATGTTTTATCAAAATTGAGTGAGCAGAAGAAAAAAAAAACACTTCTATGTTCTTCAATTCAGCTTTGCTTTTTGAATGGCAAAAGCCACCTTTTGCCAAAAAATTAGGCCAAGGAGTTTAGAACCAATTGTAATGTTACTATGCTGAAAATAGATGGAAAAAAATGTATGTAACGGTCTGTAGAGTATACTCAGAGCCTGATCAATGTTCATGCATAGCTCTGCAAGCTCTCCAAACTTCTAATCACAAAATAAAAGCATCTCCTTGGCATCAACATGAACCTCAGTGGATACTTTAAAATGCATTGTTGCGCAATGAAAGCACTTGCTTCTAAAGTAATCTGGGAGTTCACCTCAGAGTGACCTTAAATCCTGTTAAATGTGTAGAGGATCCAGTTGGCTTCGGTGCCCTTGCGTCATAGTAGCTCTGGTTTAATCTCAATAAATTAGTTTTGAGACAAGTTTACCAGGCGTATGGCAAAACAGGGGATGACACTGGCAGCATGGGATCCCATTTTAAAGAATCAAAACGCACATGTTTACATATTTCTTCAGTAATAATTTAAACATTAAACTTGAAATACGTTAACCCTACGACCTGCTGCCACTGGAAAATTGAGAGATGATCTCTGGTCTAAAAAGGGGTTTTAGGGATGAAAAAGCAAAGCCAAGTACCAGTTCTACCATCCAGCAATGGTAATGAGCTGAGGTTTCTGTGCACAGTCTTGTCCAGTCAGCCGATTCCTTGACTTTCCAGTCAGACACAATGCAGTACAGCACAAAACAATGTAGTTCTTTGCAAGAATCGATAATCATGGTTTGTAACCCAGGGAATGTGTGTAAGACTCCTAATGCAGGACTCACTGTTCCCTATCGTTCCCTCACAACTTGGATGATTTTTTTGCTTGTGACAAATGAATTAACAACACAGAAAACAGGTCTCAGCCGAGTCGCAGCAGAAGTGTGACCCAGATGCGAGCCAGGGTGTCAATTTATTTTCTAATCTAGGGAGGATTTAAGAAGAATTCCCTGCTGATTGCGAAGATAGCGAACTTGCAAGGGCAATGTCTGATCGTCATTAGCTAAGTGTAGTGTTTATCGTCACCTTTGAGTAGAAAATTTGTCATTAAATGAAGTAGTGTGCTATTTGTGACTATTTGGCACAATACTAACAATTAACTGCTCCTGAAGACACTTAAGCACCACATTTTTGTCTTAATATAACGTCTTGCTTTCAATAAAAAAACAGCTTTAAATGTGTGTTTGCCTGCTGCAATCATTTTCTCTTTAGGTCATTATGCAAATTAAAAATGTGAAATCACATTTGACAGGACAAGTTGATATTTAATCTAAACTGCAATTGCTTGGGTATTTAAGACCTTTAGATTTATTGGCTTCAAATGCTTCCTAGACAGTTGGCAAGTAAAAGCACTCGCGGCCTGTTATAATCCTGCATCTTTGCTGCCCACTGTATTTCACAAAGCCATAATGTCCCCACTAGACGTTTCCAAATTGAATCAGTCATGTATCTGCTCCCTGAAAATGCAACAGAGCATCTGGTGTTGTCCACCGCTACCGAACCCCAAACCTCCTCCACTAATGTAGTATCAATTTGTAGGAAGCGTGACTCAACTCCAAATGAGTTATCTATTATGAGGTTGAAGACAAATCCAGGAAGTAAATTATTATGTTAAAATGTAACTTGGAAATTTTCTTGGAACAAAGTAAAATACAGAAAACATGAACGAAACACTGGAAAATGTGTTGTTTGTATTGAATACAGATCAAGCAAGCTTTTTTATATAAGAAACAATAATGTCAAGCCAAAATGTTTTTAATATACAGATGCGTCAAAGCAGTTTGACAGAAGAATGAGGCCAATGTAGTTGTAGTGAGAGCAATATCAGAAAAGGCTATTAAGGTGCTAACAGCATGACATTAAAGGTTTTAATAAAGGTCATTTAAGTTAATGAAAGGTTTTGAAAAAATAATTAACCCGAGGGGGAACGTGTGGGAAAACTGGAGGAAAAACCCACACTAGCTATTCCAATTCACATGGGGAACTACACGGGGAAGCTACAGACTAATACTTTCTAAGAAGGTGTGCCCAATATTGCTGTTTCCTCACAGGGTATTCAAGCCATGTAAACCAAGGGCTAATCCCTCCCTCTATATGTGGCCTGCCTAATTAAGTGTAATCACAAGTCATGTCACTTTTAATGAAGCAACAAAGAGGAAAATTTGCTCGCATAGTCCCCCTAAAGTCAAAAATTGAGTGTAAAAACTGCCAGTAAGATCTCAACTAACATCTCACTAATTTGTAGTGGCACTTTTGTGTTCAACCATGTCTTCAGGCCACGGAAAGTAGCCTTACAGTTGCTTCCCTTCATTCATAACCATGTTGCAGTTCAACAATCGGGACCTACCCTAAAGGACTCTGCACAACGATCTGATTTATTTCGCATAAATCTTCAGATGCCTTCTCAGCAGGCTGCTCTCCCTCTGGTTTGAGAAAATATTGATGCAAATATTGATGCAATAACGCTCCTTGCCTGTTTTTTTTTTTTAAGTCCAAGGCAAGAACGCCCCACAAATTTTCTCTTTTCTCCACATTTTTTAAATCTTTGTAATCTTTAACAGCTCCCTGTGATCAGTCATCAACAGTATAAACTGCACAAAAATGTGGGATGAGCGCTGTCCTACTTACATTATCAAAAGACTCAGCATTCATTGGTTGTTCTCCTTGCAAAAAACCAACCAGATCTGGCAAAACCAAAATCTGTTTTCGTGGCACCACCCATTCAGTCAGATGTATGATAATATTTTTTGATCTAGGCGCATGAAACTTGGGATCGAAAATTCGGATAGGTGTGTAGAGTCCTTAAGTGCTAGCTGACAGGCTCGAATGCGTTTCGATGAGATGTGAAGGCAAGGAATGTGCAAGCTAGTTTGGACTGAGTCAGGGAGGAGAAGGTTAGGTGCTGTATAAATAGATGGAAGTTAATGGAATAAATGAAGCGTCCAAAGTGAAAAATGAATAATTATAAATCCAAATCCCAGCTTATGTTCCCCCAGCAGGTATGCACCATGCAATTAACCTCTTAAGCCCTGAGGCCTATTTTCCGAAAATCCTATACTTTTACTTTTTAAGGCATTTCTCAGCTTTTACAAGGCCTAAACTGCAAATCTTGGTATCAAAATGAAGATAGGTTCTTGGGGAGTGGTGTGGATGAGTTAATTTGACAGTCAAGAACACTGGGTAAGAGTAATTGATGTTGGAATGGCCAAAAAATGAACTCCGCCTAAAAAAAAAACACATGTTTCCTCCAATATCTCCTTATTTTACTTATAACGAAGCAAATAAACACAATCAATTGTAACCACTACATGTCAAGAACATCTGTAGCAAGTTTGGTGTTCATACTACAAGAAACTAATATTCTGTAAAGGTTTGATTGAACAAAGTTCAGGCGTAATCCATGTTGGCACAGTTTGGCACAATTTGGCACAATAATTGAAATATGGAAAAATCTTGTCCAAAGCTTCAGCTTCGTTAATAGTCTTCTTTTGTTGCTTATGGGACATGATTTCAGCAAAAAAAACTCCTAAAGAAACGCCGTAAAAGGGGGGTAGAAGCTCATTTACGCCATCTTGCTGCGCTTTTGGGAACGTTTCACTCAAAAACGCTTTGACGTCGAGCTTCAGCGTGTCCCTACCCCCCCGACCATCTGTCCAATCCAGAAGATCTATATATCGACGGAAAGCTCTGATTCTATGAAAACCAATCAGCTCAACCATTTTGAGACTGACGGGATCGCCGACGAATCACACGACGCGCAGCGTGGAGAGACGTGCTCTTACGCGCGGGGAGTCATTCCATATTTGGTGACGTAAGAGGAGCACTGGAGCAACAGAAAAAACACAAAATGGACTTTTCGCGAAGCTATCGACCGGACATAACAACAAACGGACTTTTATGGCTATGGAAATAACTTTTTGTTGAAAAAACGGCAAAGGTAAGACAAGATTTACATGCTTGCTTGGTTTCGCTGGCGTTTTTTCGTGGAACTTTCGCTCCCTGCTCTGAAATACTTCATGCAATGTTAATGAGTTGCATATCACTGGATTCAGGTGGTTGTTAGCTTTCATTTAATGTAATGGTTTGGGTGTTTCCGTTTATATTGTGGATACATATCACACATAAACAAAAACGTGGTCATGAATTATACTCCGGACATGTTGTTGTTTATTTGCATGGCGTTCGAGCTGTGGTTAACGGATATGAAATTGAATTAGATACGTTTTTAGAGGAGTTTCCGCTGAACACAACAGTATTTAATATGTGTGGGTTATTCTCAGGGTTCGTGAGCTATGAGTGAAAATGTAACGCACAAGGGGGCAAGTCCCCGGTACCGGGGACTTTCGGGCTTAAGAGGTTAAGTTACAAAGCTGCTATAGTTATGCTGGTCAAGCCCCTCGTCACTTAAACAAAGCTTTGTGTGTTCTCTGGATTGGCAAACTGAAATATTTCATAATGCATCTTTACACTAATACCCATCTCTAAAGACATTTCATTAAAACGCTGGAAACCTGAAAATACTTTCCTTTCTACAGCAGAGGTGCGGACAGCGCCTTGAGAAAAGTCATGTACATGCTGCAGTTTCAAAGTTTTCCCACGAGCGCTGCGGCGAGACACTAATGCTTCACTAACCCCCCGAAGGCCTTTCTTGCAAAGTCTTTCTCTCTCCGACTCCTTTCCTTTCAATTTTTCCCTCTGACACAAAGATCCTTGCTCTGCTTTCATTACAATACCCTGCTTTTCAGAAATGGTGTCAGGTGCAATTTTCCCTCCCTAATTATTTTCCATCCCCGGTGAGGTTTGGAGTTCAGGCCTGGGGGAGCAGCTGCCATTAAGTGCAGGCCGGGGTAGGTTGGGGTGGGCTGGGTGAGAAACAGAACTCTGGAAGTAGAAAGTAGAAGAAGAACTCTGCAAATTGTCCTAAATGAACTGCAGGGAGTGGAACGACTCAGAGCCAAAAGAGTTGGCAAACACTCGCCGGTCCCTTGCCATTCTGTTGGGCCCCAAGTCAACTTCATGATTAGGTAACTGAATGTGTTGATTCCAACTCTGTGCATTAATTTGCCGCTCCTCCCAAACCCTCAAGTTTCCAGCCTGGATGATTCACTACACAATTTTCTACCCAGCTAATTCTACAGGAGGAGATAATGGCATGAATTAGGCTCTAATCATATGCCAATCAAAGATCCTTAAAACTCGAAATGTCAGATATTAGACGACTCGTCACCCGCCGCTAGTTTCAGAGCTCCAGCGAATTGTTATATTAGCTAAATCACACTATTTAAGGGATTGGGAATAGAAAGAATGACATTTTCTAGATCGCTTGAAAAAAAGGTAATGGAAATTTATAACCGGCCTCAAAATGAATATCAGATGTGACTGCACTAGTACACTTTAATTATTATGCTTTAATTTTTGAGCTTCTCCCAGTCCACACAGAGATCTGATAATGGTGTTTTAACCGGTCTGTCAAAGAGAGTGCTGTCTAAAATCTCAGCGCCTATAATGTTTATGGAAAAAGTAATTATCTTTCTATTTGAAAATGAATGATCACCTCATAAATGATGGAGTAAACTTTACTTTTTTTTAGCTCAAAAACATTTTTTGTTTTCAACTGTAGTGTGAATATATAGAACATAAAGCTGTGTTCAAGACCTCGTTAACTGAGTTAACATTACAGCAAAAGACCAATTCAAAACAAAGAATGAATAATGACAAGATTACTTCTCGATAGTAAAAGATAGAAGGTTGTTTAAACCAAATTTTGAATAAAAATGCACCTATTAAATGTGTTTTAAACATGTGTATTATCTTTCATTTATTGAAATATAAACTTTAAACAAACCCCCATGTTCCAAATAGTTACTTCACTCCCTTCACTTGCTCTCCAAATGCTCCTGCAGGAGATTGAACAGTATGTGATTCACCTCACATTTAATGAACTCAACATTTTTATTGGTTTATGTTTTCTCTATAATTAAGATCAACATTTCATTCACACCCATGGGTCCTGCATCCACTTGGAAGTGAGTTTAAATTCAGCACCAAAAGTTTGTAGTGGTCAGCAGCGATATCGGGGGTGCTTATATTAAGCAACAAATAAAAATGCCTGAGCAGGAGGCAACCAAGAATATGTGTAAACATTTATATTTTATATGGACATTTTCAGTAATGTCAACTAACCATTGCATGTCTGCAGACAAAGTGAATAACTGTTTTAAGCTATTTGTGTGGATTAGAAGAGAGATGCAAAATAAATTGCTATTTTTTATGTGATGTGCAGGCTGTTTCCTTTGTTGGCTGCCAAAGGCCTAAGTTAGACAAAATCGAGGCAAGGCCAAGATCAGAGACAGAAGAGAGACAGCAATTGCTTGACAAAACCAGAGAAAATGAGTCAATGCACCTCTCTCTCTAAGTGAGATACAGCTTGTTTTTGTTTTTTTAGATATCTGATGCAAATTATTTGGAAAGAAAACAGAGCTAAATAAATTCAATTCAAAATTTGTATAAAAATACCATCCGTTACTTACAAGGAAAGCTAAAGGTACACAGAGTCCAAAAGTCAAGCAAGCGTTAAATTGAAATGTGATTTTCTATGAAGAGAATTTAAATGAGTTTGTTTCTTATTCCTGAAGAGAGCTCATGGAAGCTTTTACTCAGCCAGGACACTTAAAACATATCTGTTTATTGAGCCCTAGGTCTCCTGCCATAATCAGCCCCTTTTCAATGCCCTCACATACCACAGTCATTAGACAACTCCTGTGAAAATACAAACTAAACTCCTCAAAAGGTGGCCTTTTAAGTAACTTTCAAGACAAAAGAAAACTTTATTCAACTATGTTCTGGACATTCACAACAGATTAGAAACAGAAGACTCAAAATGGACTTATTGTAATGTTCAAGGCGGAAGATGGGGAGGATACTGTAATTGAGGTAGCATTGAAACAATAGTGTCTAGGACCCAGTGGCTGAAGTCAGGTCTTTCAAAGAAAACACAAGACAGTTCCCAGGCTCATAAAACGTCCTATACCAGGTTGGGTTACCAAAGCTCATCTGGTGCTAACGTTTTGCTGCAAAGGACTCGGACAGCTGCGGACGACTCGGTGCCAGACCCATCCGGAGCCGGATTCCTGGGGACAGCCTGGCCCTGACACTTGCCGTTCACTCTCAAAGCTTTGTGCTGACTTGTTGAAATTGTGTTTCGGGTGTTTGGTCGAAAGGAACAGAGGCGGTCAAATAAAGACAGACTGCCTTCTCTAGGATCTAAAGCAGCTCTTCAAGGATGAAGACCTCAAGGTTGTCATTTCCTTCCCTTTGGTAATATGACACACATAAACACTTCAGCAAACAAACCCACATCTTCTCTTCCATCCGAGCAATTTAACTGTGATTTTTCACCTTTGACTTCTCATACAGTATGTTATTACAAAGAAACTCTCTGCTGATATGACCATTATCCCCTATACCCTCTGGTCAGATTGCAGTTGGCACCTCTTCATCGAATCACAATTGCTTTTCTACTAGAAAAGCAGAGCAACACAAACAAAGTCTCACGCACTCATCCAGTTCACTTACAAATACTTACAAGAAAACCCAAGTACATGTGGGAGAGACAAAGAGGTGGAAACACAGGGAATCATATTGCTTCAACCCCTCATCGGACATTGCGTTCAGTTTTTGTGAGTGGAGGTAGAATAGGCTATGGCAGAATATTGATTTAAAAACTAAAATAAAATGAAGGGTGTTATCAACTGAAAATCTATAACGTATTAATTGGCAAAGACAACTGGGTGGTACAGCTATTAAGTAGAAAAGAAAACAAAGAAAAAAAAAGTATACCTCCGGTTCATTGAGCTGTCAACTGTGCTAGCCACTGAGGGCACACATCTGTTATTCCCGCCTCCATAAGAAATTTGTGCCAGAATAACAAATGTAACTTTCAGGATCAGAAAAAAAAACTTCTGAAAACTTTGAAAAGCTAAATCCGAAGTGCTGAGAAAATAATCAAAACTCTGAGATGCGAAACTGAAGCTGAAAAGCAAACCAACAAGGAATGGAGTGATGATCTTTAAACCGATGATCAATTTTTATGGTAATAACCATAAATAATCAATGTATTTTATTTTTTTCAATTCTGTTTGTTTTATTGTCACAAAATAAATTTATTAAAACAAAGATTATTTTGTTTTCTAATTGAATCAATCAATTCTATAGAAATGTCTTGCAAGGTTTGGAAGCATATGTAGTGAAATTCTTTGGAAATTCATTTCATTATTTTTTAATTTATTTAATTATTTACATTTGCCTACGTGTGTAAATTACATAAACAGTTGAACACTTTTGTGTTACAACATAAATTAAAAATGCTACTTGAACTGATGTAACATATGCCCACAGAAATATATTTTACATATTGCATTGACATTTTGAATATCACATTTCAAAAGACATATCCTTCCACAGCAGGCACTGTTTAAGATACACAGGAATAACACAACTCCATAATTCAGTAGCTGTTCTTTAAGTTGTAGCTGATTCAAGTCCTTAATGGTAGCTTTGGGAAAGCATCAAAAAAGGGCATTATAACATTATCGCTTTTGCAAATGTTGAAAAACACTTTTTGGAAAGTATTGTCGAAGTCAACCAGTTATAGTTTCATGTGATTTTGAGGGATAAAAACATATATAATTTTATGGCTGGTATACTTCCGAAAAATATACCAGCCATATTGTAATAGCAATCAATAAATCAAAGCTTGTTTATAAAGAGCCGCACCACAACAAGAAGGTTGACCAAACACAACACTGCAAAACATAAAACTCAAGCACACCACCAACATCAAATTGACTCTCCATCCCTACTCATTATCATTACCAAATACTAGATTAAAAAGAGAGACCCCAGCCCAGTTGTACACCTAAGGGACAGTGGCCATGAATTCCAATATCTTTTATATACACACACCATATATAATCAGATCAAAAGACCAGTTTGAGGGGAAGCTGGGTTTCAATGTGAAACATTACAAAATGTAACGTGACATCCTAGTCACGTCATCAAAAGAGCCAGCTTTCTTTGGTCTAATATGGCAATCTGAAACTCTTTTTTTTTCGTTGGTACCTCTCATTTAATCTGATTTCTGATGTCCCTTTGGCACCCATGGTGCAATATCGATGCATGTCGTCAAATGAAAATTTGGGTCAACGTGTAGAGGCCTTTATTTTAATAGAAGGGGACCCAGAATAGAGCCTTGAGGAACCCCCTGTATCGAGGCAAATGCTTGAGTTTTCCATTCCAAATAAACGGAATGATCTTTCAAAAAAAGACAGACAAATGCAGCATCCTTAATGGATTATATTCTATTACCCAAAGCTGGAACTCATGATACACAGGAATATTTCTGTAGACCTCTGTAAGATTCATTAGCACCAAACAGCTCTATTCACTAAGCGTCACTTTTATGAGAGCCGTCTACATAATGTGATCAATAAAATTCAATAAAATGGGTTCAAAGAGCCCCATAACCATTTATTTTCTACATTTTTTAATAAAATAATAAATAAAATAAAAAATGTAATTTAACAATGACTGAATAGCCACACCCATATATAGCAGAGAGTTTTCAAACACCGTCCTTATTTATTTCACACAGCTTTTAAAAATTGAGTACTCAGGAACATGGGATTTTGAAGAAGTCAAAAATTGATCCCACTCTGCCTAAAATGCATCCCCTCAGTAAACGTTTCCCATTCTTAGAAGCCATTAGCAAGTAGGCAACCTCCAATCATAAAATCAACAGGAGTATAATTTCACCTGAAAGGTAACCTTTTATTATTAAAACCACACTTGATGAAATCTACAAACATCCATCACTTAAAAAAACAGTAGCAAGCTCTGTGTGCCCTCCTGCCAAGACCAGCAGCAGATAATGCCACACATTTAACACTGTGTAATGACAGCACGGGCCATTTTATTTCCATTTGAGGCTGTAAAGCAGCTGTTTCTCGGGAAACACAAGGACGTGAGTAAAGTGAATCCAGTCCTAAATTCAGCCCGGTGCCGTGAAGTAAATAGTTGGCTGATTTGATGTGAGCCCAAGGACAGAAAGCCTCTGTTAACTTGTTATTTCTGGAAAAGGACAACACTGACCAGGTAATTACAATCAGAAAAGTTAAACTGATGAGCAGAAGAGTGACAGTGGGAGAGAGATAAGACTACGGCAGCTCTCCATTTGAGTATTGCATAAAAGCAGCAATTACGAAAATGAAGAGAGATGATGCCAGAAAAAAACAATTTGTTCCTGAAATACATGAACATCTGCTTGTGTTTCAGGGCTGCTCATGAAGGTTTGTATGAAAAAAAAAAAAACTCTGAAAGTAAGATGGAAAACCAAAGGAAAATGGACCAAGTGAAAAACGGAAAAACGCAATCATGTGCACAGGGTCGAAGGTCATGGGCCCGAAGAGAGGGGAATGAGCAATTGAACCGGAGTACAATAAAGAGACGGACCTGTAGAGGAGCGTGTATGAAGGTCAGAGAAAAAGTGACGGGCTGAAAATGTAAGTTGCCAAGGCAGCCAAGTGTGGAGCGTAAAAATCGATATATTGCAAACAACAGGAAAATGGTAAATGAAGAAAGGAGGTATTTTTTAAATGCTTAGTGGAAGATTGAGGGTCAACTCCAGACTCGAAGTTTCAATAATATTTATTTGAGGATGAGGACTGTTACTTAAAATTACAAAGCGAAAGGTATCTGTTATTTAACAGATTGCCGTGCTTGTGTTTCATTTGTGACTCGTCGTGCTATAGCTACAGCTTATCTTTGACAACAATTAATTCCATGCATTTTGTTTCTTTTGCTGTAGAAATTCAGTATAAAAAAAAGAAAAAGACTGACCATCTCAGTAGCTTTCTGAAATGTACAGTGATTAGAACAACCTTAATTTATACATTTGTATAACTGCAATAAACTGTTCTTCTCATACTGTGTGAAAGCATTAGTACATTTGACAGTAAAATCTGTCTTTCAAGCATTTTAAATTGATTTCAATGGTATGTATTTTGTATCAAAGCAACAAGAAATTTGCTAATTGTATAGTCTACAAAAGTAGATGAAAATGAATCAATAAGTCAAAAGTAAAGCATTTGCTAATAGGGGTATTTTTGTAGGTGCTTAAGTATAGACAAAAATGTAAAAGTGAAAATATGTTTTCAGAGCTATTCTAGCACATCCAGAAATTCAAACTGTCTGTTTATTTCATGTGCAATTAATGCCTTCGATTTATACAGCGCTTCCAGATGCTTTACAATTTACAGAGCATTCACTCCACTTTCAAACCATCATTGGTGTTGATAAGCTACCTTGGTAGCCCTCAGCTGCCCCAGGGCAGTCTGACAAAACGTAGTTGCCATTTCGCACCTACAGCTTCCTGCCCACCACAAAGCACACCCCACCAGTCACACACATCCATATAGGGCAATGCGGGTGAAGAATGGACCTGGTGGGGATCAAAACGATAACTTTCCAGTTATAAGACGACCTATACTCCACCACTATGCCACTTGCTGCCTCAAATGGTATTTGTTTTACTGTCAAAAAAATGCAAACTACCACAAAACATTTGATGTAAACCAGTTTGAAACAGTTGTTTTCACCACGGATGATGCAAGTGTACACAAACCAGATGCTGGGATGCTTTTTAGTGGTGACTGCACAAAACTGAATCTGCTTTTCACAGACATAAGTGAAAACTGCTCTCAATCATAATAAGTGGAGAATAAGTGACATTGACTTGCCTTTAGCTTCATTAGAAGCCGGAGAGAGTAAATACAGGAGCTGGAAAAACAGGAAGTCATCCATATTGCTAAATTTGTCTCGTAAGTAAAGAAAAGAAGTCTGCAGTATATTTAGAACCAGAGCTGGAAAGCAGATTTATTTCAAAATCTAAGTTAAAGATTTAACTCATCAAAGATTGCCTTATTTGAATAAGGCTTTTTTTTTCTTTGAAAAGCATGTTGTTATCATTTGTGAGCATTATGAAAGAGATTCCATGAAAGCGCTGTATCTCAGAGTTCACCTGCTACCCAGTTCCTAAAGTAAAGTAAGAATCTTGTATACTGCAGGACTGAGAGTACAATCAGTTACACATTACAAGTTCTCGCTAAGATGGAAAACAAGGGACAACCCAGTGAACACACAAACAAAAACATTCTCCTTTAACCAGACTTTATTTTTCTTTCCCCCGACCCCCATCTCCACTACCCCTCTTGTGAGTGGCCACATGAACACACAAAGACAGAGGCGGCTGAGGCCAGAGTCCGTAAACGACAGAGAGGAATCCAGTGCAGTGATTTATCTGACAACTTTCAAACAGACTTCCAGAGAACACTATCAATTAATTCAGCCGGTGTCAGCAAGGGAGAGATTAAGCATTAGCAGCTGCCCACTAAAACACCCAATGCTGCCCCACAAACCTCCCCACCTACACCATCCCTCCTCCCTTCCTACCCTCCCTCTCCAGACTCAGCTGTACAGCACAAATCACTGGCCTTGCATTGACCGGCGCCGGCTCAGAGCACAGGGCGCTTTGAGGGTGAAGCAAAAACACCACTGGCACACGAGTTGTGTAAACAGAAGTGGAGAAAGAGCCCTGTTTTAAAATTAGTAATTGCTTCTTCAGATGAGTTTTCATCAATCAGTGCACTTCTTACCGGAAGAAATTGTGCCTATTTGATAAATGGGTCTGCATTTTTTTAACAGTAAGCAAAACAGAAATAAATATTCCATGGAAGTCTAGGAAAAACAATCGTGATAATTTGTACGTGTTAAACTATGGAAGCGTATACATACAACAGTGGTATACAACCTAAATTTTGTGGTAATAAAAAGTTTTATGTAGATTCCATTGAACATTAATCATAAAAAACAACTTTATTTTGAATATAAACTTTGAGCAGTGGTGTGTGACTTTATTTATAACTAAAAAAAGTGAATAACCATTTTATGGAACATATTTATTTTGTTTTGTTTACCACTTTACAGATGGTCCCTAAGCACTCCTATCTCTCAGTTTGGCGAACTTAGACATATTTTGACAAAAATAGTGTTGCATCTTGCACTCTACATAACACGTATTAAAAAAGAAGTGTCAGTTGAAGAACACTTGGGTCAATGAGCTACTTAACCAGGAACAGCAGCTGTAAATCTACAGCCAATGTTACTAAATGTCTGTTAAAACTGACAATTCAGCCAGAGGCTCGAAAATTCTTTGTTCCATCAACAACATACAATTTAAAGTTTTCAGACATGCTCCACTTCAACTGTTAATGAAATAAAGAATATCACACCACAGCCACATTTCGTATTGGACGCTCTCACTCTTACCCAGAATATAATTTCTTATTCTTATATTTAGAACAATAACATTAAAAGGCTCATTTCGCCACCATTTTTGTGTGTGTACATGTTAAAATGATCATACGAGCTGGGGAATAAATTTTTATTTGAATTTTGAAACTAATAAAGCAGCAAAATGTTACTTAAACTAGAGATTGAAAAATGAAATTAAATAATAACGTCCATTTACGTTTTCAACACAATTTAAATGTATGTGAAGACCATTTTGCATATTACATTTACATTTAAATTTTGTTACATATACTCTTCCATATTAATCAAGATGGAAAGCACATACATAAAAAAGAAAGTCTTCAGTACACAGCTAAATTGTAGTACACTGAAATTCTTTATAACACTAAATAATGTATAGTTTTCTGAATACAGTTACTCCATAATTTATTTGGTTATTTCAAGAAAATGTATAACAAAAAAAAATCTATTCACCTGAAGTAGAAATTGTGACATATGTATTGGGTGAAACATAAACAATTAATGTCTTATTTAAACATTTACTATACTAAAAATGATATGTTTATATTCAGTTTCCGTTAATAATCAGTAAAACATGGGGAACAATTTAACAAACCATTACATTATACCTCCAGAGGAAGAAAGATGATTTATTTTAATAACAGACTTTTAAAACACTGTGGTTTTCCAGCATTCTGCCACATTAAGCCCAGAGCTAGAGAGCAGTACATTAGCTGAAGCAGGCCTTTAATAATTATACCATCTTGATCCCAGTCTGTTCCTGCTGGTCTTCTTAATTAACACAATCATTTATTTCTATGGGGAAGGGTGAGCAACCAGCACTAATACTCTTAAAGGCCTTTGTCACACCAAATATTAACAACCCTAATTAAACTATGATAATATAGATCTTTAAACAGTTTAAGAAATAAAATGAAATAGGTTGTTTAAATACAGAACAAGTCAAGGGTTGTCTCTTTGGGAATCCTCAAGCCATTGTGTGACCTGTCAGTCTAGTTGATGATTGACAAGAAGGATCTATAAAATACTCTGAATGCTTGGCCGCCTTCTCATTCAGTCGTGTTCCTCCACGCCTGACTCATCACTTTTTTTCTTTGCCCTCTCACTCTCGAGGCACAAGCATTCATGCAGGACTTAGCGTTATAAAACTGCCTTTGGTGTACAAGCAGCACTGAAGAGTGACTGAAGTGAAACAGCAGCCATTATCCTGATACCCCGTGGCAGTCGCTCTCTGAATTCCAATTACCATGGGTTGGATATTAAAACAATACATCACATTTCAACAATTAATTGCACACACCGCCAAAAGGTGATATGAAACCACATCAAGGAGAGAGAAATAGAATGTTTGAGTACTAACAAAAATGAAACTTGGCAAAAGATAAATGTAACTTGTTTTTTATTTTTTTTATTTTTTCACTTTTATTCGCCATTGTGCCAAATGCCCTGAAGCAAACAAAAAATCAGTGTGAAATCAAAAAAGGCAAAATAATTTTTTTTTGCGGAGTATACGACTTTTAAATGCCCTTTAAACACACAAAGAAAGCTTTACTTTGTGTCAGTATTTCAATGAGTGGGATAATCAGTTGTGATAAAGGTTATGGCATTTAAATGAAGTAATGAGGTGAAATTAGATGAGGGACTCCTAATCTAGGTGGATCATCTTGCACTTATTAACGACACACCTCTCAGGTGATGGAAAATGAATTATCTCTACAAAGTCTACGAATAATAACATAAATAAAATTTCACATTCATTTACACACAACTGAAGTAGTTCAAGCCTTTTATTGTTTTAATATTGATGATTTTGGCATAGAGCTCATGAAATTCCAAAATCCCTATCCCCAAAAAAATTGCATAATCATCTGAATAAACTAAATTAACTCTAAAAACCTGCAAAAGATTTATGAGGCTTTTAAAAAACTCCCAGCCTGGTTCATTACTCTAAAAACTTAATCATGGGTAAGACTGCTGTCCAGAAGGCCATCACTGACACCCTCAAGCAAGAGGGTAAGACACAGAAAGAAATTTCTGAATGAATTGGCTGTTCCCAGAGTGCGGTATCAAAGCACCTCAGTTGGAAGTCTGTGGGAAGGAAAAAGTGTGGCAGAAAATGCTGCACAACGACAAGAGGTGACCGGACCCTGAGGAAGATCATGGAGAAGGCCCGATTCCAGACATTTGGGGACCTGGGGAAGCAGTGGACTGAGTCTGGAGTAGAAACATCCAGAGTGTACTGGCGTGTGCAGAAAATGGGCTACAGTGCCACATTCCCCAGGTCAAGAGACTTTTAAACCAGAAACAGCGGCAGAAGCGCCTGACCTGGGCTACAGAGAAGCAGCACTAGACTGTTGCTCAAATTTTGCATGTCACTTGGAAATCAAGGTGCCAAATCTGGAGGAAGATTGGGGAGAGGGAAATGCCAAAATGCCTGAAGTCCAGTGTCAAGTACCCACAGTCAGTGATGGTCTGGGGTGCCATGTCAGCTGCTGGTAATGGTCCACTGTGTTTTATCAAGGGCAGGGTCAATGCAGCTTGCTCTTATTTTGGAGCACTTCATGCTTCCATCTACTGAAAAGTCTCATGGAGATGAAGTTTCATTTTTCAGCACGACCTGGAACCTGCTCGCAGTGCCAAAACCACTGGTAAATGGTTTACTGACCATGGTATTACTGGTGCTCAATTGGCCTGCCAACTCTCCTGACCTGAAGCCCATAAAGAATCTGTGGGATAGTGTGAAGAGAAAGTTGAGAGACACAAGACCCAACACTCTGGATGAGCTTAAGGTCACCATCGAAGCATCCTGGGCCTACGTAACACCTCAGCAGTGCCACAGGCTGATTGCCTCCATGCCATGCCGCACTGAAGTACTCATTTCTGCAGAAGGATTCCGGACCAAGTATTGAGTGCATAACTGAACATAATTATTTGAAGGTTTAATTTTTTTCTGTATTAAAAACTTTTTTTCTTTTATTGGTCGATTGAAATATGCTATTTTTATTTTTTATTTTTGGGTTTTCACGAGCTGTATGCTAAAATCATCAATATTAAAAGAATAAAAGGGTTGAACCACTTAAGTTGTATGTAAATGAATCTGAAATATATGACAGTCTAATGTTTATCAGTACATTACAGAAAATAATTATCACAATATGCAAATGTTTTAGACGATCATATATATATATATATATATATAT
>SRMA01025867.1:193560-425362 GCA_007224835.1 Danionella cerebrum | reverse complement strand
AATGTGGTGACAACGTTACTAGCTATTATTAGTGATGTGGTGACAATGTTACTGGCTATTATTAGTAATGTAGTGACAATGTTACTGGCTATTATTAGTAATGTAGTGACAATGTTACTGGCTATTATTAGTAATGTAGTGACAATGTTACTGGCTAATATTAGTAATGTGGTGACAATGTTACTGGCTATTATTAGTAATGTAGTGACAATGTTACTGGCTATTATTAGCAATGCGGTGACAATGTTACTGGCTATTATTAGTAATGTAGTGACAATGTTACTGGCTATTATTTATAATGTAGTGACAATGTTACTGGCTATTATTAGTAATGTGGTGACAATGTTACTAGCTATTATTAGTAATGTGGTGACAATGTTACTGGCTATTATTAGTAATGTAGTGACAATGTTACTGGCCATTATTAGTAATTTAGTGACAATGTTACTGGCTATTATTAGTAATGTAGTGACAATGTTGCACTGGAACAGTGATGGTGATAACGAATGGTGGACTTTAGAGTGATGAGTGGGGGCAAAGAAAACATTACAGCCTTTTTTTTGTTACTTTTACTGTTTACTGTCTGTTCATGTTACATGTTTGGCTGTTAACTTCTACACAGTTGATATAAAATATTTTACAACAGTATTTGGTTCAGAATCTTTTTTTTCTAGATTTTCCTCTTTTAAAATTGGGTGCGTCTTATGTGCCGGTGCGTCTTATGAGCCGAAAAATACGGTAAATTGTTTGCTATGATAAACAATTGTTGCTACATAATTAAAATGTGTCTCATGCCAATATGACTAAATTAAAACAACCCCCATGTCTCTATGACTTTCCTAAGCTGTGATCGAGACGTGGCACATTGGCTGCAATGTTAAACAGCCTGGTTCCTAAGGAGGGGTCAGTGATGTAATATAATGTTCTCCATGCCAATATGAGTAAAATAAATCAACCCCCCATGTCACGAACACTTTCCTAAGCTGAGAGAGAGATGTGTGTATGTCTGTAGCATTAGTCATTGGCTGATGACACGCATGGTAAAATGACTACCTCCGCAGGTGAATAACGCATCCTTATCTTTAGGAAAACTAATGTTTAACAAACATCATAGACCACAAAATACTGTAAACCAGTGCCAGAAAGGGAGATTACAATGGTTGTTGATACTTGAATACTCTCAAACTTTATATAAAACAGAATCAATTCCTACTCAGATTAATAATTCAATAACATTTTGATATATTTATGAACCAAACAAAAAGTAAGCCAAAAGTTACGGATAGAATTATGTAACAGAATTGAAGCACAATAGTCATCAGTGGTTCAGGTTAAAATATAGACCTTGGGAAGGATTTTAGACTCAGTTAAATAGAGAGTGTAAAAGAGCTAAATATGTGAACGTTGCTAACTGTTCCCATTTATTAAGGGTCAAATAGTTGTAGGGGGAAAGGGAGGAGTGCATGCTAATGCAAGTCTTCAAGCTTTTATTTTGGCTCAAACCCAAAGTTTTTCAGAGTTTTATTGTGTTCAAGATGAAAGTTCAGTAATTTGCAAGTAAAAAGTTATCTCTTTTTTGTTGCAATAACACATAGCTGGCCAAAATGAGCTCTGTCTCCGTGTCCTACCTAGGGTAATGGTATTTTGTATAATGCTATTAGCAAGCTGAAAGCATGAAATCACAGCACTGAGACCCACTTTTGTGGAGGCTGATAAAGAAAAGCAGAGGGATAATGCCCTTGTAGGCGAGAATTGTTATTTATTTTTGTGTCTTTTTTTTGAGTCTGTTCTCTAAGAACTTGTGACTTGAGCTTGATGCACAGAATGGCTAGCAGATCTCTAGGTAGCTATGCATTTTAAAACAGGGAAGAAAAAACACCCGAAAAGCAAAAGCTGTCATCTGTTAGAATGAAATGCCTGGATGTCCACTGACAAGCTGAGAATGACCTCCATCATGGACTGTCAACTTTATGTAATGATCACTTATCCGAAGGTGCTAGAAAGTGTGGAAAATTGCTGTAGAAATAGGAGTGACAGACAAAAAAATTGGCCGATTCCACTGCAGAAGAAATTCAAGTAAAAACCTGTAACCATCAATGAGCTCAGTACTACTAAAAAGTCTCATGACTCAGGAAAGTCTCACCAGGGTGCCATCCCACAGTCTCCTGACCCTGCCTTGGGTTGAATTTCAATGCCTGAAAAACAATCTTTACCAGGGAAAAAATAAATAAGAATGTTTCAGGCCACCTCAAAGGTCACAGTTTGAACCCGTGACAGTGGGGACGAGAAGAAAAGTCCAGGAATGTGGGATTGGAAGAGGAGGAAGCAATGTGGAAGGAAGAGAGTGTAGTTTAATGTGTCCACCAGCTACAGAACGGCCCCAGAGTGTCTGTCTCTATGGCCAGGTAGAGGGGTCATCGTGGCCACTGACCGGCAACATTTACTTATTTGAAATACAATGAAAAAAATAAACATAATAATAATAATAATAATAATAATAATAATAATAATAATAATAATAATAATAATAATAAAATGAATAAATGAGTTGAAAAATAATTTCACTCTATATATGCATATGTGACATATATTAAATGTGATGTTTTCTCAAAAATATAACAACAGAACATAGTGGTAAAAGTTCACTAAAAGAGAGAGGGAGCGAAAAACAATGCAGCTTTGCATCCTGAAAAAAATTTATTTATCGATTAAAGCAAGCATTACATTCAAATGGACACTCCCCGATTCCCATGCAATATATGACATTATTGTCACATGAGATCAGGGGGTCCAGGTCTGAACAGTATCTGCTTTCACTGACATTAAATAAAAATGTAAATAACAACAGAAAACAATTGATGAGATCTTATTTCAGCCCATGAACTATTTATTTCCCCCTTTTGCCTTTCTTTGCACCTTTAGAAACACAGATCTAGCATAAAGCACAGGGCTTACCAAAGTCCAGACTGGAAGCCGGTTCAGTTTGTACACATGTGCAATCTAAACCAACGGACTGTCCAGTGTCACATAAATTTCTCCATCAAAAAGAAGAAAAGTTGGGAAACAGAGTTTTTATTGACAATGTTTATTAATTTTGACCCAATCCAACATTGAAGCCTGTTTGACTGATTTAATCAGACTGTGGTGTTTGAGAAGAGCAGGGAATATGAAAAAAGTTTTTGAACAGCAATATCCTCAAAACACAGGTGAGGACAGCAATAATCTAGAAATGAAAACATTGAGTTTTCAAACAAAATATAAATACAAACAATGACAGTCATTTATTTTGTACTCATTTGTTGATATTATGCAAGTGATAAACGGTTTTAACAAACAGAGATTGCTGAAATTACTAATAAAATTAATCAAACCCATGTGAACCAATGCCTTGCACTAAAAAAATCTTTGGACCTTTGATTAGAACGTATGAAAATCACAGATTTAGCCTATAGTAAACACATTTTGGCATTCAAGGAAACCTGACTGATGCTCAGAATAGATGAAAAGCTAATTCTGGAAGTAGAACGTTTTATGTGCAATATCTAACAATGAGTTGATAAAGTAGCCCTAGGTACAGAAATCCTCTTTTCTGGTTGGCAGCCAACTTCGAACTGTTAATGAATGAACCAGTGTGATCTCACAGAATAAGTCACCTTGCTTACTCATCAGACTTACAGAAAGTAGTTCTCCTAATTCCAACGTATAAAATGTCCTGCTTTTCCCTAGTTAAGAAACCAAAACATTACAAGAAACATGTAAACGTAGCCCACCATTACAGGTTCAGCGAAAGATCGCCATTCGATTCGTCATCACCATAACTGTTACTGTCTTTTTTACAGACATTTCATTTTTCTTTTTGTGATGATTTATATTTCACTAAAGCAATGTGTTTTGTGCATCCTTGGAGGCATTGTGAAACATAAAAATGTTAAAACATTAAAATAACAAGTGAAATCTCAGTGTTTGTGGACATTTGGGGAACTTTGCCATAATGTTTTCAAATGCAAAAATATTCAACAATGCATATTTGAATACGTTTATCTTCACATGTTATACTTGCAAATTTGAGTTTGCTCATACTGATCTTTTTCTTTGTTGCATTCGCTGAGTGCAAATTTAGAATTTCAACAAACTAGTTCAAACTTTGATGTACAGAACAAAAGTGAGTATGATTAACATGCTTCAAAAAAAAGTATTGACATCAATAATCCTTTTGTTTGTAAAAAGTGTTTACAAAGAACTACAACTGCTACTGGTTTAGTTAATGATGAACTGGATGATCTACAACTTCTTTAATCCATTTCCTGAAGGGAAAAAAAAAACAGTCAATGTATCCCGGGTGCGATAAACATTAACTCTATGGTTACATAAATCAAACCCTTGGTGTCGAGCCAAGGATCCAACTACAGATACTTGTACCAAACACTTCCCAACAATCCAGAGATGGAATCAAGTGATTGGAAAAGAGATAAAATTGGATCTGGCAGCCAAGAGAGACATGCTGTTGTTAAGATTCAATTACAGATCATTCCTTCAGAAGACGGATCATCCTCCCAATCACTGGATGCATAAGAAGCACTTGTGCAAATCTCAAAGCTAAAGGGTCTCGCTGCTCCACAGTGACGGCTTGGGAATAACAGAAACGTCTTGAAAAAACACCTCATCATCTGTCTTGGGGAAATCCATCCCATTCTTCCCACACTGAATATATAGCAGTGTGATTTTGTTCAACCTATGGGAGTGCCTGATCTGTGACAGTGTCTCATCACATGACACATCTGGCAGCACAGCTCATACACCTCTGCTTGAGATAAGTCCTATCTGAATAGACCAGATGAACCTTCCATCAATCTCCAAGGGAGCTGTGAATGGCACAATCAGTTTCACACTACAATGATTCCGATTGCATGGTTCTAGATCTGAACAGCATTGGTATATAATGGAAATCTATGGTGCGCAGAGGCTGTTATTTTGTTCATTTAATATTGCTGCAATGTTGGAAAAAAGTTTCTGATAAAATTTAATTTACATTTTAACACAAATATCTGTGTTTTTAAACAAGTTGCTTAATACGAGGAATGCTTTGTATCATCGGCAAAACTGGTAAGGGACCGATTACAGACTAAAACATTATTCTTAGTTCAACCATATAATCCACATTAAGAGCAGAAGTAAGCTCCGGAAGCAGTTCCAATTAAAAGATGTGAGGTCAATTGAATTGATCTTGTTTGCGTATATTGCTGTTCTGCTTGAAAATAGTTGATGCGCCTTTAAAAGACATCTAATAGGACCTTTAATGATCCGTTGCTTATATGAGTTATAGCTTGCCTAATTGCTGTGGGTTTTTCAACAGTATACAGCCTGTGGTGAGGCTGGCTTAGTTTTCTGCATTGTGGCTTTGGAAGGTTGCTGTGAAAGCCGATTATGTCTATGCAATCTTTGTTTGTTTATGGCTCTCACCTCCAACATTAGTGGCTTGTGACAGTCTAGTTTTATTAAAGTGGGCTTGGAACATGCGCTGAGAGCCAGTAAAACTTCACTTACAGCCGGTCAGGGATCAATTCTTCCTGCTTCTGCTCAAATTAACCAAACTCAATAGCCTAATGAGAAAACCTAGCAGAGCTGTGTAATGGGGTTCAAATTGAAGGGTTTAATACTTTAATAGTTTGCACTTTATTGAAATGTAATCATTGGCTGGAGAGAGAAGGACCTCTTCCTGTGCTTGATGTTTGCCTATTCTAATTGGGTTATTGGTCAAACGAAAAGCTGTGGGCATGGATTAGGCCATCTTCCTTCCCGTGGCCAGGATCTGTTGATTTCCTCTTCATTTCCTGTTGCTATTTTTCATTCTCTCATTTCCCACTTCACTGATGTCTGATGCGCTCTACCAGGAGGTCTCTTATTGATCATGAAAATAAATATACTTGAGGCTTCGAAGCAAAAGAGCGTTGTAGCTACACATGTCTCTGAAATTGTGTACATCTGAGATTCTCTATCGTTTTGCACCGGAAAACTTCTTGAAAAAAAAAAACACATTTTTTAGCACAATAATGGAGAGAAATTAAGAGTGTAACAACATGTTGCAGAAAAAAAGCAATCGCATGGAGCTTTTAACAACAGAATCCTGGCAAATAACTCTCAACAATAAAAGTACGGTGCACAGATTTCTGGCATTTGGTCGTGAAAAAGCCAAAATAATTCACATTTAATGTCAGTTTAGACTTGCAGCTCTGCTCTCAACACAAACATTTTCATTTCAACATTATTTCAAAATAAACTTCATACTGCACTGCAATTGGTTCTGATTGATGAAGAGCTGTTTTGTTTCTGACATGTTTGTTGACAGAAAATCCAGTTTTTTGATGAATTTGAGAAAAAAAAATAGTTTTCTTTAGCACAAAAGTGCTTTGAGGAGAAAATAAATTTTCTGTTCCAAACTTTCACAAAACACCTCAAAGTCATACAAATATAAACATTTCAAATCCAGATTTTAATATTTAATTTAAAATATGCATTTTTTTTCTCATTCTTTTTTTCCTCAATAACTTAAAATCTCAAATTGTATCAAATGGCTAGTTACCAAAAACAGTGTCAGAACACACACACACACACACACACACACACGCACACGCACACACACATACGCACACACACATACTGGACTCATCGCTGCCCACTCAAGTGAGACTGTGTCCCGCAGTCTCTCCATTCACCTCCCGATGACTTCAGGGCGTCTCTGCTGGACTTTATTGACTGTGATCCGCTGCTAAATCGCCTGATTCTGTTCTGTCTTTATGGAATGATTATAAATTGATTAAAAATTTTCAGAGTCTGTATTTTTCCACTTCCTCAGCCCCTCATTGTCTTTAGGCTGATGGACTTATCACGCTTGGATGCTTGAACGGCCCTTAACACGGTTAAAAAAAAATGGACAAACCAGGACTGCATCATGCGGCAAGTATTGTGTTTTTTTTTTTTGAAAATTGATAATGGGCTTTTCAAACGTGAACACAATACACTTCAGATTTGGCACTAACTTGTTTATCGCATTAGGAACCAAATACTTCATTTATTTATGGCAACCTAATTTTAGCAAGATAATATCTGTGCATTTAACCTTTTGAAACTGAGCTTCTATAGAAGTTTGAAGATCCTTTTTGAACCCCAAAACTCCCATTTTTAGGCCATCCTTAAGTGCTATGGGTGAATATGCTTTCATTCATTCATTTTCCAACCTGCTTATTCCCTTTTTGGGGTCTGCCGGTGCCCCAATCTTGTTTTTAACTTTAGAAAAAAAAACAATCAAAGTGACTTGTACACTGCATCAATTTTCTGCCATTGACCTTTATTTTTTCCGAGGCCTCAGAGTTTCTATTGCTTTTAGAACTTCATTCTAAGTTTCATTCATCTTAAGAACAAAGTATTGACACCAGATTATTTAGCAAATACGACCATGCTGCTGCTGTTATTCCAATAAAACCCAATATATATTTTTTTTTCTCAAAGAATGCCGCAAACATAAATGAAGATTAACATTTTTATTCAATACCAAAATAAAAGGCTGCTATATTTATTTTAACCAAACATTTAATTTGCAATGATCCTTCCAACAAACACACAGTGGGTGGCACGCAGAAATATCTTTGTACAACAGATCAGAAAGCTTCTTTTTAAAATGTAATGAGATTCGAAAAAGCAAATATGTTGCTTCCTTGGATGAACAGATGGCAAAACAATGAAAATTGAAACATATGGATCTCTAGCTAAATATGTGAACCTTTCAGGCAGCATTAAAGATGCTGCACACGTTCTAAAAAGCTCAGCTTAAAATAATGTAAGGATTTGCTGGGTGCAGGTCAGATGGGAAGGGCACAAGTGAGTGCTGATTAATACTCATTAAGCTAACTAGTCTTACCAGTGTTCATTTTGCCCCACAGCATTCTGCTCTATTGTGAGGATTAACCCCCAACAGAATGAATCACAATTTGTCCAGTCAGGAACTTTGCCCTTTTTTCGGTCCATACTGCATTGGCCTTTGACCTAAGATTGTCACCCATTGTTAAGTAATGGAGGGTAAAAGGTGAGGGATGCCACCTCAAACAACAAATGTGCTGATGGTGGTAAATACATGCGTGCGCAACGCTCATTCAGCTCTGATAGACTCCAGTTGAAAATACTGATCAACAGCAGATCCACCTGGAAGCATCGACCACAATAGAGCATTGAGGGATGATATAGTAGAAGTCATTCCACAGGGGCGTCGGGCTGGGGGAAGATGGGGACAAACTCTACAGGGTATTTTCACAGATAACACTGACTCACAGAAATCTGGAGGATATTGTGGCTTCCATCCCAGTGCTGGGCGTATTCCAAGAAACCACTTTTTATTCTGTGTAATAAAGCTCCCTAATGTTACGTTGGCAACGCACGCTTGGAATGAAACCACATCTGTGGTTTAGCCATCACAAAGAATTGCCCATAAACTACTCTTAATATTAATTACCTTGTATAGATGGCACAGCAAGACATGAACAGTGAAGTAGGTCATGCTATTATTTCCAGTAAAACTCAACTATGCTTTATTCTTGCTCACCAATTAGTTGCAATAAAATATTTTGGTTTTATTTAGCATTTTCTCTTTTTTATCCATACTCCCTGGTGGTCAGTTAGTATTAAGTCGAGCACAGGCCAGACAGCACTAAAGTGATTTTTTTTCCTCCTCATTGTGACTAATCAAGTTGAGGTAATTAGACCTGCGCGCCTGTGTAGATTGACATGAAGATTAACGAGTATTTGCTTCATGCTTGAATGGAGGTGTGACATTCGCCGCTTGTTGTCTGAGCAGACCTACGGAAATGGCATGTTATAATCCAGTCAGAGTGTGCGCTGAAGTAACTGAACACAGCTGTAAATGTGTGCTTTCTTTTTCAAAAAGAATAGTTAAACACAGCGGCCTTGACCCCCAGCACAAAATAACCAAACAAAGACTCATATCATTCCCTAATAAAATTCTGCCGCCAGGATCAAACACAGAATGTAGCCACATTTGCAATAGTTCCCCTCAGTTCAAAGGCAGACAATCAGGCTTAATCATATTCACACACAGAGTCTATTGCTGGTCTTTGTTTCGTCAAACACAGAACTAAACACTGGGAAGGCGCTAGAGAGAGAGAGAGGAGGGAATTAAAGTCAAGGGTTCTGGCATTTATGAAGCATTTCTTTTCTCTTTTGTTGTTACATACTGGATGTTTCTAATCAGTATGTTGGCCTCCAAAATGACTGCGATAAAAAAAAAAAAAAAAAAAAAAAAAAAACGTCAGTAAATCTTCGTGCCAGGTTTAAGGTTGAAAAAAGAGGCAGTAAAAAATAAAATGGTAAATTTAACAGCCATCTGCTCTCTGCTGGAGAGGACTGGGGCGTAATGTGCTTTTTGTGCGTTCAAAGGGACCATCCGCATCAGAGATGCTTGCCTTCTGAGATGTCAGCACCTCCTGCTGAGAGTTCACAGCCCCAAGTCTAGATCGCTTTTACAAGAAATGTAACAACTTCTGAAAAACACACAAAAATAAAACAACTTCCCATTTAAAACTGCAGGTTTCAAACTAAATGTCTTGCTATCATTATCAGAAAAGACATATTTATAGGCTATAAACGAATGTTAAGTTTGCCTGAGGGTTTTCATTTCCATAGTTGAAATACGGTATCAAATGGAAAAAAAAGTAATTTTATGCAGTCATCGGCTTTATCTCAGTTAAAATAAATGTAAGCAACTGCAAGATAGCGCAAACACACTTCAACCAGGTCCACAGAACAGAGTAGTTCACTATATAACTCATCTAAGTGTGCTTGCATTCCTGACTTATTTAGTTTGATTCATTCAAACTAGAGTTCACTATCTCTTTTAGAACAGTTCATTTGGGCATGTGAGAACTCTAGATGGGACCAAAAGCAGACTAAAAGAGCAGCCCGAGACCTGCTCAAGGAGGTGGTCTCAATACGGTTCCAAACGTACTCTAAAGCTGTCCGAACAAAAAACAAATGAAAGAGACAAAAACATGCAACTGTAAAAGCTCGTGCATGGTATCATGGTTTGACGTGTGTCTGTTTACAAAGCAGCACTTATTTGTAGCCCGAGCATCATTTGCAAAGTGCATCATAAGCGATTAACATTAATATTATAGTAAAAGATGCCAAGAGTCAAAATCAAGCATCTTAGTTGAACCATTTTGAGCGTGTTCTTCAGTTGTTTACTTCCGTATGCATTTTCATTCTAATTAATAAAAAAAACTCTCTACGAGTGGCTCGTATGATGTCTCATGGCTGTATTTTCAACTAGTGCAGACAGGAGCGATCAGTGTGGTGTGAATGAGGAGTAAATCTGCAGAGGATTGCAACAATTTAGAATTTGTTATATAAATAAAATAAAACAAACTAAAGGTGAGAGCTCCCTAAACTACTAACATTTGTTTTCTATGTTTCACTTTCCTGTCTGCTTTGTCTTTCTGCTTGAGTTTTCCAGTCACCTTGTCGGTATCTAGTATTACCTAGTAAACACGAAGGAGAACTATTGTGTAATGCAATTAAAAAATATTAGTAAAAACAAAGATGCCGGGGTCTCAGGACAAATATATATTAAGCATTGCCACAAAATACTGTTTTAAAAACAATTAATTAGAGCAAATTGTAATGTAGTAAAAATGCTCAAAAACGGCCCTGGACTTCTATGGGTTGTCCCCATTTGTAGGTAAAATAAACCAACAAGCACATCACATAAAACCCCATTGACAGAACACAAATTGGAAAAGTCTGGGCTGAATTTACACTTTTAGCTCATTTTGGCTCATAGCAGGTCGCCTTCTTCTCGGAGTCCAGCAGCATCACCTGAGAGCAAACAAACAATCGCTCAAACAGACTCTCGCGGACTTCAAACTCTGCACAGTGTAAACAACTCCTCTCCAGTCCATCAGGGGGCACAGCCGACAGCCTTTGAAGAGCATTTCAGGGCCAGGGGGAAAAAAAACAGTGCACTTCAAACAACACCGAAGAGACAGCGGCAGTTGATCCCACACTTTCAAGGTTGAAGAGCTGTGTAAACGTATACAAGTCTTCACCACAATTACAGAGAGGAACTCTGGCCACAGGAGTGAGACCACCGTGGCCACACCGCCCACCTAATAAACACTGATCTCCTCTTAAGCCTGTCTCCAGCTGTGGTCTGGTCCATAGAGGACTGCAGAGGGACCCAGGTGTAAGAGCAGATTTCACACAGGCATGTTGGCCCACCTCTGGAGTTCATTTAGCCACACAGTAGGGATGAAGACAAGTCCAAAGCTAAACCCATCTCGTTTTCACACAGTAGTGTGTGTGTGTGTGTGTGAGACAATAATAATAATATAACAGCCTTTTTCAATCACATTTCAGCTTATGGTACTGCTATACTTCCATAAGAAAGATAGAATCATGCATGTTAATAAAAGAGAGTTGCATGGTGTTAATTTTTTTCTTCATTACAGACTCCTCAACAGAGTTTGGAAAGTTAAGAAGTGAAAAGTCCAGAAGCAAACAGTGGATGAAACACATCTAAGCCCACATCATACAGGTCATTAATCACTCAATTAATTTCTCACTGTAGCAACTGAGGGAAAAGAAAACCCCCATCTTAATTTATTCTTTTAGTTTCAACTTTCCCATGAAAGAATAAAAAAAAGATATATATATTTTTTTATTTCAACTATGGTGAACATAAAAAGAAATTATGGCTTTATGTTTTGCTTGGCCAATGAAATCCAGACACCATTTGAATGCCTTTAATGGTGTGAGCGATAAGGTTTCTTGTGACTGACAAATTAATTCAGCCACTCTGGAAACTTAATGAATATAAATCTCATTTATGGAAAATATATCAGCACCCCCACTCCCCACATCTTTCTCCATTTCACAGTTCACAGAGCGGACTGTTTACAGATAGCCAGAGATAAGAGCCAATTAGGACTAAGAGGTGCAGATATTATGGTTGAAAGAAATTTCTTTTGCTACTATATCTTCTTTGGCTGACGATTCTCAACACCTCCCAAAAACACTTTTTTTCCTGGCCTGTCCCACACTGCCTAACATAACATCCACTTCAGGACATGCTGGCAAACTTCCTCACAATCTATTTCCTTTTTAAGCTTAGTTCCCATGCCATACATCCCTTTCTTTCCCTCACCTGTGTCAAGAACGGTAAGGTTAGTAAGCTATATATGATGTAGGCTGTACACAACACAAAGAAGAACAACCTTTGTTACTGAATAAAAAAAATGCAAAAAATACATGTTAAATTAAAATGAGGAATCATCTAAAATCTCAACATGTTCACTCAATGTCACTCAAACATTAAAAACTTGTCTTTTCTCAATGTTAAGCCAGTTTTTAAAAGTGTCATAAACTTGTGTTATTCATTCATTCATTTTCCAACCCACTTATTCCCTTTTTTGGGGTCACGGGGGTCTCCAATGCACATTGGGCGAGAAGCAGGGGTACACCCTGGGCAACTTGTGTTATATTTACAAATATTAGCTTAGGGGGTTCATGAACTTGTTATTTTTTCTTACTTTGAAACTGTCCAAATACAGGAATATATTGATTTTAAACATAAAAAAAAAAGTTAATTTGAATAATTTTCCTGAACAAAGACTCTAACAGAAACTAACAGCATCTAGTGCAGGGGTGTCAATTTCAGTTCTTGGAGGGCTGGTAAACCCTCCGAGTTTAATTCCAACCCTTACAAACAGTCTAAAGGACCTAACGAGCTTCATCCGGTGTGTTTAAATGAGGTAGGAGCTAAACTGTGCAGGGCTGTGCCCCTCCAAGAACTGAGTTTGACACCCCTGGTCTAGTGGTTCCATCTCGGAGCAAAGAAAGCCTCTCACCAGAACTTTCTCCTACACAGTTCCTGGCAGGTTGAATTCTCTTGCAGTTTAATCCGGGAAGCAGTTTCTCTTACAACCTTTAAAAAGAAACTAAGAACTAAGAAAAAAAAAACTCTGAAACACTGAAATTTATTCTGAAACTTTTGGATCCTCTTCTATATGGCCGTCTTATAATTAGTCCAAGCTAATTGTGTTTACTCCTGAACTGTAAGTCGATTTGGAAAAAAAAGGTTGGGTAAAGCTTTTTCTGGCCTTTAAATCTTTTACACAGGTTCCGGAAGTTGAAGACAAGAAAATATGGTTTCACAGCAGCCTTCATAACCGCACTCTTTTAGCATCACAAAGAGAGGAAAATTAGCCATTCAATAAGAAAAGACCTATCTTCAGCATGGTGCCCTCTGTCAGCAAGCGCACAAATATGAAAAAGAAAATAGAAATTTAAATAAGTAACTTTTTTTAAAGCACCACTGCAAGTAGTTGAAGTGGCGTGGGGTAAAACGTCCAACTATGAATCAGAATTTGGTCCAGAATGGAATGGACCTTTTCCTTTACCAATTTTAAAGTGTTGACAATTGCAACAATCAATTGATTGGCTCCAAGCTTCTACTTGTGTTTTATGTAGCTAAATGTTTTTCGTTTGGCAGTTCTTGCCTCCCTCTTCTCGTTGCCTCAAATCTGTCTTAAAATACAGCTTTGACTTGCCAATGGCTGAGAGATTAAGCATAAATACAGCCAATCTGGCAAATGGGAGTGGTCTCTGTTCAACTTGTTCTCCAGGACAATCTTCGCCAAATGAATATCAAGAAGGAAAAATGCCCTTGTTCAATTCGATAAAACCAAAAAGAGGGAGTTTACTCTTGTTTACTCTCCTCTGCTAAATCTCAGGATAAAAACATGGCATTTGTTGGAGAGTGCACCTGACAAAGGGCACCAACTAGAACAGGCTCATCAGATGCACCAGAGGTCTGACAGTAGGTTACAGTTTGGTTAAAGGGCACGACTTCCAGGTTGCATTTGCTCATGGTACGTGCCAAGATGTCAAATACTATGAAAAACCCATTTAAACCCAACATTCCTTAATATAAACACCTCATCCCAACCTTTAGTCAGATAAAAGGACATGAACAAAAAGAAAATCTATTTAGACAAAACATGCACTTTATTTGTGAGTCACCCTGCATAAATACCAAGGGTCCTGAATAATACTTCTATTTAAGCCTTTGTTCTTGGAGGCTGAGAACTTCTTTCAGACAATTCTGACATCTTTGAAAGTACAAAGGCTGTAATTATGACAGAAGAATGGATAAAATGCATTTTCACTTGAAACACTGTTTTGATGTAGTGTTTCCTTGCAAACAGACATGCTCCGGCATAAAAGATATGCACATTTTCTTCATGCTCTAAACTAATTGCTTCCTCTGGACATGGGCATTATAGAAGACTGGGGTTGTCAAGGTTTAGCAAATAATTATGTTTTCTTTCAAACCAGTATTATTGAGAGCATCTTTGGTGATCTAAGCCTTACAATGGGTGGTTTTACTACATTCCATATACATTTTTAGCGAGTACTAAATACTTTTGGAAAATGTTCACTTTAGAGGATGAAGCAAACTTTACGCTGCTTAGGACTGTGGCTAACTCCCCTTAAAGGCTAACAGCACAAAACTTGTTTCAGTCCCAAATATATTTAATAACATTTTGACCAAGAAAAAGTACTTTTTTAAAATGTTGACCAACTAAAAATATGAGCATGAAAAATATGAGTGAATACAGCATGAAATATATAGTTGGGGCTCATCTTCTGGAGTCTTGGGTCTGGCATATCGCATCTCATTCCCCAGAATATTGTTTTGTTTTGTTTTTTTTTAATGGGTCTAAAGTAAGGCAAGTTTGTAGGCCATTTAAGAACAGCCATGGTACTTAAACCAGGTACGGTTTAACTGCCAGCAGCAAAAAGCATGCTCCAAAACCTCCAATCTAGATCAGAGGTGGACAAGGAGGGCTGCAGCCATGCACAGCTTAGATGCAACCTTCATGAAACATACCTGATTCTACCAATTAAGCTCTCCTTAGTTAGTTTAAAGCTGCCAGTGTTTGTACTGAAGCAGGGCTGGAACAAAAACCAGGAGGGAGTTAGGCCCTCCAGGAATGACTTTGCCCATCCCTGATCTAGATGGCTGTGTTTACTTCGGAAAACACAGTGGACCAACACCAGCAGTTGACATGGCACTACAAATCATCACTCGCTGTGGAAACTTTATACTGGACCTCAAGCAACGTTGATCCTGTCTCTAGACTCTGGGAGCTTGATTTCCACAGGAAATGCAAAATTTACTTTCATCAGAGAACAAAACTTTGGAACCAGGTATGCGACACCTAAAAACCCATGTATTACATACATCTATGTGTGAGGGTTCTTGAAGCACTGTCACAGCTGCAGTGCACTCTTTGTGATTCTTATAATTGGTTTGAACATTTTTAATTTGGTTTTGTTTCACAATCCTCTCCAGGGTGCAGGTTTCCCTGTTGCTTATACACTTTTTTTTCTACCACATCTTTTTCTTTCCCTTCCTCTCTCTATTAGTGTGCTTTGTAAAGAGCTCTGTGAACATTAGCCTCTTTTGCAATGACCTATTGTGCCTTGCCCTCCTTGTGCAAGGTGTCAATGGTCGGCTTTTGGGTAGCAGTCTTCTCCATTGTTATGTAGCCTACAGAACTGGACTAAAGGCTAATAACCACTAATTAAAATTTTTGATATGAAGCTTAAACTTTTAAAATGCAGTTTGATCATCCATTGACAGTTTAAACATGGAAATTTCCTTTTAAACGTTTTGTTTATTAACATGAAACATATTGTATCATGGACATAATATTGAGTCTATCGCAGGAAATGTAAGTTTCTAGTAACATTATTAAAATTCAGATTATATATTATTCTTTTTATTCAAGTATGAATACAGTCATATGCTCCTTTTTATCAAATTGAGCATAGAAATTCTATTCACATTGAAGTACACTCATGTTGACCACATATTCAAAAACTATTATCCCAATCAAACACCAAATATTAAAAACATATGCAACAGACCACATGAAAAAATCATAATATTTGTAACTGCCATACTGATTTTTTTATTCCTCAGACTCATTTCACTCATGTGTTGATGAATTATTACATTTTTGAAGTCCTTTAAATAGGAGTAGAAAAGTCAAGGTGACAAATATGGGACATTAAAAATGATTAAAAGATTTTTCTTTTGAAAGGGGTAAGCTCGACAAGGAGCTTTCTTTTCATCTCCTGGTATAAGGTTGTATAAATGTGGATTTAGAAACTAAATTTCCTTAATTACTTTACTATCATCGCATTCTTTTTAATTAGTTGAATAATTGTCTCAAAACATCTAATGCTTATTATTTTCTGATACTAAATCACATCTTTTGTCGCGTTTCAACTGACAGATTAAAACAATGTTTAAGCGATTATGAATAGAGTGCATGCTACATTTGGGAAGCTATGGTTGGAACTGATCCCTAGTCCTTCTAAAACTGTCAGGATGTATTTTGTCTGCAGTCTAGGGCTAAAGAATGCAAAAACTGACCAGTGACTAAACTGACAGGACGGCTCATCCTCAGAACAAGAATGAGTCCCAGTGGGCAAAGCCGGGAAGCCTCAGCGACCGCAGCACCAACCACAAGGGGTACCAGAGTCAAATGCAAAGTGACATTCAGAAAGCGAATGTTTGGCTTTGTCTGAAATCTCATCGAATGACCCAGAATAATCCAAAGAGGAAGGGAGGGAGGCATGCTCGCTCCAGTGTTGAGTGCATCAGTGAACAACAATGATCATAACCATTTCAAAAAGCCTACTAGAAGGCATGGTAAAACTACCCATCTCTGCGTCACAAAGCCCTTGAAATCTGTAACCTGAAGTCATGTGGATCTCTTCCTCAAATAATATGTTGTCATGGGTCAAACAGAAGGTAGATGCTCCCTGAAGGATGTTTCACCCGGCACAGCACTGAGATGAAATTATAGATAGCTTTAACCACTTTTCCTCTCGTGTACAAGAAGTTCCGGGTGTCTAATAACCGAGTAAATAACATACACACGTTTGAGCCATGAACTCATACACATGGAAGCATTGAAATAGTGCAGAGCAAAGCTGTAAACATCAAAATTAAGACGTGAAAAAAAAGAAACAGTATCCTGTTTGTGTATATCAAACAAATGACTCAGGCTTTCCACAAACAGCATTGCTTCAATCACGATTTCCTGGGATCATTTTTGTTTACTGTGAACGTGTAAAGGAAAGCATTTACAAGGCCCTGCCGGAGTTCTTCCCATGGGAATCAAGTGCTCTAGAGAAGTAGTTTGTTCAGGTGTTAACTGGAAGTTGCAAGCTACATCGGTATGTCATAAAGTGTGTTGACATTTACTCTGCAAGCTAAACAAAGAGAGAAGGAAAACCTGAAACTGATTTATATTATCTATCTATTTTCATACTTCAAAATAAGTAAATCGTGGGTGTTTTTGTTCATAAAAAGTCATTTGCAGGTCAAATTTCAAGCGCTTTTGGTCTCACGCTCAGGCAAAGCCCATGCAGTGCCACTGAGTAACTAATGACAAGGTTGCCGTTGGCATTGGGATGACTGCAGAGATTTATATGTGGAGACACAGATGAATGATTCATCAGTTCTAGGGAAGAGTGAGGTGAACACTGAGCCTTTCGAAACCAGAAATCATGTATATTAACCAAGCTGTGAAATTAAACCTGCAACTATGCCTCACCAGGCCTCACTTTTTGGGAGGGGGTATTGAAGTGCAAGACTTTATGTAATAGAAAAAAAAATATTGAAAAAATCCTATTGGTGAAATAGAACAGGACGTTACATCACAAACAGGAAGTTACATCACAACTACACATAGTACAAATAGTAAACACAAATGTGTTCAATATCTTTCAACTAAGCACCTACTACTATTTTTGGCATTAAAAACACACGTTATGTTTTAGAACACCATGAATTGTGGTCTTTTGTTTGGTAGTTCTAGAAAATATACAACTTAAGAAGCTCTGGCCCTCAAACAAACACAAAAGGCAAACCTTTGAAGACAATGACGAGGGGAAATACACGTGATATTTTGTTGCGTGTCTCCTAACCAAAGTTTGACCCGTCTTTTGCTCACCGGTCAATAATTGTCAGCTATTTCAGATTGGTAAACATTTTCTTTGTTTGTCCATAGACATGGACTCTCATTGTGGTCATAGAAATAGTATTTGTAAAACTTGTCCACACAAGTGTTTTGTTACTGCAGTCAAATGCACTACTAACTCATGTGGTTGAGGCAGTCTAGCCTTTGTTAGTGTTTTTTATTTCTTCTTTGTGTTGATGAGTTTCCTAATGGTCACCTGAGCAATTCATTTACACCATTGTAGCTCAGTTTTTATCACTCTATTCTCGCTTAACCTACCAGTTTAGCCACTACGTAACACAACATTGTATGCTTTTGCAAGTTTTTACAGATGCTTTGCACAATTTAGCTCTACTTTTTTACCCATTTGGATGAGTTCTAAAAGCAGGCCAAGTTTGGCAACGGTGACACTTCGAACAAAAAGTGTGACAAAATATCCTCTTAATCACTGACTGGTCAATTGTTGAGCTCACCGATTGGCCAGATAGAATTGTCACTTCATGTGTAATTACTGTGTGTGCAGAAATTCAATTTCCGATTTGTGTATTCCCTTTTGGGGTCACAGGGGTCTGCCGGTGCTTATTTCCAGTGCATATCGGGCAAGAGACAGGGGTACACCTTGGACAGGCAACATTCACACACACATTGGGGAATTTAGATTATTCAATTAACCTGCTGCATGCTTTTGGGATAGTGGGGGGAACCGGAGTACCCGGAGGAAACCAACACAAGTTGGCAAACCAACTTCTTTTGGTTTCTATGACTGTGCTGAGTATTTCTGTCATATTCATTTTGAAGACACCAAGTGGAACTATCTGAATTAGCAGAGTGAAGCATCTTGAGTGACATAAACCAAGCCCACTCAGAACAGATACTGGAAGTTGGTGGAAACACAAAGGCAAACCATGGTTAGCAGAACTAAGCCATACCAAGATGAGACGAGCTGTTACTACAATCCAGGGGAAAGGTGGCATATGTTCTTCATCCAGACCCCATAAATAAATTGTTTATTATCCGTTTGTAAGTCCTTTTGTTAAAGGTTTGCGTTCACCTCTTGCTTGTTGTAGTGTTCTATAGTTTTTAAGGGTTGCTTTGCCTTTGTGGGTTCGTCGTCACGCCCCTCGTCATAGTAGACATCCTGTGTCATTCATACCAAAAGTATGATCATGGTTTGACCAAAAGACTACCAGAGTAAGCAATCCATTGCCACTTTTTGAAAGTGCTTTAGTGCGTTGGGCATTTTTTAATAGCACGGGCCAATAGAATACAATTTCTATAATGGTGTTAAAGCTAATCTTTACACCGTTAAAAAAACAACAATTAAAAAAATGAAAACTAACTATTGCCCCAACATATGTGCTAGCATAAAAGTACAAAAAAGATTGTTTTGTTGGTGAAATTTAGCTTTCTACAAAAATAAACCAACACATTTCACATCAGCACATCTAAATATAGAGCTAACCTAAAAAGCTAATGGTGTGATAATTTCCCATCAATTGGTCCATCCATCACTGCCGAATAGGTCTGAGGGTGATAGCAGAGACTATTTCAGAATCCCTCCTCCCAAAACCTGTGAACCATCAAGCAGCGGGCATTGGGGAAAAAAAAACCTTGTGCCTCTAAAAGAATAAACACTCGTGTGCTTTTGTAACAACCAGCTCTATCAAAGAGTAGCCTTGTTGAGATCCATTAGATGCAGCCACATGTTGCTGTTTTCCTATTTACAACCTCATGTGGAGGATGTTTCTGTAAGAGTTGGGACAAAAGGATGGGTTTGTATCATTTCAGGCTTTAATTGTGAGCATAAAAGTGGAGGTAGATAAAGTGGCAGGTGTGGTGCTTTTGTTCCAGAGCCAGGGAGCTTATAAGCAGGTGCATGGATGAAACTGTTAAGCATTGATGTATCAGCTACCATCAACGCCGAGGCTTCCCGAAGATGAAATGTGATTCATGATATTGTGCATTAAGTTCTCCATCACAGAGATGAAAGAATGGTAGAATTGTGGAAGGGTCATGCAAGCAAGCAGGGATGAAATCGTGGACTTGATATGAGAGAGACAGTCGGTGAGATGAAAGAAAGAGACCTCTCTCAGTTTCACCCCTAAAATCTGGAAAACAGAATGCTGCCTGCATTCAAAGCCAGATCAAAACACTGAATACAGAACAGGTCTAAATGCAGACCGTCCTCTGCATTTATTCAAGAATGTATTCTAATTCTAGATTCAAATTATAATTACTGCCAGGCCAAAAACACTATACATATTCAGTGGTGGGCAGTAATTAGTAATTAGTTACTGTACATAAGTACAAATCTCTACTTTACTCAAGAATTTTAATTTGGGGAGACTTTTTTACTTTAACTTTGCTACATATCAAAGTCAAACATCTTACTTTGTACTCAACTACATTTTGCAAAATCTGTCGTTCCTTTTTATTTAAGAGTGGATCAAATAAAATTGTACAGTGCACGCTCTGTTTTGATTTGTTTTGGTTTGGTGGTAATTACTTGGCACGAATAATGTTCGGTGTCAGCATTTTTGAGACCCAAGTGCTTTAATAAATTATGGAAGAAAACTAGTTTCTGTTACGGTGATCTGATATGACCAGGTTATATTTACACACAGAGATATTTTGGTACAATATTGCAAAAGAAACTTTGTTTAATAGTTTTGACATTAAAACATTTTTTTTTTTTGTTTTGTTTTTTATTGAACTTGAACTAAACCTTAAATTGAGGACTTAAAAAAAGACTTGCTCTGAAATCGAGTTATTACATTTGGTTTTAAAGGAAATTAGGATTCAAGGTTTTGAGCATTGATCATTTAACCTCTTAAGCCCTGAGGCCTATTTTCCGAAAATCCTATACTTTTACTTTTTAAGGCATTTCTCAGCTTTTACAAGGCCTAAACTGCAAATCTTGGTATCAAAATGAAGATAGGTTCTTGGGGAGTGGTGTGGATGAGTTAATTTGACAGTCAAGAACACTGGGTAAGAGTAAATGATGTTGGAATGGCCAAAAAATGAACTCCGCCTAAAAAAAAAAACACATGTTTCCTCCAATATCTCCTTATTTTACTTATAACGAAGCAAATAAACACAATCAATTGTAACAACTACATGTCAAGGACATCTGTAGCAAGTTTGGTGTTCATACTACAAGAAACTAATATTCTGTAAAGGTTTTGATTGAACAAAGTTCAGGCGTAATCCATGTTGGCACAGTTTGGCACAATTTGGCACAATAATTGAAATATGGAAAAAATCTTGTCCAAAGCTTCAGCTACGTTCATAGTCTTGTTTTCTTGCTTATGGGACATGATTTCAGCAAAAAAAACTCCTAAAGAAACACTGTAAAAGGGGGGTAGAAGCTCATTTACGCCATCTTGCTGCGCTTTTGGGAACATTTCATTCACAAACGCTTTCGACAGCGAGCTTCCGCGTGTCCCTACCCCCCGACCATCTGTCCAATCCTTGAGCTCTATACATCGCTGGAAAGCTCTGATTCTGAGGAAACCAATCAGCTCAACCATTTTGAGACTGACTGGATCGCCGACGAATCACACGACGCGCAGCGTGGAGAGACGTGCTCTTACGCACGGGGAGTCATTCCATATTTGGTGACGTAAGAGGAGCACTGGAGCAACAGAAAAAACACAAAATGGACTTTTCGCGAAGCTATCGACCGGACATAACAACAAACGGACTTTTATCGCTATGGAAATAACTTTTTGTTGAAAAAAACGGCAAAGGTAAGACAAGATTTACATGCTTGCTTGGTTTTCGCTGGCGTTTTTTCGTGGAACTTTCGCTCCCTGCTCTGAAATACTTTATGCAATGTAAATGAGTTGCATATCGCTGGATTCAGCTGGTTGTTAGCTTTCATTTAATGTAATGGTTTGGGTGTTTCCGTTTATATTGTGGATACATATCGCACATAAACAAAAACGTGGTCATGAATTATACTCCGGACATGTTGTTGTTTATTTGCATGGCGTTCGAGCTGTGGTTCACGAATATGAAATTGAATTAGATACGTTTTTAGAGGAGTTTCCGCTGAACACAACAGTATTTAATATGTGTGGGTTATTCTCAGGGTTAGTGAGCTATGATTGAAAATGTAACGCACAAGGGGGCAAGTCCCCGGTACCGGGGACTCTCGGGCTTAAGAGGTTAAATAAGTGTCCACTTCATAAGTGTCAAAGTCTTTTCACATATTGTTATTGTTTAAGGAAGTCTTGACAAAAATGAGAATAGTATATTATAGCCATAATAAATCATAGTACTTTAGGCACTTAAGTACATTTTTACTCAAGTGAAACTCTGAAGGGAGCACTTTTCCTAGTGTATCTCTACTTTAACTCAAGTACTTGGTTTGTGTGCTTTGTCCACCACTGATTATCCATATTGCAGTTTCTCTGTGTTGTAAAAAAAATATATACACAAGGAGTTACTGTACATTTAATATTTTTCATATCACAAAAAAGCTGAAGATGAATTAACAAACACTCAGCAAAAATGGTTTAAACAGGTTTAAAAATCAAGTAAAAATGTGCATAATTAATTGTGTTTAAAAACTGGAGGTGAATATTCAGACTAATAGAGACAGAGAGATCGGGGAAGTGTGTGTGAGAGAAAGTAATGCTTGAAAGTATGAAAAATCTTTGACACCCTGTACAAATCGACGTCAAGGCTGCTATTTCATGCTTGGATGAACAAACAAATGTGTATTTACAGAATGATGAAGTAATTAGTCTCTTGAATCTGCCGCCATATTAATGTTTTAATATTACAATAAATGACTGCATACAGACTCTGTTAGCTCAGTCATTGAAATTTGGTAATTATTACTACAATTATTATAGATTTTTAGAATTTAAGAAGCTCCATGTATGCATCACGAGAACACAAAAATATTGAAATTTTTGTAGTTCATATACAACGTTCCCCCAACAAATAAAGACACAGTATATCCTGTAATATCTTAGGCATATTTGTAATACATATTTAGTTATGAGTTAAGTTAATAAGAAAGATTAAAATACAAGCATGCCAGGCTCAAGCAGCACTCAGAGCGGACTCAAAAAAAAAAATGAAAAAAAAAAATATATCTGCTTTAAGACCAAAATAAATTATTTATTCATTCATATAATGGAGAAAAAAACACTACCATACTCATTTAAATGGACAAATTCAGTTTGAAAGAATATGCAAAACCCCTTCCGACACAAGAGCAAATATCAATAAATAGCATTAAAGCATAAAAAGCTATTTAAAAATACATTCAATGGTTGTGTTCTGTCAGTGGAGTCACTTTCACCCCAGAAAATAAAAGTATGAATACCCGCAGGGTAACGGATGTTGCTGGCAACACACACACAATCTTAATTGCTTTTTACAAGGTCAAGCAACCTATTGCTCCATGGCTCAGAATAAGGAGACATTATTCAAGCATGGAACATGATGTGTCCTTATTCTAGCAAGGAGAATCAGGAGCATCACTGGACGACATAAAGGTCATACACACATTAAAAAAAATAATTAGATGGTTAGAGATAAATTGAATGTCTATAAATAATCTATTTAAACTTTGTGTTTGTGTGAGACTAATCAATTAAACGATACCCCTGATGCTCGTCAGTTCTGGTCATGAAAAATAATTGATGTCTGAACTTTTAAAAAGTTTTTGTCTTGTGACCAGCTTATTCTAAATGCGGCAAGGTTCCATGCTGCGAACTATGCAACAATTATGCTCACATTTTAAAATTTTTGAATTAAAAAAAAAACACATTTAAAAAACACAAATTATATAACTATAAATAAGTTAACCATCAAATAATCTTTCATTTAATGGATTAAAAGTTCACACACAGAGGGAATACAAAACTAAAATATATGTGAGCAATAAGAAAACTTTTACGTTTTATGTACTTACAGTTCGGGAGTAAACATTTGTTACGAGGTCAGATAAATCATAAGACATACACAAATACTGTTCAGCACTGCTAAATAAAGACTTCTCACCTATTTAAAATAAGTTAAATATGTTTTTTAGAGTGTGCTTCGTTAAAATGCATGTCATCAATAACAATTATTGATTAACAACTCAACTGTTTAAAAATCTGGTTCATTAAAAAACAAACCGAAAACAGTGGTTAAAAACTGCGGTACATAAGGAACCATGAGCTTTTTGTACCGTTGCATCCCATGTAATAGTTTCTATGGTAAAACACTTAGCTAAGGCTGAATGAGTTCTAGCAAAACTGTTTGTTGGACAAGGAATACTTCATATCAGATGATGCAACCATGGAACCAAGAAGCAGAAAATAAGGCCGGAATAATTGCAAATAAATCCTAGGAAAAAGACACGTGCATGTTACCGGCTAAAAGATGTAGAGCAATGGGAATGTCACTGCTTTTTTTAAGACCCCTTACTTCACTCCACCCCACAAAGGAAATAGAGAGATTACTGCGCTTGTTTGTGGGGAATAGTCTCTATGAACTAATTTGGATTAAGAAGAAATCCAATACTTTAGCATATCTGTTCGGTAGCATAAGAATACTAACATATTTTAGTTTGAAAGTGTTTGTTTCTTGTTTCATTTGAGACTCAGCAACCAGAAACCACTGGAGCTCTGCTATGAATTCCTGGGAGAGACAAAATCTGGGTGGAATTCTGGAACCCTGTTTATAGAGCCGTAACTGTTTACAAGTTCAATTAAATGATCGTAGCCTTTCGTCCCACCCAGAGTTCAAAGCATAATGCAGAAACTTTCCCTGCTAACTGCATGAGAGCATCAGCTGTTGTAGAAACTCTGGAGGCATTAGACCCAAAAAAAAAACAAAGAAGGAAAAAAATAAGTGAGATGAACTAAACACAGATGGAGGTCCTCGTCTTGATAAGCAATAGGTGGTAGACAAGGGGAAAAGAAAACAAGCTTGTCTATCGGTCACTCCACTTCTATTATCATGGGGTCACCAGATTATGCCACTCTAGACATAAAAGGTTTTATTAGACTGAAGAGAGCAAGAAAGACATGACAGCGTTTTTGTGTGAAAGAAACCAATATAAGTTCTAAGCAGAAGAATTCAGAGTAGCTGTAAAAATGTGTGAAAACCAAATATTATTTTCTAGAACATCCCCTGCTGCCTGGATCGCTGGATTCACTACATAAATGGGATTTTGCTTTTATTTGCCTGTATTGAAGACAGGCACCAAAAAAACGTGTTTAGTAATATATTTCTTATATTACTAAAGGCATAATAACAAGCCTTGCGATGGGCTGGTGGCCTGTCCAGGGTGAACCCCCGCCTTTTCGCCCGATGTGCGTTGGAGATGGCAGACCCACGTAACCCTGAAAGCGAATAAGTGGGTTGCAAAATGAATGAATGAATGAACAATAGCACAGTAAATATTAATGGCACAATCTGTATTATTATCAATAAGTGAAAGCAATGTATGCTACTAAAACATTTGTATGTGAATTTTGTGTATTGTTGTGGTGTGTTAGGTTTTAATTGACCCATAAAAATGTAAAGAACTTGTCCCTGAGATGACTATTTGTTCCGTAACATGTTGGTTGGGTAACAATCCATGGGTTAAAATTTATTTATTTTTTGACAGTGTACCAAACGTCTTAAAGTACAAGATAATTGGATTTTCTAACAGTGCCATCTGGGGACTGCAATTAGGAGAGATTCTGCTAATGATATGGGTTTTGTTTAAAATCCCTTCAGGACTGAAAAATACAGTTTGAGTGGTGCACATTTTAGAAAGTGTCTTTTTTTTAACTAGCTATTTCAGGTTTAAAAATGAATTCCACCTTCTTTCACCAGTTGCCGCTGATGCACATACTTTTACAGATACACATACCAATATCAAAAGCCAATTATGACAAACTAATGAAGAAACTAAATTGCCCTCGAGACGTTTTGCTTCGTGACAAATCAATAAAAGGACCATGATGACATACAAGGAGGTAGCATTAAACTCCAGGACCTCAGAAGCGTTCGACTCCCAGATTCTGGGTCACACTGATTCCCCAACAAGTGCTATGGTAAGTAGTTTTGTCACAGACGTGTGACCTCTGGTCTTAATCAGGGCAGCTTTTTTTCGTTCGCCACTTCTTCAATCAGCGAAATCAGTCACAGTTGCTGATAAGAGTCTATTTTAGAGCTACAATAAAGAGAGACAGGGGGCTTTGGGGGATTTTAGCACACATCAGATAACATAAGAGACATACTAAGGAGAGTGTGATGTGAGACGGATAGTGTATCATGAGTGGTAATCGCTTTGTCGCGAGGGACCTAATCAAGCGCAGTCGGCTCCAGAGAAGTGGCAGAATAGAGGGACCCTCCCTGACACTGTGGCACAGATGGATAAACAATAGATTGTGTGAACAGGGGCACACGACTGACCTAAATTCATTAGCTGAAAACCTAGCAGATTCCTCAGCAAAAGTGAAATGGATCAGAATTCCAGATGTAATTGGACTGATTCTCGACCCTATAGTCAAACACTTCACGTCCTTCTGTCATATCAGATACTTCGCACATAATTACTTCAATCACGTCAAAGCCTGTTCAGAGATGTTACAAATTCAGGGGCTGAATTGCATCATTCCTTCAACCACCCACATGGGCAACCACAAGCATGAATGGATACCTCAGATTTCATCCACCAGTGGAAAGCAATGAATTTCCACTGTTAAACATTGAGTACAGCAAAATAATACACTTACCCCCTCCACCGCCGCGCAGAGAAGAGTTTGCTGTAGAAGAGACAAAAGAGAGGAAAACATGAGTGATTGACACTAAGAATACATCCAAAAGAAACACTTCAGCTCAAAGCAGACATTCTATCTTTCTGATTTGAACCAACAGAGATGTAAAACCTCAAGGTCAAGAATACTCCAATGCCGTTTATACGGAATAGAGATTTGAGGCAACAGTGTGCTGGAAGTGGCACTGCAGAAACCTATCATTTCACCCCTAAAAGAATGCCATTGACCATTAAATGGTCGGGCTGTGTGTTTTCTCTCAGAGCAAAGTGGGATGCATGTAGAGCTGCTGCAGTGAGTTTAAGCAGGCACGACTGGGGCCCGATTCATTCTTTGATGCAGTGTTTCTGATCTCAGATGATGCAGTGGGCGGCCAAGCATTGAGGCCTGTCTAAATGCCTCCTGCCACCTGGGCATGGGTAAGAGAGACAATACCATCAGCACAAAACACACAATTACAACTGTTTTCCATAAAGCTTCTAACACTGAAGAAAACTTAAGCAGGGTTAACTTAACACCACTCTAAGTAACCTTGTACTCATGTTCCATTCCCAGTCCCCTCCAATGTGTGTATTTACATGAGGTGAAAGTGGTTCCTCAAGCTTCATTTAAACGAAGGCTAAGGAGCAAGGCAAAGGGGTGTGTAACCCTCCAAACCTAGTGAATGCTAGTAATGCTACATAAAAAAACTCTGGTATGATGCATACAATTTCCATTTGCTCATGTTTCAAATTTTAAAAGAAATTGGATGAACTATACAGCTTCATAGGGGTGTCCCAATTCACAGGAGTATCTTCAGCCATTCACCTTCAAGGGGAAGCCAAAGGGAGGGGTAAGTGACAGAAATATAACTCTGCCTAATAATAGGAGTTAGATGACATTGTGAAGATAATATTTTATATTACAACATTATAAATACTTTTAATGTAAAAAATATATACTTATGTTTTTCTGCGTCTAATTTCAAAATATGGAAATTACCATAAAAGTGCACCGTTTTAAACATTTAATTTAATTAATGTTGAGGCACAGACCATTATTCATTAACATTTTTAATGTTCTTTTGCATAGAGTATATTTTTATTTAACTTATTTGTAACTTAATAGATCACCTTCTGTTGCATGACGACTTTACAATAACTAATTTAACAGTTTTACAAATGAATATTTTGAAGTGTTCACTTATAAAAAAAAGCTAATTCTCCACTCTAAAACAGAAAAAGTAATTTAATTCAGATTAATGTAAGTAACTATTATATGAAACGGGTCAGGTCAAAACATGTGTTACATGCAATGAAATAAAAAATATTCCTAATAATACATTTGAACGGTGCAGGAGGAATGCTGTGAGATTTAAGATCCTAATGGTCCAACTGTGTGTATCCATCTGTGTAGAATTCCCTCCAAGGACAAGACGGCTTCTTTTCTCCCAGTGGGGACACTGAGAATGCAGAGAATAATGACCCACAAGGGTGCTTTAGTATTTTCTTTTTTAAATGTTTCCTTCTCTTTAGAGAAGTAAGACTCTCTGCAGGATTCCTTTGAACCCTCCCTCCCTCCTGCTTGCCTTTATTAAAGAATAAGTGTGTAGGAACCTACGAAAATCCCTGCTACCTCAGCTGAGTTCGACAACAAAAATAGCCCCTAAGCAAGCGATAACAAGGGAGAGTTCCTCAAAATCCTCATAATGGATTGGGACTTTCCTCTGAAACAGCTTCAGCGCGAGAGGGGGGAGGGGGGAGAAAGCATGTGCATTTTCAGAAGCATTTGAGCTGTGCCACTTGTTACTCACAGTATGATCAGAGTGACAGAGAAAATCTATAATAATCACATATAGGGATTTGTTTCAGCTATTTCAATAATGAAACGTTTATCTCAAGTGCTGCAATGAGGAGTTTTTAAGTTATAAATAAATTCAGTGATCAATGTCTTGTTCTTTTTTGGTACTAACCAAATCTGAGACTGAATGATCATTGATAACAAGTGTGCTAATCATTCAGGAACTATATGGCTGAATTGAGAAGTCTTAATTGAAATACTCTTTCAATTTCATATAAAATCTCATATCGATACCATGCATCAATAGATGAATCACCAATGAGGCTGCTGTTGTCTGTCTGGCAGAAAATATTCAGATTTAATGCCGTAAATTAAATAAAAAGACACTTTAAATATTCACTCTGCATAATTTTGTTTAAAAAATCATTTTAATTTTAAAATTAATCCCATTAAACTTTTTAAGTAGTTAGTTTTATTTGGAGGCCTCTACACACCGATCCGAATAGAGATTCACACAAATCTTTGATGGCTTCTCATGCAGGGTGCATTTCATCTGGGTCCAGGAAATATTGATGCAATGGCGCTCGCTGCCTGAGGATGGCATTCACGGTACAACACATGCCTAACGCACCACACAGGGAAACATGAAAGAAGAACATGACAGAAAAGAAGTCAAAGAACACATGGAAAAAAAATGAATATCGAGGTTTTTTTTACTGTTAGTGGCTGATCACAGGGAGCTGTAAGACAAAAAATTGGAGAAAAAAAGATCATGTGATGCACGCTATTCCTGTTTCTTGTACAAAGTCGCTATGAGAATGTGGGATGAGCGCCACCGAGGTGCTCTTTGACGTCCTTCTCACATCCTCAAAAGAGTCAGCTTTCATTGGCTGTTCTCCTTCTGGAAAACTAAGTACATGGTGTTTGATCGCGGTGCGTTCTCTAACAAAACTTCAAATCAGTGTTTAGAGACCTTTACTTTTTTATTTTTTACTTTGAAATTACTATTGTTTTAGGTCGCTATGAACATTTGAACATTTTTAAACTCTTAAAAAGTGCACACAGGTTCAAATTGCATTTAACTCACTGTTTCTTACTTTTAGAACAGAGACTAGAGAACGTAGAGTCAAACAGACTATTTACTAGGTTTTACTAACTAATAACTTTAAACTAAAACATGTTCCCCTTCCTTGAAATAGGCAACAAAAATTAGGAAATTAGAGAGAGAAAAACAGCCAACAGGAAAACCCCAAGTGACACTTTCTGCGTCATCCTAGACCTTTGCTCTGCTGGGCGTCCATCCTTGATAAGAGCCCAACGCTCAATAAACAAAGACAAAGGTCTGTCTGTACATAAAGATTTTTCCCTGTCCTGTCCTGCTCATAAATCCCAGTCAAAGCTTCCTGCTCTTTCTGAGAGACCTGATGAGGGCCAGTAGGACTCACAGCGGTAGGCGTCCTGCAAAGCTCGTAAATCTAACAACGCAGAAACACTGAGATTGTGCTGGTCATTAGTTAGTGTCAGAAAACAACACAGACACCCGCCTCCACAGTGACTAAATCCTCACACATTCCCACACTTCCACGCACACAATTGCATCTTTCCTGGATTTTTCCATGTGCATTCTGGGTTGAAAACAAGCTGCTAAGGCCACTCATACTTTCATGTCAGGTCCACAGGGAGAAAGCAAAGTTTCACAAGGAAAAATCCTCCAAAGCAAACGAGACGCACTATAGATTAATACATCACACACAAGCCTGTAAATATAATGGTATTTGAGTAAAAACTTAACAGCACAAATTGGGTGAGAACTGAATGTTGCATTTATGCATAACCTGTTTTTTTATTATTTATTTACTTTATATATTTTATTAGTTTGATTAACCTTTTTAGAAAGCGACACAAAAAAACTCCTAACTTGGATGATATGTTTCCACTACCATTTATAGGTTTCAAAAGCTCCATTTAAAGCCTTTCGCCCCGCACCTTCACAAAACTTTGAACCGCAAGTTCACAAAAGGTGGAATGGTGTCGCAAATCTTTTAAAATGAAGTGATGTCTAAGCTCAAAACACTTCAAAAGAAAAAGACCCACAAATTTTAGTAGTTTTGTCATTTCTAAGTTTTAAAAGGAAAAAAAACTGCTTCTTTTATGATTTCATGTCACATCGCCATTATATAGGTCAGTCATAAGAACATATTTTTACAGGAATTAGCTTAACATTAGTGAATTTATAAACTAGATTAAACTACCACAATAAATGCATTTGTTGATCCTTGATAACCATTCGCCTGACAATTACGACTTTGTAGGGTGTTATGATTCATAGGGGTATATTTTCAGCCCCTTCTCATATCCTTCAGTTTCAAGGGCTAAGGGGTAGGAATAAGGATAGGTGAGAGAAACTAAACTCAGCATGAAACTGTTCCGATTTCAAAGGAGTGATGCACACAAAGCAGAATACAAAAAAATGGTAAGTATTAAAGTGTATTACCATGCATGAACTTATTGAAAATCTTTTGAAATCTTTTTAAATTATCATTTTCATCAGCACAGTTTGGTTGAACAAGAAAATCAGAATTTAACATCATTTAGGAAAGCCTAAAAGAGCTTTTTGATTGGCAGCTTTTTTTTTTAAGTCTGAATCTGATTACAGTCCAAAATTATTCAAATGTGCAGATTAATGGGTGCATTCACATGGACATGGCAGCAGTGAAAACAAAGGTTGTCACAATGATGATAAACTATGATACGTTTGAATAGTTTGTTTACTAGACTCGCTGAGTAAAGATTTGGTTGCTGCTGCTGTCCAAAATGTATCTCTGGAAGTGGCTTCCAAGTCACCTTTAAAACTGCTTTTATTTTCCCCACCTCATGACAGTCCAATGAAATATATGGCACCAGTCGTTCAGTCTGATGTGTGAGCTCCCACTGGCGCCTATGGTTTACAATTGAGGCACGTGCTCACACATAACTTCAGATCAAAAATTCGGATTGGTGTGTAGAGGTCTTTAGTTAGAACAGAGAAAATAAAATCAGGACACGTTGAAATAATTGAAAAAATTGAAATAAAATCAGGACACGTTGGATTTAGCTTGCAAACTGAAGCTTGCAAACCTTAAAAACTGTCCTACAAATTCCTACAAATTATGGAAACACCTTTTGGTTTACACACACACACTAAAAATGTTCCACTTCACAGGACCCCTTCTCTACGTTTTTATGACAGCTTTCATTTAAGACTTAACAAATTAGAAGAGGAAGAAATGAAATGATGCATCCATATAGAATTCTCCCAATAAATGGCTCAAGGAGGATCATATCAGGGATAGCCCAACTCATGTCAGCAGAACTTGGCGTTAAATTGAACCAAGTCTTCCAAGATATTGATAAGATTCCCCATTATCCACCGAGACAAAACTAGGCTGTAGTTCCTATTTGCACCACATCAAAAATAAATGCGGTTTGGCCTGGTGGAGACACAGTATAGTGTGATAACTCTGCTTGGCTCTTTTGTTCTTTATTGCACCAAAGAATTCCCAAAGGAATCTGCCTGCAACTGCTGAGCACTCAAGCAGGACAAGCTGAATCCGAGAGTATGGGACCAGAACAGATCTCTCATCTCATCTCTTTAGCTCGCGGTGCACGAACAGTTATATAGTAGTCATAGAGGGGAAAGGGCCGAAAGCACTCAACAGCATACTACTTGATCAAAGCCCCTCTTCTCCACTTCAGTGAGGGTTGTTCACCAGGCACTGCACTACAGACCTGCATTTCTCCCAGAATCAAATGTTCAAAAAGTTATTCTCAGTCAGCATGACCTGACATTATAATGATCAAGAGATCTTCTTTAATTCTCGAGATCATTCCTGCATGTCAAAATGATTGAATTTAACGTATGTGATTATTCTTGGCACAAGCTACTGACATGATCAATATGTTTTCCTAAGATGGCCTGAGATCTTCCACTGCACCTTTTCCAGGAATACATTCTGCTTTTTTCAGTCCTGCACCTCATCAACAACGTAAAAGTGAGGGGCTAAAAGCTCTGCATGTCCTGATGCACACAAACTCGCTGCTCACACAACACGACTCTGTACCAAAGATAACTGCGTGAAAAACTTGGGATTTTGGTAGACGCTCACTTGAAAATGCACCTAAAACATTATCTTTATTGTGGCCTTCCAGTTAGAAGGTTTTTGGTTCGAGGCTCGCTGGTGATATCTATCTATTATATATATATATATATATATACCAGTATATAAATCCTCAGCCTCACCGGGAAAGTCTATTCCGGGGTAGTGGAGAGGAGAGTTCGGCCGATAGTTGAAACCTCAGATGCAAGAGGAACAATTCGGGTTCAGACCTGGTCGTGGAAAATTGGACCAGCTCTATACCCTCTGCAGGGTCCTTGAGGGTTCATGGGAGATAGCCCCACCGTTCCAAATGCTTTGTGGATTTGGAGAAGGCATTCGACCGTGTCCCCCGTGGTGTTCAGGAGCAGGAGCGGGAATGTATCACATTTACAATGTGATGATGAAATATCCTTTATCGGAAGTGCTGTTAACACCTGCGGTGTGGATTATAATATAAAGTTTTTTATACATTTTTCGTTTAATACTTCGTATGTAAGTCGAACTCCTTCCGTTTTACTATCTTCTGTGGTTCCAGTTTTACAGGCATTTATCAACAAAAGCTAATATACAAATGGGATCTCTGGCTCCTGCAGCTATTAAAGCGTTAAAAAAACATTTGTTAATTATCAGGGTTTTTTTTTTTTTATTATTATTATCAATGGAATCTATTAATATCGCTGCTGCGTTTATAGTGTTTTCTGTGTAGATAGATAAATGATATGACGAGTTTTCTATACTCAATGCCCTGTGTCTTGTGCTCCGTGTTGAGTTTCACTTCATCTCGGTCCTTACGACAGGCTACAATATTTTCTTACGACTGTATGACTGCTGATCATGAGCTGGTCGCAAATGTTTAATTTCTTCTCGTGACTGCAAGACACACAACACACGATTAGCTGAAAATAGGCCAGATCACCAAAATATTCGCACGACTGGAGGAATTTTTTTTATCGAAAACAAATCTGCCCAAAATGATCTAACCACTCCAGGGGTCATATGGAAGTAGGCACAGCTGAAAAACCTCTTTTCAGCAGTTACAACCCACTTGTTTTCCCCACCATGATTTGGATGACTGAGCAATCGCCCCAAAGTTTGGTTTTGTTTTTTTTTTAACCACACCACACCAAACCTGACACGTAATGCTTTTTCATCTCCCAAAACAAAACCAAAAGAGCTGTTCTGAAAAAAATCAACACATATTATAATGTGTTGAAACTGTACAATCTGGATGATCCCCTTTGCTTCTTATTTAAACACTCAGTGGAGTTCCGGGTGGCCCTGTCATGCCTGGTGAAGAATTATTTCTGTGTGTCTCATCAAAACCTCAGGAAGAGAAACTAGGCTACATAATTCATCAAGCTGCACAATTTTCATGCTACTCTTAACTTGGAGTTTTCCTCTGAAAGACAGGAAAAAGTGCCTTAAGCTTGGAAAGCAGCTTTTACTTTTCTCCAAAGACAAGAGAGAAATGGGTTTCTCTCAAAAAAAAAAAGCATTTGAAAAATTGCAGATCCAGTACAATTCAAATGCAGCAATGAAAATGTAAATGAGGAGCTTCATCCACACTAATTGAGTCCTAAATCTACAACCAGCTGCTTTAAATGTGTTCTGGTGTAGGTGTGTAATGGAACAAAGCTGCTACGGCATATTCAGTCCGCCAGAACAAGGAAACAAGTTAACTCTATACAGTACACCATTTTATAAACCATTTTAAATCAGTGAATAAATGATAATTCATTTAATCATTTAAACATGATTTTAAAAACTTAAATTCATTTTAAACTAAGCATTAACCTCTTTGAAAGCACATTAAGCTTCTTTAAAAGTGAACCAACTGGACGACTTGATTTCTTCATCATTTTGTATGTTGTGTTCTACACCGCCATATTTTTTCTCATCACAGTGGTCCTAATTCGCTTTCCCCTTCCATATTTCCTGCACTGACTCTCTTCTCTCAACCATTCTCTAGGTTTGATTTGCAGAAGAGAAAGCAATAACAGACAATAATAGTGAAAAATAATGATGCGGCGACTGGTGAATGCAAATTTGGACTAATGCAGTCTGCGAGGTGTTATGATTCATCATCCGAGACAAACAGACTCTTTCAGTAAGTCTGGCCTAAATGACTTCCAACCCTATTCCCTAGAACAGCATTATGGTTGATTCAAAAAATAGGTAATGTAGACGACTTATATAAGAGGCAGGAAATGGGTCAAGACTGCAAGAGAACGGACTCATCAAAAAATAATTTGTTCAGAATTGTGGAGGCTTGCATATTAAAAAAAGATACACTGCTTGTATATTGTTGAAACCAGCAGAAAGAAGGTTACTCTATACAAGCGTTTAAATGTTTGTTTGTTTTTTTGGTCTGTTCAGACATTGAAAATACATGACTTGGGTAATATGACAAAGAAATGGGGTTAATATCAAGCACAGTTGGTTTCTGCCTCAAAGTGTTTTAACACCTCAAAATGAAAAGAATCACGTTAGGGTTTAAAAAAAAAAAACACAACCCACTGTTTGTCGCTGAGCCATAAAGGGGAAATAAACAAGGTTATTACCTAAACCTGCAGGCTATCATTAGTGCCCAGGGACACAGAAATAAAGGCGATTTCAGAGCATCATAGGAACAGAACGGTTACAGTGCTATTCATTCACCCGAAAACAAAAAAAGAAAACAGTCCTTGTTTGTAGCGATTAATGACGAGCTATTCTTGAAGCCTACGCAGCACACGTGCGGTTCATAATAATGTCAGGGAGCACAAAAATAAATTTAGGCATCTTAGACAGCCCCTGTTATCATTGTTGTTGTATTTGAAGTATTTATCAATAGGTTGAAACGCACAAAAAAAATGTTAACCAGATTTTTAAACGACTCAGTAATGAATCGTTCGCATGAAATTCCTCCTTTTAGTGACGAAACCTGCAGTGATTGGTAGTTCCAACCGTCTACTCTCAATCAGTGCTGCCTCATCAGTATGAACCAGTCACGATGCGGGGAATTGAGAACTCAAGCGCGGGGCTAGCTGAGGGTAAAGTGCTGAGTGTTACAACACAGTGAACACCACTGTGGAAGGACCGATGCACATTACTACATAAACAAATCTCCGGGAAGAAGTCCTGCAAGTGTAATCGAGCCTGTGTCCGAGGACGAAGTTGCTAATGACACTCTGATTACATAGAGCAAAGATACGGTACAGAAACACATCCTCAAAATCTTTTCGCAATCCTTACTACAACGAAACATTACAAAGAGAGATTGTGTTCTGTCATCTTTGTTAGTGACACTTTTTCCTAATGATTTTTTTATGTTTTCTCTCTGAATAAGTGCAAATTTGGAGATAGGACAGGTTCAAGCGTACAGAATCTGTGTGCATGGATAGGTTACATAAAAGACAGTTTGGATTTACTCTTGGAATTCCCACCATGTGGATAATTGGCTTACGTCTCATGAGCCTCTTACTCCACTCAGAACTCGGCATCTCCAAAGTAACCCAAATAGCGACTAACGTCGCCACATCATGCTGCCTCAGCATCTGGCAACACTTCATTTTCAGAAGCCAGCAACAACAGACAGTCAATTGTTATTGATGCATGGGGGTAAAACAGGATTCACCCTCCAGGAAGAGGATGAGAGGAAAACTCTCTTAAATAGTAAACTAAAGGTGACAAGAACATTTGGAAATGTTCCAGCACAAAATGAACTGATCAAATAAAAAAAAGCAGAAATTCTGCTGCACTGATTGTTAACCATGGTGCTATTTTTCAAATTACCCTAACAAAAAAATGTATTTACAAATAAAAAATGTTCGCCGATATGCTAAAATGACCAAGAGCATGATTTCATCAAATGAGTCCCTATGCTAAAGTCACACCTACAATAAAATGCAAATAGAACTGTCTTGCTGATGTAAAATGAATATTGGATGAAACACCTCTCTCAGTCCTTCACTTAAACTGGGCCTAGTGCAAAGAGTTGAAACACTTCCTGACAGGTTCCATTAGATGGTTGTGAAATGTGAGATTAAAAACAAGTCAAAACTAGGCGCTTCCATCTTCATGAAAAACATCTTCCATCTCCATCATTGGCTGTAAAATGCTCTACAAATAAATTCACTGTAACAGTAAGCCGGTGAAAGAAATGTTCCATTACCCTCTGAGTGCACAAGACAAACATCAGATCTCAAGACAACTGTGTATTTAGAAACCCCTCTGTCTTTGACTAGCTCATCCTCTTGACCCTGCATCTCAGGAACGCTCATTTTGAAACGCATTGGATGTCACAGCATTCATTTCAGCACAAGCTTAACTCCTCCATCAGGGGCCCATCAGGTTAGACATGTTGAGACAGTCCAGCTTATTTGTTTGTGGTCTTGTTTGATCTTTGGTTTCTTAACCATAAGTGGGTGAATTAAGTCAATTTTGAAAGATTCCATCTGCCCAAAAAAGCACCATGATCCTTGTTGATTAATTAGGGGCTTTTTGGAATGAAGTCCATTAATAATGTCACCAAGCTCAGACACGTCAGCAGGCAATTTTGCACCTGTCACCTGCTTATTAAAGTAACCCTCTACCTTTGTTTGGGTCAACACTTCTTGATTACAGCAAAGTTGCATGCATTTAGTCATAAAAAGCTGAGGGCAAATTAAAGTGAAGCAACAGATGGATGAATGGAACCCTGATTAAAGTGCAAAGCAATTAGTGCATGCATGAATGTATGTATGCAGGTACCCAACATGCTACAAGCTACACCTGGCACAGCGCTGAGATTTACATTTTTCAGTCTCTTTGACGAGCAGGATAAAATCAAGAAGGACTCCATCTGCTTAATAGATCATCATTGCTTTTGGATGCTTCCTTGAAAATGAATGATGTAACTCCAAGTCAATGCATTGCTTGCTCATAAATTGCAAGTGTGACATAAATCCCCAAATAAAGACATACTTTTTTTAATCCCATTAATCCATTGTGATGAATTTCAGTAAAAATGTATTTTCTTTCACAAAAGTTGTTGGAGGAATATATGAGTTTTCTGTCACAAGCTTTCATAAAGCAAAGTCATACAAACATAAATATGAAGATTTATGTTAAAAATGCTATAAATCCAAGGTATCAATATAATTTATTTTTAATTTGTTATGTTTTTATGAAACCATTCAAAATACGATAACAACATGGATACTGAATCAAGTGCCTGGTTTCAGAATCGATCGGTTAAACAGTGTCAGTGTGTCCATGTACCACAGTCACGTTGCTGGTGACTTTTGGACATTTTAGCTGGACTTTACTCACTGTGATCACCAGGTACTTAACTGGTTTCTTTCTGACTTTGTGGAATGATTATAAAACAATTCAAAACTTTTGCTATTTTTCCAGGTCCTCATCACCTCATCTTCTTTGCGGCATGCTTGCTTTAAAGGAGCCATCGCCTTTTGAGAAAAAAACTTGAGTGGCGTTTATCACAGTTTGAAAAAACTAATAAATTAATAGAATAGGATACAAAAATGGCTTTGGTTTCACTCGTTATTCTCATGATCACTGTAGTGAAAGCTTGCATCTAATCTTTAATGGGAAGATGAGAGATCTTCCCACCAGCATCAACTTTTAATCTAAAAGGTCCACTAAGAGCCCAGTGCTTTTTGATAAAGCACCACAACTAAATTGGGACTGGGCATCAGATTAAGCTCTTTATGATATTTCTCCCTCAGTAGACTTAAAGAATGCGACACTGGTAAGATTAAATGAGAACTTCAAAGCAATGAGACTTCATCTTTAATACCCATCCTAATTATAGAAGATGCACCAGAGCACTAATTGTTCTGATCATTTGCAAATCCTGACTTCAGACAAAATGCTTTCCTGGCATCTCTCAGATGATTTCTACAACATCATTGCACCTGGTGAAAACTTTTCAAGAAATTGTTTTGGTCTTGATCTGAGATATAATCCAGGCTATGCGGTAAAACATTTTGAATGCGACAAAACATCATCTCTGGGCACAGACTCCTACAAACACCTAAGCATCATCACTCAAACTAAGTCTCTCAGAACTCTGCCTCTAGCTCATTTCTTAAGCTTTCATCTCAATTTCTGTCTTCCTGTAATGTGGGCATGCCGCACACAGCACGGAATTCAACATGAAACATTTTACAGCTATCTAAAGCTCTGTAGAATGCGGCACACCCTGTTTGTACTTGAGGTGGATCCATCAGCCTGGCGTGTTGAACTCCCAATGCACCCCTCTTCCTCAATCCTCCTGACACACTTTCATGTGATGTCCTATCAGCTCAGCCAGACCTGAAGGAGGAAATCTGTCCGGGCTCTGCCACGGTTCTCGCTAGGATGACAGGAAATCCCAAAGGTATTGTTGTTCTCAGTGACCATCCAATCAGACATTTCCTTAGGAATGGGTGGCATGTTATCCTGGCTGACAATACATTTACAAAACAATGTAAAATTGCAGTAAAAGCATATAATTATATAAAAATAGTACCTTCAGACAATGTATGTTGGAATATATTGGTACAGCACCTATTATTACTATACCCTCTTCATATACTATAATTACATTCCAAGTACAACACATGATGGCTGTTTAACAGATTTAAAAGACTTAATATCTTCTTCTTATCTGCAGTTACACCTCAAGTACAACATCTGAGGGTAAAGTAAAGCTTTTTAGGCCATTTTGTTTTGAATTGTTTTTGTCCTCACACAGCGTATCAAAAAATGCACCCAAAAGTGCCTGTTTTCAAAAAAAAAAAAACCTCAAACGCAAAACCTTGGTTATTCAAAAATTAACCATAACACATTTTAGAAGACTCTGGAAGCAAGGTGTAAGAATGTATAACAGAAAATGTGGCCATATTTAGCTTTAGACACCAAAAATGCTAAATGCTAACAAAACTGCATTGAGAGAAATAAGTTTCTCAGATACCTCATTTAAAGAGCAAGCGCATTCCTAGTTGTGATGTAATTTCCTAATTCTATCTCAGAACTCTAAAACCTCAACCAAACCGATATATGGTAGTCCATTTGCACCATATGTCAAACATATAATAATAATAATGATAATAATGTCTTCAATTTATACAGCAATTTCCAGACGTTTTATGGAGCATTATCCATTCACTTCACATTCACACACTGATGGTGACAGTGGCTGACAGTTGAATGTGGCTGCCATTTCGCACCAACGGCCTCCTGCCCACCACCACACACACCCTAGTAGCCACATATACAGGGCAATACGGGTGAAGTGGCTTGCCATAGACCACAACAGCAGAATGTTCCTGGCAGGGATGGAACCGCCAACCTTCTGGTTCTAGGACGACCAATACCACTAATACACAACTTGCATTTTTTTACCTGTAGTTAAAGGGCTTGCAAAATTAACCATTCTTCATAACTGATTTTGGTGCTTCATTCACATCCTCATGTGCATGCATTCTGGAAACAACCTTTCCAAAATGTTAGTTGCTATTTGGGGCACAACCTCCGACCACAAGGGGGAGCGGCTCCACTTTGCACATCAATTCATACAAAGGAAGAAGAGTTTACTAGTGTGGGTACTACTGCTTTATACAAAAAGAATGTAGAAAAAGTACCATTGTTAGATGGATTTAATAGTATCAAGGAGAGAAGAATGTAGGAAGAAATAGATTGACCCATAGTCGCGTTTAGTTCCTGTGATCAGCCACTAATGGTATAAACTGCTCGAAATCCATGATCTTTTGATTTCTTCTTCGTTGTCATTTACTTTTTTCCTGTTTCCCTGTGTGATGCGGAGAGCATCTGTTGTTCCGCAAACGCCATCTTCAGGCAGAAAGCATCATTAATATTTCCTTTACTCAGACGAAGAGCACCCTGCGGTTTGTGGTGAGCTCTGATTTTCAAAACATTACCCTTACCTTTAGTTTAATTTCTCTGTAAAGCACAACTCATTAAACATGACTTCGAATAGATCTGTGGTTGCAGCTGTAAACATCATGACAAAGTCTAAAACGCTCCAAAAGCAGTGGCCTGGAAACCCGAACTGACCGCTGCTTGGATTAACCTCCCCAAGCCCTTCACGCTTAAGTGAAATGGATCACCCTCCAAATTCAGGAACCCCCCCTGTAGTCACCTGTGCTCCTGTGGTTATGCGAGCCCTTTGGTGGGACAGGGGTGGGTAGAGATGTGATGGGAAGCGTGAAAGGGGAGCAGTTTAAGTCTAGGCCTGAGTGACGGGATCAAATGTCACCTCAGTGTTTAACCAAAGGGGAAAAAGCAACGGTCAATTTCTGTACTGGACAAATGTTCCCTTGAGTGATTCTACCAACAGCCAGAGGGTTTTTCTCCATTTCCAATGCTGTTTTCAAGGAACGGTAAAGTCACCCTCCTATCATTCTCCTGAGGGCACCCCATTCATTCTTCAATTGGACTTAATCAAGTTTGAATCGAGTAACAGGCCTCTGTCAATCTTGGCAGGCACTCAGGTTGCAGATATGCAATATCCATCCGGGTCCCTCAGGCATGTTTAACTCATATATAAATAAAGGGATTGTCTTCTGCAAATATATGATATGTCACTGCTAGCCAGACAGCAAGTATATGTTTCCGTCGAACCGTCTCGACAGCTAGCATACAGATCTCCTGATCAAGAAGGGGATGGCTGGAGTTTGGGTTCTGTGCCTCGACGATATGCACACGCTCTTCCATATTCGAGGTCAGACAGCTCAGATTCCTCTGGAACCCATTTTGCACTCAAAAAGATCTCCCAATGATTGCAGTCAATTACATGGGTTGAATTATATGAATATAGATACTGTATAGAGATATTTAGACATTTTCTTGCAGCACTTGCAGTTTTCATTTGGGAAACTACCAAGTTTGAAGGTGAAATTTATTAAAAGGCTGATATTTTAGTAGAAGTGGGTCACTGCTTTTTGTGCATATACACCATTTTGTATTAAAGATCATGAAAAAAAATTATTGATTTCAGAAATTAGTTCCCCAAATAAATCAAATTAACTTGTACTTCACACTTGCTTAATACTACATACTGTCATGCGTGCAAAAGTGACTACTTTTGGCTACCTAGCATTTATCCATATTGGAGAACACTAATTGTGATAGACTCAACTGCCCTCCCATATAAAGGGAAAAATAATATGTTGTAAAAATGAAAGCTGCAAGCAGCAATCAAAAGGCTCGAGCACCTCAAGCACCACTGCCTCTCTGTAGCCAGTCAGTTTCATTGTATGCTACGACCGATCCGCATGTAGAAGATATATTGGAGTTAGTACAATGAATAATGAAAACCACAAAGGATGTCACGGCCCCCTGGCGGTGCTAACGAGTCTATATATTTAAAATCTAAATATTTTCTGGCATCGTTTCTGCCACTATTCTTGTCACATATGTCAAAATTGTTTACAAATGTTAAATTCTGTTATTTCCTATATCCGAGAGATTACATTGAAGATTTGTTCAGACATACACTTTTAACATAGTAAATTCGGAACTGATCCGTTCTAACAACGTCTTCTTTATGGCAAAATGTCAAATTCCGACAGCGTGCACTGAGAGTGCAACATAAACTGAAACAAACCCACAAACACCAGCAAACCACAATCAGATGTAAATTTCCCCAGTTTTGTATGTGTGTGAAATTAGGTGACTTTTCAAGCATATTTAGGCCCTCAAAAATGCACCGAAAGCTGTAAAGCAATTATTAAAACAGTAGTTATAATAGGGTTCTGCGCACATTCACCCAAATATGATTGAGACACATTTCCAAGTTACCTGAGATTTACAATCCATCATTAAACAGCATGCTCAGCTCAAACCAAACTCCCAATTACTTAAAAGAACAAACAAGGCGTCTAGTGGTGAATACAATAGCCGGAGCCTGTTTACATGCTACTTGCTTCAACGAAATGCCAAGGGAGAGGGACTGATGATGTTGGTCTAATCTAATCCATGATCTCTCCTATCAATTAAAACGAGAAATGGCTCCTTAACAGCTGGAGCAGAAAGGCCTCTAAGGAAAGGGCAAACAGTTCTTAACGTCAGTAGTCTCATTTAAACATGAGCATCTGCTTTTCAGGTAGTTTTATAGGAAGCGCATGGCTAACACACATATAAATCTGACCATCTGGTGTGACTGGGAAAAAAATGTCTATGAAGCAAAGATGGAAGACTGCTGCAGCACAAAAACCCACTCACCGTTGAGTCAGCGACGACCCCGGACCCTCAGCTCTCTTCGTCTCTATTATCTGCAATCAGGTTACTTTTTTCCTGTCTGCTGCAAATTACAATGGCATGCTGTCTTTTGTCTGATTACAGACTGCTGTGCTGGAAATCTTTTTGTGCTATGATGAAATATAATTCCTTGCTTTCTTGCTCATGCGGTTTTTCTGTATTCCTTTAAAGACTAACTTATGGTGAGGCATTCATGTTGGGAATATGCTACAGCAGATTTTTATATTTATATTTATATATATATATATATATATCGAGATAACTGCCTTGAGATACGAATGTTTCGAGTTACGAAATGTTCGAGATTTGAAAAAAAATTCAAGATACGAAAAACACCAACAGTTCTGCTCTTTTATCCCCCCACATGTTGCTTCACTCGCAAGGCAAGGTTTCAGACTTGTGTACATATTACGTTTTTGGCATGTGTTTTATTCTGTTTGATTATCATTTATTACATTAACAATGTGTGGATTTAAGGATTGAAGAAACGTTACTTGATTTTTCTCTACTTTTACCATTTTTATCAACTTATACTGTATTACCATTGCACATGTAAAACTAGCTTTGAGATATGAAAGCCACCCTGGACTAATTTTGTATCTCGGGGTACCACTGTATTTGGATGATATTAAAACTGCACCTATCTCAGGGTTGTCAGAAAGTGGAGGAGGCACTTGCTTAACCAACGGAATGGGTTGATAATTACTAATTATGACTAATAATGACCAGAAAACAGCATGACAACATAATTGGCCCAGCCATTTGTTAAGGTACAATAATGTACTCATAAATATGGTCACAGTCTACGTTAAATATATGAAGAGAAAAACCTATCCAGACTTACTTTTATTGTGAATAAATACACAAACTTTCATAAGTGAATCAAAACACATAAACAGCTCTATCATATTACATGACAGTAATTGTACATAAAATTAAAAAAATGTTAAGTAAGCACAGATCCATTCAGGGACTTTGAGTCTATGAATTGGGACTATGAATAAATGAACAGTACTGTTTTGAAAGCACTTAACGCCTTTAAAATTTAAAAGCAAGGAAACTGGTTGCTTAATTTTGTAGACTGGGATCTGAACACAGCTTGCGGGGGAAAAATATATGCAGAACAATATCAAGAAATCAGTCCAACATGTAATTTTAGAGTAAAAAAGACTAAACTCTTGTGCTGATGAAATATATCATTAAATGTAAAAATTTAAATATACCATGATTAACATCTACATAGATCATCTTTCACAAAAACCAATTAAAACCTGATAAACACCAACGAAAAAAAACATCAGCAGTCAAATATTTTTTTTTAAAAAAGCAGTATTTAAGATCCCCAAAGAAAACATAGACAGGATGCAAGACAAAGCCCTGTTTCTCTACTTTGCATTGCAACTTCGATTTGCATGCATTATTTGTAGGTCAAATAACCTCTCTTCGTTCTCTTTCTTTCATCCAGTCATTAAGACAATTTAAACAACACTGAAAAATAATTACAATTTGTAAAACTGCTTAAGATGGACTAAAAACCACTTTAAATATGTACATTTCACCTTGGCAAGTGCTCGCTCATGTTAAACGCTTCTAACTTGTAATGAAGTAAAGCAAAAACATTCCTGAACACTTGACAGACTTCAAGAGCAGGGAAATAGGCTGCTAAAATATACATAGTGTGCCAAGTAGCCATGTTATGTCACTCCCATGATCAAGCGTTCCAAGCCGATGCGACACGAGTAACTATAAATGGTTAATATGAATAGAATTTTTCTTTTACTCAAAAGGGTACACGGCAACACCACCTACATGCTTTGCTTTCTTATCTCCCAAATGGCTGTTACATAAACTGCCTCCTTTCACTTACTCCAGGCACAGTGCCATACCTTTCAGAAACAAAAAGTGTGCCCTCAGCTTGAGCTTTCCACTGTGAAAAAGCTCTGTATGCAGCTGAAGTGATGGTAGGCTCCCTCTTGATACAGACATGGGTGATATTTCAACAATTCAAGTGTTTTAGGGTATTCCTGAAATGTTTATTTTTTGTACCAAATGACGCAAACATGAGCAGCTACGATGAATGTGGATTTGAAAAGTGTTGTGTATTACTTTATGGCTGTTCACAAAGATTAGCATAAGTGTTGGATAATGAAGCATGTCGGTTAAATAACGAGAAGACAACCTAAACCTTTCGACTGTAGCAAAAAGGCTTTCCACCAAAATGATCAAGGATGACATTTTGCTTGGCTGTTGTCCCCAAAGCTCATGGTAAACGTCGACTGTATACGTTCGTCTGGGATTTATATACATATTTAGAATGCGACCCTATTATTTCTGTGGTTAATGACTAACACAGTCTCTCCATGTAACCATTGCTGTTTTCTGAAAGGATAGAGACCAAATCCACAGGGACAAGGGGCCTGTGTAGTTCAGAATCTCATTTACACTTTTTCCCCCTTTGTCTTTCCGACCTGTAAACAGCAATTATATCGAAGCACAACTTGCATTGGGCATTCAAAAGTGCATGTGCAGCCACAGAAGCAATGATCCATGTTGGATTTTAAAGGACCGGACAAGCAAATGAAATCTATTTGAATGTACTTTGACTAAAAACCTTGCTTAGTGACTCTTTGACTGCATCGTGTCTATAAACTCGTGTTGAAAAGACAGAACATTCCATTTCTGCTTAACAAAATATGAAAGAGAGTTTGGCTTAGATTCACCATCTATTTCATCTATTTGAGTTTAGGGACTTCTTACTGCTCCACGTGTGCTTCCAGGCACACTAGGTTGTGCATCCCCATCTGCAAATCCAACCTCTGCTTCCTTTCAAATGAGGATTAGAGCTTTTCCTAAGATGGAAGTATTAGGCCATGGCCCAGCGGCTGCAGAGACTAATACACAAGGAAACGGTGGTAGCCCTGAAAAAGAGCAGCCCAGGCTTGACTAACTTCATGGTGGAAGGAGGAGGGATGAGAAAATCTAATGATGGCACATAGCTTTTTTCATCTGTGAAGAAACGGCTGGAGCCTTGCTACTTCCCAGCAAGCCCACTAGCCCTAGAGAACAGGGATTAGACCCCGGATCAGGAGAGCTGAACTTACTGGCACTAGGAAAAAGGGCTCGAACAGTCACCAGTGTTTTCTCCTAATCCAGTTTTTTTGTCATTTGAGACAATGAGCTTTTAACCCTGCAAAATCCCAGCGTTTCATCCATATTATGTCAACTGGTCACTAACGCATGATCACAGCTCTGGAACACAACATTAGGTAATTGGAAGTTAAGCTTAAAGAATTAGACAAAGGATCTTTAAAGGAAAAATGCCTTGGAGATTGGCGTTTGCATGAATACAGATCAGCCAAAAAGCACAAAGGGCTGAGAGGCTTTGAGTGCTAAATGAGGAAGTCGATGGAACAAACTAAAGATGAAGAGTTTGGTTCCTAAGCACTATATAATATTAAACTGGTCAAAATGAAAAAGGGTTTGCGTAAAAACTATTTGTTTCTTTTTAAAGCTGGAATCATAATTAATCTCTAGTAACATAAAAGTCTATATTTTGACTTAAATATTTAAATCAAATTTATTGCTGGGTATTGCTGAAATCTTTCAAACCCTTAATTTTCTCTTATTTTTTTTCATACTAATGAGGAAGAGAAAGTGGGAAATAAATAATTTTTATCACTAAAAACAGTGAAAACAGTTAAGATAAGACCGGGGACAACATTTAGTCATATGATTAAAAAGTCTGCCGTGGACTACTCGAAATTGATTTGTGGCAAACATTTTTGAGTAAAAATTAGTGCTGTCAATCAATTAAAAAATCTATCAACAAATTACACTTTTTTTTGCAATTAATCACAATTAAAAAAAAGAAATTTATTTTTTAATACATAAATTCATTCATTCATATTCCAACCTGTTTATTCCCTTTTGGGGTCAGGGGAAAGACCCCCGTATGGAAAATCTGAATAACATAAGACTTTTTAGAAGGAGGAGGAATAAACTAAACTAAATGAAAGAACCCTGCAATGGACTGATGACCTGTCCAGGGTGTACCCCCACCTCTTGCACGATGTGCGCTGGAGATAGGTACCGGCAGACCCCCTGTGACCCCGAAAGGGAATAAGCGGGTTAGAAGATGAATGAAAGAATAAATGACCAGACTTTGTTTACAAACTCCCTATAGTCATACAGAAGTCTTGCAATGCATGATCTGTAGCGATCATCAATGGTCCCAGTGTCAAGCTCATCTAGGAGCAGGGATATATACCCTGGATAACACAAAACACCTGGGGAGTAATACAAATATTTGTGTGAGTAAATTATTCTCTACATTTTTATAAATGTCATGAAATTAATTTCATGGCCAAAGATTGGCCGACAGCAATGAAGAATATGTAGATCAGGTTCTAACTTAATTTGACTGATTGTCACAGATAAAAGGAACTGAGCAACAGTGCTGTAAATGCAGCTCTGTATGTAAACACCAAAGCTTAATAAATGGGTCTGCCATTCACAGTTTATATCCAATTACTTTTCAGCATGAAGCTTTTGATTATATCCTCAATTATTAGGTGGGTGTTACATCCTCAACAGTTGCTATCACAGACTGGCTAAAAGTCAGCCTTCATGCTCATCTCAACACTTTGTGATTGTCTGATCTGCAAAGTGACATTGTAATTAAGGCTGAGTGGGTCTGGTGCATTAGTTGGTATAATGGGAAGATTTAGAAACTGAGACATCTCTTTTCACTTCTGGACAAATTGTGGTCGTTTTAAGTTAAGAATAAATACAGACCATCTGAAAGAAAAAAAGGTCTTAAGATTCAGCTATAATGAAAACGTACACAAATATCTGTCAAAAATGCAGAAGATTTACATGTTTTGTATTTCCAGTGCTATTGTAACACACCCAATAGGATTAACTCATTCAGAACATCAGACAAGCCAAGTGATTTTCATTTTGGGAATGACTTCCTTTAAAAATTAACAACCACCAACAGGAAAAACAGCAGACTGTAAAAGGAAAAGGTGATTGGTTGAGCTGTTACTGTAGCTCAAGAGTGAGACTGCTTGTTGACACCTCGTCAGTAATTCTCTCTGCTACGCGTCTGATTCTCAGAGGAAATGCCACTAGAGGTGAAACAATGCTAATGAGCTTGCATTGTTTCACACAATAGTTGAAGGTATCCAAGTTGCACACCGTTCCACCAACAAACCTTTGTTTGTGCTTTTTTCTTGACCGAAAAAGATGCTAATTACAGTTTTAATATGAATTGAGAATTAAATATGCCTCTAATTTGCAATGTCAAAACATATAAAAAAGCAGATTCCTGAACTTGTGTAACAAATTCAATGAAAAGAAGATGACTTAAGTTATGCATTACCTTTTTTTGCGCTTGAAGATTGATTGATACCAGAGTAAAAAGTGAATGTTGTTAAAAAAAAATCATTTTATTGCCTACTTGTGAATTTCAGGGGCTCAGAGAGCCTGATTAAAATGAAATCTCTCACATAACGTAAAATGCAAAAGCACTTGTTTCCTACATATTAACCCTACTTTAGCCACAGGTAAAGCCTGTACTGTTCAACTCCCCATGGTCATCAAATACCCCTTTTTTGACAATTTAGTGTCATCAATTGGACATTGACAGAAAACCATGAGCGCATGAAACAAATCCACACATCCAATAGTAGAATATGCTTCAGTAGAGAAACTTGAACCAGGGAGCTTATATATTGCTGACCATTTAGCATTAGGTGCACGTAATAACTAGTTAAATGAAGGTGAATAACAGAATGTTTGTCAATAAAACAAACAAGCCAAAAAATACAAGGTAAACCCCTGTTATGGAAACGATCTCTATTACCATCACTCAGGACCAGCGTGGACAGGAACACAGGGCCAGCAGCAGTTATTCACAATAACGAGATTAACAATTCATTGTACTTATCTTAAGCATGCACAGAATCGCTGCACAAGTGAGGGGACAGGACAGAAAAAAAGAGAGTGTCTGTGCTTTCTGCTCGGAGTTTCATACTCCTGTGGTAGAGATCGAATTTCTGCTATAGATAGAATATGACAGCTGAGCTCTGGATTCCCTCTGTTTTCCACTCCCTTCCTTAAGGAAATTCCTAAACCATAGATGTATTTAACTGTAGCTTTAAATAATCAAGCATTAAGATGAAACAATAATCCAGTTAGAAGCTTGCCGGTTCGAGGCTCGCCAGTGACCTTCCAGGAAGGAGTTTGCATGTTTCCTACGGGTACTCCGGTTCCCCCCACAATCCCAATAACATGCGGTTAGGTTAATCGAATAATCTAAATTCCCCTTAGGTGTGAATGTGTGAGTAAATGTTGACCTGCGATGGACTAGAGACCAGGGTGTACCCCTGCCTCTCGCCCAATGTGCACCGGGAGACCCCCGTGATCTGAAAAAGGGCATAAGCGGGTTAGAAAATGAATGAATGAAAATTAAATATAATTATCACAATTTTCTCTCAGACCAATTTATGGTGGTTCCATTCTCAAAGTACACAAAGAACTGCAAATAAAGGAAGAAAACAATCCTTGGAAATAATTTGTTGATAAATTCAAACCCTATACAGGCCTCAAAATATGTTACATAAACACTCAAAAAATATATATAGTAAATGTACAATTGCGCTGAACTATTTTCACTGAACATCAAGAACACAAGGCTTCCATTGCATCTGTAACGGCAATCAACCAAACAAATTGTTTTGAATAATGTTGTGATTCAATCACTGGAAAAGTTTTACAACCTTGACCTCATAGTTTTCCTTCACTGTCGCAGCAATGTGCAGCAATGTGAAATCTCATGCTCTCACTTCAGACTCATTTGACTGCTAGGCAGCTATTCAGAACAGAGAATTTATTTTAACAGAGGATTATTTTACATGAAAAAATGGTGAATGATTGCAACTGAGCCCTGTGAACTGCATACAAATCAATATACAAATTCGTTTTTTTAATAGGGCTATTGAAAAAATAAACAGGAGTTGAAAAGATTTTGTTTATTGAATAAACCACGTCTGTTGGGTTTAACGACAAACTGGGTCCAAACCCTAATCACTGAAGTGTGGGGCATGGGACTGAAAGGCTTTAGCACTCGTAACCACTGCTGCATAAACATGAGGGAACCACTACCCTAAGAGAGGTGTAAACGTTGGCAGACACTTTGCATTCTAATATAGGATTCAGAGGAATGATAAAATCAGCCATTTAATTCAGAAAACTGTCCGATTTGCGCAAGAGCATCCCGTTAACATGCTGGTCTTAAAATGATAAAAGGACCCCATAAATGGTTACAGGCAGCAAACATACACACAAATGCTGGCAAACTCAAAAGGATAGTGTCAACAGCTCCACTAATGGAAATCTAATCTAAATGTGTCTCGGGAGAACTGTCCAATGTTGGCTGAAATGAGCAATGATGGCTGTCACTCAAAATGTGAAACTGGTTTAAATAGTTAAGTTGAGGCTGAAGATTGAAAATGTTGTGGGCATTGATAAAGCATCCTTTAAAAGCTCAAATATGGCTGGAGAAAAGCAAGCATGACAACGTTCTCAACAGTCAGCTCAACAATCACAAGTGTTCACTAAAGGGTTGTTGTTGTTGTTGTTTCCTGGCGCATTGAAATTCAGTTGTCTGAGTTAACTTGATCGCTTCCACGAAATTACCTGTGCAGAGCTGTTACTGAAGGCAGCTGTAGAGAGTCGTCCTCTCTTTCTACCCCTCAATCAAGCAGCATTTTCTTCCTCTGTTGCTGTTTGTTTTTGCAGCACTTTCACTAAATTAGTAATTACAGTCACACAAACCAATCTTGCTATGGCGCCTTACGAACCCAGAGACACACCTGCTGAAGCGACATTAACAAATAGCTTGTTTAACAAAACACCTCAAAAACAACTAAAAAACAACTGTTCAACTTTTTAAAGTTCTTCTACACACAAAAATCTTTAAATGCCTCTATAATGATATTACAAGGGTTGCTTTAAGCGCCAAATTGTCGCCTACTACTTTAAACAAGACAATTTGCAAAATAATATTTAGAAACCGAATAAAATTAAATGAAAACATAATTTGACACCAACTAACACAGGCACTACCTATTTTTCCCGTATCTGCCATGATCACTCAAGATAAACCACTGGATGAACTCTTACATAAACTCTCTGTGCTCACCCATGTAAGTTGTTCAGTGGGGCTTTGCACAAACAGTCAATCACAAAAATATTTTGACTGTATAAGTCTGCTTATAATCATATATAACAGCTTTGGTGGGTGGGGCACGAGGGTCGGACTTTGTTCATTGAGGTCTTCTTAATGATGGTCAAATAATGGACCACAAAATATGCTGATATTAATAGATTTTTGTGAAAACATTTAAATTGAATGTGATGTCAGCAAATGCTAATCACATGTTATTTTTTTATTTAATTTAGGAAATGCTAATCACATGTTATTTATTTATTTAATTTAGGGAGTGAAACTTTTAAGAGTGAAAAGTTAAGTCCAAACAAGTCGTTCATAAAACTTAGGTTATATGAACTTCATTAAAGGTAAAGTTATGTGCAAAAAAAAGAAAATATATGATTTAAGGACTCTCCTGCGCTTTGAAAAGAATACTATTTAGGAGGAGCACTTTTTATAGTTATAATATTAAAAGTACTTACTTTACATATTAAAACATTTACATTTATGTATTTAGCAGACGCTTTTATCCAAAGCGACTTACATTGGGAAGAGTTTCTCTTTTTTCATCTTCCAACAACCTGGCAATTGCACAAGAAAGAAATCAAAGATTCTTACCAGAGAACCCCAATTTAATCATCCTAAAAAAAATCCCCCAAATGCCACAGTGTGCTTTTTTTACTTTTATTTTCTTTTTCTCAGTAAGAGGCCTTACAAAAGAAGCAAAATCATCAACATGAGGTGATCTCTAACAACTGTGTCTGACTACACAATAACATTGCTTTTGGATTGTGACTATTTCACAAACTTTTATTCATTAAACTTGGGATGATATCATTTCACTCAATCGTTTTCATTTACATTGTAATTCTGTTATGAGTCACATGACCGTGAGACCAAAACTGATTCTCTATTTGAGTTCACTCTCGAGATCTCTTGGGTGAATAAAGGGACATTGCTGTTTACTAAACACAGAGGCCAACCCCTCAGAGGAAGTGCTATCACCAAAACAGGCAACACACAGTTCAGGGATAGCAGACCACTCACATGTGAATACCACCTTCACATCTCTGTGAATCTATTCACAGTTTGTGACTTGACATTCACAATTACCCCCTGCTTATAGTTTTCTTTAACGTCCTCTAAAGTATAATTTAACATATAACACACATTCACACACTCAAAACATACATCAGGCACTCAAGCACTCGAAAAAGTACTCAAAACATACATCAGGTTTATTTCTTATTTGACAATTATTCTTAAATAGGATGAAAATCAGTTTTGTTTCTTTTGTTTTTTTACAGAAATGTGATATTATTGTACACGCACAAACACCTATAATGGTTCAAGCTCACCCTGAGTTGTACTATTCACCATATATCGTTAATGCTATGGTATAATGTTGTTCTCATATTTTTACATGTGTGACATCACAAATCTTTGAATCCCACCAATGAAATTTGACAGAGAATTCTGACCATACTCCTAGTAACATTCTACAATGGTTTAAGGCCTCTACACACCATTCAAATCTTTGGTCAGAAGTTCCGTGCAACAACGCGTCTCGATTAAAAACCATGGGCGCCAACGGGAGATCACCCATCTGACCGAACAAGTGGTGTCAACCCAAAAGAGTTTCGCACTGCCATATTGGATCCGTGTTTCACAAGGAGGACGACAAATGAAAGCAGGCTCTTTTGATGAGTAGAATGTAAAAAAGCTGCTTGGTGGCACTCATCCCACATTTTCAAAGCGACTTTCTTCAGGAAGAGTCGTCGCCTTCTTCTTTTCCATATCACATACGGTGCAAAGTGCATTTGTTCTACCATAAATGCCATCTTCAGGCAGGGAGGGTCATTGCATCAATATTTTCTTGACCCAGAAGAAGAGCACCCTGCTGAGAAGAAATCGAAGATTTGTGTGAATCTCAATTTGGTTCGATGTGTAGAGGCCTTAGGTCTGCTGTTCTGCTTCCACGTGAAAGCAAGACGCAGACCCAGCAGTAGCCAGACTCTGAGACTAAAACTCTAAAGTTGTGTTTTGTTGGTGTATATTTAGGAAAAACAGTCAAAAAAACCTGTGTCAAAATAGTAGTTGTTGCATCGCACGCATTTGAATGCTATGGTCACATAAAGGCAAACAGATGCAGAGGATTAGCAGACTTGTTCTGACATGAGATTTCTGGGTCAGGTAAAAGACAGTGGGTAGGTAAGGATTAGGTGGACCACCCTGCACATGTGTGCACTCAAAGCCCTATTACAGCAGTGTTGATGTGATGTGCACTAGTTGCTGAAGCAATTGCAACCTCAAGAAAAACTGATCCTCGCCTTTCCCAAACTAGAGGGAAGTCAAAGGTGGTAAAACTTTTTCATGATGCTTTTTGCAGAGAACTCCGCATTAAACAAGACAGTTTAAAGAAAATCAATTGCAAACTACACTGGTAGAAATATTCATGGTTTTTCACATGGCTTCACCTGATCAAGTTGTTCTGGGAAGTTTCCAACAGGTTCTTTCTAGCCAACGTGGTCAAGAAAGATCGAGTGAGCAGAAGAAAACAGCTTCAACTCTCTGGGGGCCGTGCTAATTCCCAGACAAGCTTCTCTCTTCCCACCCACAAGAAGATTGGGAGCAAATATTCATTAGTGAGGACGGTGCACTCCAATTAAGAGAGGTGGAATAGCACACAACTTTTGCAGGTGTTCCTGCACCTGGTTTCCAACAAAAAAAAATGCTTTAGCTGCATTTTAGTGGATAAAAATGCACCTTCAATAACACATCGCTTTTGTTTTCTCTCATACTGCTCCTTCGCCACCCTCTTTTCTCTAAAGTAACACTATAGGCGTGGAATTTCGCAACATGGTGTCTCTGGGCAGACATCCACGTTGTTCTAATAGAGGAAAAAGTGAGAGGAAGAGGCGCTGCTTGTGGCGGCTTGACTGGGGTCTGATTAATGGTTTGGAGGGTTGTGATTGGGAGGATGATGATGAGATAGATATGAATGAATACACAAGCACAGCTGTTCCACTTCTCTCCTTCTGAGGTGCCAGGAATCCATAACCATCATTTCTGCTGTCACATCAGTGCCACAACACCTGCAATAAACATTAACTACAAACAACGAGCCGCATCAATCCTTAGCAGCAGGGAAAGAAGGTGCAGAGGGAGGGAGATCAGGCGGCCAAGACTAAACATTGTTACAGGGTTCAGCATGCACACACTCTAAATGTGAATGACATTATTATGAGCCAAAGGCCTTGGAGAGTACGTACACACACAAACAAAGTCACTTCTAACCGCCTTGACTGGCTTAATGGGGCCTCACCTGCTGGCGTACTGCACCAGTTTGTTTTTGCAGTTGCTAACATATGTTTGAAACGAGAACTCACGAAAGCCTCTGTTTGGGAATGTCAACGACCGTCTCGAGTCAACAAAACTCTACTACAGTCGTCTCCGTGGATCGACCTGCACGTCTTAAAGGGTCAAATGCTACAGTAGAGAATGGCAGGCAAACAAACGTACACATGCTCATGGAATCTGGAGTTAAATCTTAAACACCGGATCGGTATCACTGGGTTTAATGATGGATCACCCCATTTAGAGACATATCAACACTTTTGGCAAGTTTTGACAGGTTTGATAACGAGAGTTAGGCTTAAGCTGATCTCTGCAGGCTGAAGGTTACCATGTTGTCTGGGTGTGTTGAGACTTTTCCCACTTAGCCTTGCTAAAGCAGGCATGAGGACTAATCCTACAGAGGTTAAGTGGAGTCCCCTTCACTCGTTCTTTTCCCGTGTGCTTCTTTGCACGAGCCATGAATGGAGACTTAAGGAATCTAAATGGTAAACTTTGTTCCTCTACACGTCAAATCAGACAACAGAAATCAACATACGTCATGTAAAAATGTATTTCTTAAAAAAAAGTGCAAAAAGAACTTGATGTTTTATATAATTTGTTTACAAGTCTTGACGGAAAACATGCTCCCTTAAAAACAGGGTTTCTACAGGTTTAAATATAAGATATTAAGACCATTAAAACTTAAGAGATATATCATACTTATGTTTATCTAACAAACTGTCATAAATTAACTTAAAAATCTATAAAATACAAATCACTGTTAAAAAAAGCTGTTGAATTCATCTAAAAATCTAAACAATACCCCCAGCTTGATAAATTGTGAACAGATGGAAAAAAAATGTCTACATTTAAAAACTCCCAGAGTCCTAGATAAAGGCATAGAATAAATTTGATATGTGAAAGCTTTGTTTCCTGAAATATCTTTAGATATTAACACTTGAAAAGACCTAATAACAAAATGGTCTGAAGGATCAGCAACCGCATAACGTCGGTTGTTTATAAATAAAACACAGCAATGAATCGTTAATAGTTACTAGACTTAAATTTTCCTTTAAAACTACCATTTTCGTGATTTACAATGACTTATTCAGACCTGTATATGCACATATGTCATCAAATCTTATACAAAACAATTGTTTTCTTATTTGCAAAATTTACAACACTTCAAAATACTCTGTTTTATAAACAGATATGTCTCATGAGCGAATCCATCATGTAACGTTACTATTACATGGCAAAAATGGTGCACTCGTCATGTAAAACTAGCTATTTCACATACATTTTTAGACAAGAAAACAAATATACAACGATTGGTTTAACAATTTTAAAACACAATTTGCGGTTGCTATGCCAGACATCTTTGTCAAACAACCAAATGTGCCAGCTCGCGCTGTGCATGCTGGGAAATCTGTCTCAAGCACACTTGATCTGAAGTGTGTCGGAAAATTAAGTATTGTGACAATAATTTAAGACCTACAAAGAGACCTATATAAGACCTAATGAATATTATTAAATGTGCGACTTTTTTTACAGGACTAAAAATTTAGTTTTTACATTTTTACAAACAAATAGCTGTTAAATAGTTACAGGCATTTCAATTTAGTACAAGCTAGGGCATCGTCCCAACAGTCACCGCAAAATAAATAAAAATACATTGAAAAAACATCTATATCAATTATTTCTACATGGAAAGTTTGCAGTTACTACTTAGGCTTTTTTTTCATTAGTGCTAACTATAGCTTTTGATTGGAACTTAAGAGGAACTTAAAGGCATTGTTTACCCAAACTCGACTGCACATCTTAACTAGATCATGCACAGGAGCAGCATTTCAATACTAAGCATTAAGAGAACAAGGGGAGAAGACTTGTGCCTGGAGCTTATTGTAGCTGCCTACTAGATAAACATACCAATGGCCATTCTTGTGGTGCGGTGCCAGTCAGAGGTGCATATTTGCAGGGAGAATTTAGTAAATTGGAGAAAGAGAAACTGTTCTGTTAAATCACCCAAATTAGCACCAGTTTAGAGAAGGTTAAATCAGGAGAAACTTTTAAAGGAGCATAGATTGTATCATATCCGAAATACTTTAACTGATCTTTCAAAAGACAAAATTTCCTGTTTGTTTATATCCAAACATGAGTATCAGATACAAGATGGACTCTTTTTAGAAAAAAAAACACATTTTAGAAAACAAAAGTATTATTCCCTGACAAACAAACAGCAAACATGATGTATAAAGAGTAATTAAAAATCTTTAAAGTAATCGTAAAGTTCTTTGAATTTTCAAGAAACAAACATTCCATATTTGTTGGCCTACACTTGTGTACAACCTGGCCCAACCCTGGTCTAATTTAATTCATTAATTCAAAAGAAGGCACAAATTGCATTTACATTAGTTGCACTCTGAGTCCATATCACACAGTGCAATTTAGTTGCTAAAAGCTTCAAAAATTGCTGGCATTTTAGCATTGAAGTGATGAAAAAGGACACACGGACAAATTTTTAACCACACAAGAACTTGTGAACCAATGTTAAAACAACAAACTACGTTTTTCCAGCATGTTGTGAACTATGTTTAGGGCCAAATTATTCAACCTACTACATAGTCTCTCTCTCGAGGCCAGGCAGACCTGAAGTTTGCATGGTTTCACTTTGCTTGCATAGCTTTCCTATATGTAACCTGACAAAACGCAGTGTATACATTTATGATGCACACACAATAAAACACACTCCTCCCTTGAAAAACCATAACCCTGTACATCGCCACCTCCATCTGCTGTTTGAATTCAACTCAACTTGCTGTGCATACAACCCTTCAGATGTTAAAATGCCTCCCTACTCTCTCACACACAGCGGAGAGTGGGCGCCCAGACAGCAGCAGAAAGGAAACCATCAGAGCCCTTGAGGAAAATCCATCAGCACAGCAGAGGCGCCTCAATCCACGTCTTAGCCCATCAACACCAGCAACCAGCAGCATCCATCTTTACTCTTCACCTCTATGGGGCTCCACATGCCCACTCATCCATCTCTCACTGACCAGGATTTTGCTGCACCAGCTCAATGCTGTGGGTCTCATGCAAATGAATCCTTTTTAGTTCAGGCTAAGACATGTAAAACAGCGTGAGGAATATGTAAAAACAACAGACTGGCAGAACAAGACATTGTTCCTGCGAAGACTGGTGGGCGCCACACGTTGTCACTCATTCACACAAACGCAGCTCGAAATGCTCGCACAAAGAAGAGTGATTTTACTTCCTTGATTACAGCTGATCTCAGCAGGACAGTAATTCACATACTGTAGAAGAGGGGCTGAAATGTCATCCTCGCATTATTAGACTGACCTTCAATTTGGAGACACAGCTAGAGAGAACTTCAGCTGCACAGCACTATAAATGGATAAAAAGGGATTTTTTTTTCAAGTTTGAAGATCAGAAAGAGTTTTTTGTGGCAATCCAGAGGCTGTTGCCACACTAAACTCTACCAAAATGTAGAGATATGGCAGGGCTATTATCTTAAAACAAACAAGCAGCCATATTATTGCTACAAAAACTTTTAGAGAGTTTAAAAAAAGCATGCATCATATATTTACATCAATGAAATTTTAAGAGAATCTCATACAACTGAAGTAGTTAGTGCAAGAGCCATTCCACCAAATGAGTGCCATTTTCTTGTAACTTTTAGAAATGTATTTTTTCACTTGATTTCAAAACAGATTCCAATAGCATATACTTAAGTTTTTCAAATGGGCATTAGTCTTAAGTAATTTTTATTAGATGTATAATCAAAGGATGGTTGCTGTGTTTTTCTTATTGATAGCCCTCTTTTTATTTATCTTTTTATTTAAGTAACAGGACAGTTTTTAACAAACTAAAGTTTAACAAACTTTTTGCACTAAAGGAATTAAATCTCTGAAATAATCTGAATAACAGGATATTATTTTTTAAATTACAAATATGTAAATAAGAAATTCAGAGACTGTACCTTTGCTATCCCCATGGCCTTCTAAAGATCCAACAACATCCTGCCGAAAAATGCCTTTGAAAATTCCCCAATTTTTAGGAGAGGGATGGGTTAAGGGTAACAAGAATGCATAAAAAGCTGGGGACATTCTAAGAAAGTATAGATATTTGCATACATAAATGTATTTGTATATATGGATTTACACATCAATGGAAAAGAAAGGTTATTTTTAATAATTATAATCATTATATTTTCTGGTGAAGTGTAGCATCAGAGACTGGGGACAAACAATAAAAGGCTAATTTTCAGTGTTTTATGTGGATTTTATCAATATTTTAAATGTTCAAGCTTAAGTTTGCTATAAGAATAGTATGTAGTACTATTTGTCTCATTCAAATGTATTTATGCAGCTATTTTAATGCTTATGTATACAAAGGGCCAGTAATGGAGCAATCGCTCCACGCACTCTTCTCATTCTCTTTAAAGCAGGTGGGGGCAGAGGGCTGGAGGTTTTAGCAACTAGTACAATATGCAAACAAACGGTTCCCCTCATTTGCCTGTCATCATTCCATTCCTGTCTGCTCTTGAGGCGTTCTTCCCAAAGACAAGGGTTACATCTGATACATCACTCCCACAAGCACAAAAAAATACTGGGGCACGCAAGCTTCGCTTCTTAGGTGTTAAGAAAAACACCTCCCTGAGCTGACAGAAGGACTCGGGTTTCATCATGGGAAGGTTCAAAGCCAAGGTCTTACACACTTGAGTTAGAAAAGAGAGACACCAGTCTGTAACGTTCCACTTCCTTTTCACAAGTACTAACAGCTAGCGATGACCGAAGAAATATAGGGTTTCCTGCAGTGATTAAAGGGTAAATTCTGTAGAATTATTCTTGAGGTGTACAAATTAAACACAATACACATAAAAAAATAACCGATTCAATCAACAAAGGATAATTTGTAAAAAAAAAAAAAATCCTTAATTCTTAAAAATCTTAATAAAAAAACGATATATTTTACAAATAGGAAAAACGTCAGATAAGAAGGCATCAAGTATAAGTGACCTATTTGTCTGCATTAACTGCATTATCTCTTTAAGTAACCATGTCATGCAATATAAAGAAGGTGAGGGTGCCGTCATGCCTCCTTGGATTCTGAGAAGCCCTCTTTACTGGATTCGTATGACTCCATATTGGTTTGGATGGCTAAAATCTCTGCAATCCATTTGAAATACATCTCTGCTTTCTTTGGTGACTTCTAATGAAGATAAAATAGATGGAGCTTTCTAAACTGCCCAAGCAAATCAAATGATTTATCTGGAAACATGAACAACTGCATCAATTTCTTTCTTTCTTTCCAAACACCATGAAGTATAGAGGTGGTAAAATAAAAGAGTCACATGGTATGAATCACTATAGTAAGAAGTAAAGAGAAAACACCTCTTGGCTGGAAATCTGCATTTTTCAGTCAACCCATACTGATCTTTTATGATTTGGTTTTTCTTGGCATCACAACTTCACATCAGTGCCAATAGGGTTCATTTTCATTTGCTTTTGGTCTTTTCATTTATAAGTGTTCTCGGACATGTTAAAAATGCTCACCCTGGTGTAAATAATGAACCAGCAAGACACGTCCAGGCCAAAACGAAAGTGTATACCTGGCATACAACATAATGTGACAAAGAAGTGATGCACATAAACACAAGCTATGCTTCCAGTTGTGCTTTATTGCTATTCTCTACCAGTTATTTGGTGTTTTTACGAATCTGAATTGCAGGAATCCAGCTGTAAGGCACATACATCTTTGAAATTATTAGATGGTTGATTGTGCATATAGTCACAAACTCCTCTAACAAACTTTGATTTAGCAAGATTTAATTTGTAACCACACTTCATTTGTATAGTTGGTTTGTTGATTCATTGGACGAATTTGCCAAGTTAGCAACCTCACATACATGTAGTGATCCAAAAGCACAATGTTTGCAATTGGGATTCTATTGTACAGTGGCCTTTTTGTTCCACTATATTCTGAACTGCCCGTTATTTTGTGCTGCTTTTTCTCCGGCTTGGTATGGCTTAGCTCTACCAGTCATCTATGTTCGATTAACTTGCAGTATCAGCTATGAGTATGCTTGGTTTAGACATATTACTCAAGACTGGTATCACACTTTTAGAACGTTTAGTTGGTTCTGTATCTGAAAGAGTTGCTCTTCCTCCAAAATCAGCAGTTATGTTCATACTCCAACTTCTGTTTCAGAGACACTTGGGTATTTACGTCAACAGAATCACCTAGCATGTGGGAAAAGAAGAAGGCGTCATAGTGGAAAAAGAAGAATACGTTCAAAAAAAGAAGAAAATTCCTTAAAACCTCAGGGTTTTAATGTCCTTTCGAGCTATGATTGAATGCTCTTGTCTGCCCAACATTTCAAGAGACATTGTTCTTCGCTCCTCCACAAACATTTCCAAGAGCTCAGAGAATTGCTTTCACATAAAAATAAAAAAAACTGGGCCAAGTGTTAGAATAAGGATGAAAGGGTCATTAGAAAGCTTTCACACCTCTAGTTTGTTAACTTTGCTCCAGACTAAGAAGAACAGCTGATACAATGTTACAATCATCTGCAGATTCAGTCCTCATTCACACCACACTGACCACTCAGATCCGCACTAGTTGACGGTACAGCCATCTACAGGCCACTCATTGGTTGCATATGTCCTTATACATGTTATCTCAACTGCTTTTCGATTGGTTAGAATCATGAAGCAACACCTAAAGACTGGTACAATGTGATCAAAATGGACACACATCCCTCCCTTATCTATATAATTAGTGTCAATTGCTTATGATGCTCGTTGCAAATGATGCTCAGGTTACAAACTACTCTTCAGCTGCCAGGATCAGTGCTGCTTGGTAAACAAACACACGCAATATAGTTGCTGTATTTGTCCAAAAAGCATGATTTTTTGTCATATTCATTTGTTTTTTGGTTCGGATCGTACTTCAATCTTATTCTTACCATAAACTAACCACTAAGTTTGTTTGGATTTGTACCGAGATGTTCAAATTCAAATGTTTAGTTTAGTTTTTAATTTATGCAACTAAACAATTCAGATGTTATAGCCCCCCTCAACAGTGATTATTTGGGTCCAAATGCACATTGTGTGGCTAAGTTGTAATTACTTCTCAATAGGTAACCCTATAGGTGACATAAAAACATCACCATAATTACATTGGCGCAGTGGGTAGCACTGTGGCCTTCCAGGTAGAAGGTTGTCGGTTCAAGGCTCGCCGGTGACCTTCCTGGAAGGAGTTTGCATGTTCTCCCTGTGCTTGCGTGGGTTTCCTCCGGGTGCTCCGGTTTCCCCCACAATCCCCAAAAACATGCGGATAGGTTTATTGAATAAGCTAAATTCCCCTTAGGTGTGCATGTGTGTGAATGTTGCCCTGTGATGGACTGGCGAACTGTCCAGGGTGTACCCCCGCCTCTCGCCCAATGTGTGCCGGATATAGGCACCGGCAGACCCCCGTGACCCCGAAAGGGAATAAGCGGGAATGAAAATGAATGAATGAATGAGAAAAAAATGCACTGAAACCTTAAAAATGTTTGACCATTATTTGAAAAGAAAATAAAAAATAAAAAAATAAAAAAAATCACCACAACATTGTTTAAGTGAGACAACATTGTAAAACCTCTCAACTTTGAGCATTGGTTGAGGTTCATTTGAAGAGCATTGTGGTGATTCTTAAGGCAACTGATTCTTTAAAGAGTTGTTAAGTTCTTAGTGTGTAGCCCATGATGACTGCAGGCCTTCACGAGCAGCTGTAAATTAAACATAGTCATTCCTGACTAAAATATTGGGTGATAGGCAGGGGGAGGGTGACGATTTAATCATAAAATTTATACGATTTAGCAAAAACAAGCACCATCACTGATTAAAAATTGATTCAAGCAAATCCTATTTGCATTCTTCTCGCTTCATAAAAATTGATAAAGGCAGCAATAGAACAAAGGCATGAAATGCTTTTCCAGCACTAAGTAGATGAAACAATACACCTCATACCAACAATCATTGTGCATAATTCTTTTTGTACCCAATCTCTGTCAAATTAAACTTCCTGAAATCTAGCCAATAGAGCAGGGGTAAACAGGTCTGCCATGATTAAGAGAATCTTTATCAAAGCTTATCTGCAATTTGTGTGTCAACAAGCCTATAACTTCATTAAGTATTGTTTCCTCTCTGTGAAGCAAAACCAAATGAAAGCACTGGAGAGGTTCCTTTGATAAAGAACAATAATTATCTGTCACAGGAAACAGGAAACAATGACGCCGGCAGAGGTGGATTTTTTGGTCAACAAAAACTGATAATAATGATTAGGATGTAAATATTTCAGAATAGCCACCAACATCAACAAGTGGCTTGAATAAAGAGCACATACAGGTCAGAGGCACAGTGACACTTTATTTAAAAATTTTATTTACATTCTTTAAATAAAAGAAAACATATAATATGAAATGCATTACACTGCTGGCCTAAATAAATTATGTGGTAAAACTTAAGTCTCAAACAAATGAGAAAGTCCTGAAGAGACGTTCAACTACACAGCTACATTCCCACTGTGAAGACAGGGAGGCTTCTATATTTAAAAGAGAGTGTGATGATTGTTATTTGGCTAATTGTGGATTTAGAAATGGTTACCCACTGGAGAGGAAGCGAATGAGATGCTTAAGCGATCTGCATTAGAGAGCTGAAGTGGTGAGTCTGTGGATTCATTGTCTCTTGATGCCATCTTTTATCTCTCCCACACTGATAAGTCCATCAGTGTAGTTTAGGTTGGGGGTGCTTAAAGGGGTGGTCTATCTAATCTGATCAGAGACCATTGTTTCAAAGCTCATTTACCACTGGGGGGTCCAATAGTTTCCACACAGTCAACAATCCATCCCCCAATTCCTGCAACCAACACAAGAAGGTCCTTAGAAAAACAAGCCATGGACACAATGGGGAAAATGGAAAGGACAACCCAGAAGGCTATTTGTGAAGGTTTGCTCATTCCTCACAAACACACAAGAGATTTGACTGCTGACTCAGACCTTTGGTTCATGTTTGAACAGCAGGAAGTCAGCTTGGTGGGACTGTTGTTGCCGTTTAGAAGATTTCTATTCCCCTGGGACCAAGGAAGCTAATGCTAAACATCTGGTATCTTCATTTTAAAAAGAAAGGAAAGGGGTCAGGAGGAGACTGTATTAACTTGTAAGTGAGCATCCTATGTTAGAGTGGTCAGATGGAAGAGGGAAATGCTATGAGCATGAATACTGTGGCCCATTGTGGGAGTTATATCCTGCTTCAAAGCAAAGCTTTCAATGGAAGGAAGACTCTGCAATAAGTGATTGCTGCTAATTGATAATGGTGAATGATTATGGAAATGAACCAGAGGACAATGCTTGAGTAATACACAAAGCAGGTCTTTGGCACAAGCTTAAAACATGCCTTTAACTGGGAACGAGAAAGACTTAATGTTTTCGAAAGACGGTGTCACGAATGCTTAATTTGCTACTAAATCAATAATGAAATAAATTACAATATTCCAGTTCAAGGATATTTGGTTGTAAAAAGCACATAGTGTAGTATTTTAATGAAGGTTTACTTTATTCCCAAGTAACCACACAAATACAGTGCTATCAAATTGAAGCATTTACTTTACAAAAAACTGGTAAGCAAAGTTGCAAACATCTACAAAAAAATCAAAACAGTGAGCTATAAAACACAAATATAGTTACACTCACCAGTCACTTTATTAGATATACCTCATGGTCAAAGACTGGTTTGAGCTGATAGAAAGGCAACAGTAACCAAATAACCACTCGAGATGTGCAGAAGAACATCTCTGAATGCACATGTTGAACCTTGAGGCAGATGAGAAGCAGCAAAAGACCCCTCCTTTCAGCAAAGTACAAGAAACTGAGGCTACAATTTACACAGGCTCACCAAAATTGGGCAATAGAAGACTGTAAAAACTGCAAAAATAATGTCTGCTATACAATACGGATGGTAGGGTCAGAAATTGTCAACAACATGAGAGCATGGATCCATTCTGCCTTTAATTTCTCATAAGATACATGCTAAAAAGATCTTAAAATCATACACAGTGTTGATTTCACCTGTGTGCACCAATTTTTTTAAATTCAATCACAAAAAGCGTTACCTCGTGTGTTTCATTTAATACAGTATATCTACAGTATCTCTCATGAGGCAGAAACAGTCCAAATTTGACATATTTGAGCAAGAGCAATTTATTTCTCTACGGTCAAGGCCACATCCACAAATATGGCAATCCCAACCAAATCTTTTTGAAATTATAAATGGCAATAATAATTATTTTATCGTGGTATGTCCCTAAACTAGCTAGGATCACATCAGCATAAGTGTTAGAGGAGTTGCTTAGAATGCAAGAAAAATAGTGCACAAATCTCCTGAATGTGGACAGCCTAGCGCTGAGCTCAGGATTGTTTGTTTGAGAATGGGAGAGGGGGATGAAATATACGCTCAGGGTGTAAAGATCAGAATGACAAACCCTTCAACATTTCTTTGAAGGGGTAAAATGTAGGCTTGGCTTTGATTTCTGAGACGGTCACTTTGTAAATTCCATTGAAGGGAAGAGCGGCATAAAATAAGCACACGTCAGTGAATGAAAGCCTGATTTAATGCAAATTATTTGACAGTCACACGAATAATGTACCATGAACATCCCTGAAAGTAGAGGTCACATGTTCTCTGGGCATTAATGCAGACGCACAAAAAGCTTTGTTGGCACTTAGTGGCTTCAAGTGCTTTAATAAACTTAGCTATGCACCCCCCTCACCTCCAACGTATATGAAGAGGGCAGAAGGTGGAGAAGGTTTGAGCTCCTTCAAAGTCATGTCTGTTGCCAAAACACATTGAGATGGAGAAGATAAAATAGATGACAACTCTGGAAAGATGAGGACCGCTCATCCTTCCACAACAACATGTGACCACAACCAAAAACTCCCCCAACTGCATTTAGATAGAGGTAATCGGAGCCTCTTGGGGCCCTCCACTAGGGTTCTTTGTACGTCTAAGAGTCAATCAGGCCCTGCTGACAGACAAAGCCTAGTAAGATTTAGGGGAGAAAAGTGCAGGAAGGGTCGAAGCAGGGGCCAGTTTTGTGATCAGTCCCAAGGCGTAGGGACAGATGCTTCTTTCCCTAAGGTGCACTGGACTGACCTGTTGTCACCAAAAACTATACCCTGTTTCACCACCTTTGACCTTAAAAACATGACATCTAAACCTGTTGTAAAAGATGGAGAGGGAATAATTAAGCTGCTACATCTGAGGTTTTCAATAAGATAAACAAAGATCCTTCTGGCCTATTTATTCCATTACCATGACAAAATATCTATTTGTTGATGTCTGGGTCCCATTTTTATATAGAAACAGGAACAACTCCAAAGGGGCACCATCAAAAAACAGTGAGAAGCCACAGCGAAAAGAGATTAAAGTTATTCAAATAAATACTAACACCATCAACCATGACTCACCAGACTTAAAACTTTAGAAAAAGTGATGCAAACAGAAAATAGTAGCAAAAAGAAAAAAAAAAATGTATTGATAATAAGAAAAAAATTATTGTCTGGTTGAAGGCTGTAAAATAATAGAGAATGAAAAAAGCTTCATCTCACGTTCTCACTTCATTAATGTGATTATTACGTTTTCCAAACTCCATCCAGGAAGGACACAATGTTGGCCTCAAACTTCAGGAAGCTAAGTTCTGGTTTGATGAGTCAAAAGTTTATTTGTTGAGTTGGAGAGTAGTACGAGTGTCAGCAGGCAACAGTAACGGCATGGTGAAGGTTGCTTGAATGTTTAGGGCTGTATTTTTGCTGACGGAATTGAATATTAATGGAGTAGATGTGAAATACAGGCACAAACCCAATCCACTATGTATTTTTTATGGAGATATATACTTGGCCTCAAATGTTTTCTGCAGTCTGGCAATAGCCTCAAACATACAACAAAAGTCATTGGGAACTATTTTCAGAGTGTAGAAGGAAAAGAAGTACTGGAAGTGACAGCATGGCTCCCAGAGTCAAGGTCTGGACATCATTGAACGTGTCTGGGATTACATGGAGAGATAGAAAGATGTGAGAAAGCTACGTCCACAGAAGATTTGTGGTTCGTTCTCCTAGACGTTTGGAACAAGTTACTAGCAGAGATCATTTAAAGACTCTTTGAAAGTGTACCTAGAGGAATTGCTGCTGTTTTAAAGCAAAAATGTGGGTACATCACATATAGATATAGGTGGATTTATCTTTGGTTCGTTCACAGCAATAGCAATTTGTTGATGGTCATTGAGGAAAATAAATTATTAAAAGCATTCTTTGTGTACAGCATAATAACCACTCATTCAGAGGGGTGAGCTCAGGTCACAATAAGGCTTTTCAAAAGCCCTTCAGAGAACATGAAGCATTCAGAGACTACTGATGGGGTAAATTCACAATTTGGAGACACTTTAATTCTTTATATGCATAATGAGGTTCAACTTAACGCCTGAGCTTAAATATTTATAATGTGCTGTGAAACTCGGTTGCCTTATAAAAGTTCACTCTTAAAATCACAAACAACTTGGGCCATTTGAAATGTGTCTGTGTACTAAAAACAAAACTAGAAAAATCACAGATTGCCATTTTGTTTCTTAGTTCCACAAGATAAACATAGGTACAGATATTTATTGGAATCTTAATGCAATTTTTTGAGCAGATAAATACATGCTGCTTTGACAATGTTGCACCTCATTAGCTGTACCCTTGTCCATAAGTTCACTGATTGAGTGTATGTGGGTGTTTAACATGCATCTGTTTTTTTAACCCATGTATGTTATTACTTGTACTTTAAGATGACCAGCTAAAATCATATTGCAAATGAAACCTTGGCTTTCCATGAAAAAAAGCACATCCCAGTGCAAATACTACGTTTTAAAGCAGATTTAACATATTATTCTATTACTTTATACTTACACACGAATAGGGCACTTGTCTGAATGCTTCTAGATTGTCTACAACAAAGACTTGAAGAGCATTCTCAAGCAGCCCATTCAAGTCCATTCGAGGGTCATTTTCCTTTCTCCAGCTCCCCCTAGCGGCCACAAAAAATTTAGAAAATGAGAGAGAGTGAGAAAAAGAGCGAGAGGGGGTTAGAAAGGGGAGGATGCCACAAGCTCCGCCCGCAGATGACATCAGTCCTGTGTTGAAGCAGAGCTGGAGGCAGACGCATCCTCACACTTGTAGTGAGCTCCAGGCAGCTGATCTTGTGTGTCGCGCTCTCCCTCTCTCTCTTTCCTCTGAACCCAAGGAGTGTTAGTGTGGAAATAACTACACCTCGGTACCGCAGCTATTGAAGGGATCGACATCATCTTCCATTGCATTGGATTTATCCTGTGGACTGGTTTTAATCTTGGGGATATAGTTTTGAGTTTTCGGTCCTTAAAAATAACTTTAGCAGGTAAGTGTTTTATGGTGTTCCCCCTTTTCTTTGACAGCCTCTTATAAATATATTAAATCATCCCGACAACATACCTTAAAATTAAACATATTCCCCAAACTGTTCACGTCTAAACTTTAAAAACGGAACACACTGGAGAGCAGCCTTTCATTGCGCTATGCTCAGAGATGATTCAGACCCTCCAGGGTTTTGAGGAAAGACTTTAAATACAGAACAGCATTCAGCACTAAAGACATAGACTTCTTAGAGTCAGTTTAAATAGGGAGTTATAATTGTAACATATCCCAAGAATAATCTGTGGCAAGGTTTTCGTAAAATATCGATATTTAGTAGGAAAGACGACGCGCGTTTTTAATCAGCACTTTTCTCTGCGCAAATGCGCATTGTAGATTTTCAGATAATTAAAATATAAATTACAGCTAATTGCATAAAGTAACAGGATTTAAATATTTATTATTTTATGTTTCTTGGTTTGGCCATTTGCAAGCCTCTATTGCGTGTATAAACGGAATATAACCTGAAACGTTGGAAAGAGGCTGTATCTGCGCGTTTTTAAGTTTATGAGAAAAACGCAATGCAGACTTGTTTTACGCGATCAATCAACAAACGCAACCTGAAGTATAAACTTCAAAAACCTGTCCCCGTGCATGGCTAAAACGCACCTACATCGATCTCAAATGCAGAAATCTCGATTAAAAATGTCCAGCCAGTGCTCTGTACGCGTGATGGGAGAGTGATTGGAATAAAGAATACGCTTGAATCAGTGGTGCGGCGCGTGACAGTCCGCGTACACACCACAGCTCTGCCGTTAACCGCAGACAGCATTGATGATTGCACAAGCGTCGCGTTATTTTTCTGATTCAGAACGATTCACAACACAGTACAGAAATTAGCTTTTGTTCTCTTAGGGAGAGAGAGAGATGCAGAAAAATCATTCTTTCAAGCATTTTCACATCAAATGAGCTCTCCTTCTTTTAAGTATAGCCTTTAAGATATATGAAAGATAGGCTTTCAACTCTCTAAGGCAGGGAAAAAGGTCTAGATTGAATTGATGTTTGGAGCAGATAAGGAGGGAATGAGATTGAGATGAAATCTACAAAAAATGGCTTATTAAATCAGTGTTGAGACTTCTCTGTGATTCTAAAAATATTTAAGTGAACAAATGTCTTTTACAGCAGGATTTAGTTAACATGAGTCGATAGAATTCTTTTGAGCTTAGAGATGTTGAGTTGTTGCACCTAAACAGCCGATGTGTATTCAGAAAGCTACCTTTATTCGCATAATAATAGCCTAGACTAACAAATGGTCTGTTTAGGCCTAGAAAGGAGGGTGATCAATTAAATAACTCATTGTTCATTGTTGGATGTTTCAAAACACTTTAACCTTGTATTTTCACTTGGATAAACATTACATTTTTTACAGTATTCTTTTAATTTATAGTATTTTTAAAAAGTACAATGTTAATTTCAAACCTTAATGCACATTAAAACATTTTCTTTTTTTATGTTAAAGATAAAACTTGCATATGTATGTTTACTGGTAAGGAGAGGGATGGCCGCCTTTGTTTCGAGCCCCAAACGCCAGAGGCTAAACCCATTGGTCCGTGGCATTCACTCAGAGTCAACATGAAATGGTCATGTCTTTCAGGCTTTCCGAAAAAAAAGTCTGTCACCCTTTTGTGTTGAGGACAAAAAAAAATTGTCTAGTAGAATTCTCCACTCATGTCAGCAGACAACCTCTGACCTTGGTGAGGCCCTTCTTTAAAACTTACCATTGAAAAAAAAACGGTCTATATGTTCATTTTTGGAAATATAAAAGTGTGCATTGATTACTAAAATGTAACCCGATTACAATTCCCCACAATTTATAGACACACTTTACTTTCAAGTGTAAACAAGAAAAATAAAGAGTGTAAATGACCCCAAACCTTTCTACCCTTATCCAACAGCCATCCTGCACAGGGGGTTCCAATGTAGTCATTAAAGCAGTAATTCACCCTCCAAGTGTCTGTCTGCGTGTGTATCCATCATGCACAGGCCTGATACAGAAGCACCTACCACCCCCAAGTGGGGAAAAACAGTGCAGCTGCCTCAGACCACTCTCCATTCAGTTTAATACAAAAGAAAAGACCCCCTGTATCCCCTGGAATATGCTCCTACTGCCTGAACACAAGCCAGGGTAAAACATGCACATCATCTGCCCCAAAATCACACACAGAGGGGAGTCTGCAACACAATAGCATGCTCTTAAATAAACGTTAAACCCGTTCCCAAATGTACCTCTCAATTCTGAATATGTGAACTGAATTGTTTCATCTCTTGGCTCACTAGGCTCAGAGAGGCCTGATATGGCTCCATGAACATAAGATACATGACAAAGAGAGGCATTTTAATCCCGCCTGGGGTTTAGAATCTATTATCTATTGAAAACAAGAAGGTTGTTTTGCAAAATTATTGAACAGGACCAGATGAAATCAATGCAAATTGAATTTCATCCTAAATGTCTCAGTTCATGCGTGGGCAAAAACCAAATGTGAGCATTTCTGTAACGGGCAGAATTGTTTTGTTTTTTTTGTTTTGTGTTTTTGTAAATATAACATTGCAATTTCAATCTTTAGTTTTAAACCATTCATGTACTCTTTTCCATAAAAACATATAATTGTTTGTAGTTTTGAATTCTATAACTATTTCTAAAAGAGCAACTAACTCAAAAGAGCAAATAGTAGCAGTCTGGTAAAAATACAATTTTTACCTAGCCGCTAAACTTAGCATCGGTTCAAACAGAGCGATGAAGCAAAAGAAGGCCTACTCTTTAGAGCAATCACCTAAAGTGAACTGCACCCTATTAGTACGATAGTGAGAAGTGCCCGTCACACTGAGTGGTCTTTTCTTTTCTGTCTCTGAGCAGAGGGTAGGGATTGAAGGCTTGGAGATTAAACCAGATGTGAAAAAGCTAATAATCTTAGTGAAAGGAGTTCAGCAAAGCAGAAGAGCGAAGACCAGAGTTCTTATGCTTAACTTGCAATGAACAATGGACCACTGCCACTTCGGTGAAATCCGAGAAGCCAGGGGTAAGAAGGGAAGAAATAATAATGCAGTCAATCAAACGGCCAGATCAAGTTCCGCATGACCCATCAAAACAGATGGCACGGCAAGTTTGGGTGAGGCTTAGTAGATAGATGCCCTTCCGTCTAGTCTTTTCTGTTTGACCTTTGCTGCCAACAAAATAATACCGGTGCACATATATTTCCCAAGACACCAGCGCTTTTATCAAGGTCTCCTGGGTCAGATCTCAGCAGAAATATCATAAAATATAAAGCAACCTGCGACTGAACTCTGATGCTAGCAAGTATCCGACCAGCACAAAACCCAAAGGGTTGAACTTTGCGCTTTGAAAGACATAAAAATGCTATGTTCTTTACACGCACACTTCAGATAAATAATTTTTTCCTTCAAAAACTTCAAAAACCAACTATTTATCATTCACTCAAGAAGTTATTTTCCTCTTCATTATAACAGACAGCAAATGTTTCAGAAATCAACAAACTGTGAAGCAACTTGTCTCTGTCAGCATTCCAAAACCTCATAGTCAGCCATCACCTGTCCTTAAAGTAGGGTCACAGCTGCCGTATCAGAGCTCTTGTTAACCTACAAATACAATAGCTGGCACATGGAGCACTTAGCCTCAACAGAAATGCTGGATGTATTATTAGACCAAGCTTGCGAGACCTGTAATCAAGTTACAGGCCTCTCAATTCCCTAATCTCTCCTTGTCGCCCCCTACAACTGTTTCAAAGTTGCCTGACATCCTCCAATGTGTTTTCCAGCTAGGTTACCAGCTGCAGGTCAGCAGGATATTTCACAAACTCTGATGATTGCTGTCAGTTAAAGAAATGCTTCCTGCCAGTCTTTCTTATAGTGCTGTGGGGAAATTATAGTATGAAAGATGCACGATGGACATCTATCTCTTTGGGCTCACCTGAGATGACTTGCATGAGAATCCCATTTGGGTATTCATGAGCCTGCATGTCAAAGTGTTTTCATATCATATGTACATTTTTGAGCAGTGTGAGGGCGTTGTGTTAAGGTGCTGTCAGGGCAGCCTGAGGGACCTTTGGTGGCTGCTCAATATCTCTGCTGCAAGATGATTTACCTCAACCATTATTTCCACCTTGTCCTTCCAGAGTGAATAAGTGGCACGGTTGAGAGCGTCACCAAGCAGTAGGGAACATTTTTTGGACATTGTCGCCGAGCCCAAACCGTGGCTGCTTTTCTTATGCAAAGGAATTCTTTTTCAGCCTTCACCATAGAGACCTCTTAAAGAGAGGAGGGGGGAGCTGTCAGGGTTAGGGGCAGACGGAAAAACAAATTTGGTTCTCTTGGCAGTGCAGGCTTAACGCAAGGGAAAAGAAAGATTTTTATAAAAATCCACACAACATCTCCACTAATCCCGGTCTCACAAACAGTGTCCACTATCAAAAGACTGCAGCCCAGGAGCTTTTCTCTGTGGTCATTTAACCAGACGCAAAGAAATCCTCTGATATACAGAAACCCAATAAGCTTAAGGGGCTCAAATTCTCATCTCAACCACACACTCTTCTTTTTACCCAATCTCATAAGTCGGGTTCACTGACATGGTACACAGATCATAACAAACCATTAAAAATATATTTATTGTGCTGTACTTTTTAAGCGACGTGTCAAAATGGAAAGTTAAAGAACAAAAAGATTAAAAGCTTTTCGTTCATGTCAGGAGGAACTCAAAGGTGACCATCACACCAGTTGGGTGCTATGCTGCCTACTGAGAAATAAACAAACACTATAGCTTTAAGTCTATAGCAGATCCTGGTTAAGGCTGCATGCATGTGTTATGAATCATTCATAGATGCTACTGTCAGGATCATAAAACTGGCTCTTATTAATTTCTTTGTGTTTTTTTCACTGTTACAGGATGTTCAGCATGTGAGGAGGAGTGGGCATTTGCACATCAAAACGGCATTTGAAACGAGCGCTAGCACGGAGACCGGGTGCTCATTGCAGCACGGGAGATTCTGCTTCAAGCCACGGGGCTGGATATATTATTCATGCTCTTGCTAGGAGTGAGACTACAGGATTCGGGGCTGACTCTAAAGCCTGACTTCAGAACCGAACCGCCCTGGATTTGAGCCCTCCATACTGCAGACGGTGTGGTCTTAAAGCCATGACCAGTCTGCTACGCGAGAGACAGGGACAGTTCACTTCTGAAAGAGGACACTGTGCAACACACAGAGTCTGACCAGCAACACCACTTTTTGTATTCACTATTTGTTTTACAGATTTTTTTATGATTTAACTTACTGAAGTTGCATGTCTGCACAGAGAGAGCTGGCAGACTTCTGAAAGTGGAGCAGCTTGCTTTATAGGTTTATCTACCATGGCAAAGCCTCTGATTGCATGAATTGTGGACACTGCAATACAAGACAGGAGGTCAGCGCTACAAACAAGGATCAGCTCAACAAATACCAGCCTGGTCAGGATATAACCAAAGAGACCCCTTTGACAAGACAGACAAAGTCTCTTGAAAGAACCGAAAGGAGGGCTTAAAGGTTCATTGGATTTTGGCTGGTTGCAGAGGATTTTCAAAATCAGGTATGACAAATGAGATTTTTGCACTGGTTATGTTATTTTATTTGTAATAACAAATAAACCTAAATCCCAAATGTACACTAGCAAAATATCAAGATTTAAAAAAATAAATAAATAAATAAAAAATAAATAAAAAAATAAAAAAAATCACACAGAAGCCAATGGCAAATCCTAGGCTTTTTTCTTTTTTTTAATAATGAATTTCAGCCTTGAAGTGCTATAGTTAACAGAAGAAATCTGTAAAACAACAAGACCCTGTAGTTCGTTTACACGGGGAAAAAGATAAAACCTCTCACACAGATATCTCATTCAAGAAAAGCAAGGCGGCTTAAGGGTTTGTTATCTACTTCCACGGCTGATTGGAAATATACTTCCACTTTAATTACACTTGCTTCTGAACCTCACATTCAACCCTTTTTAAGTCTAATCTTGGCTTTTCCACCTCTTAATGTTTTAATGAAAAAAGTCTTTCTGTAAATTTTTACTATGTAAATATTGTATTAATTAGAAGTGGAATTACTCCTTGGAGTCCTGCTAAAAAGCTATTGTAAAAAGCATTGGTTTTTCTTCAGACTACATGAATGTGACTTTCTTCTTTCTTTTTTCTCAAAGGTCAACATCCACTTAGGACATTAGAGATGGCGAGCAGTTACAAGTACTTCTTCGTCTTATTCATCAGAGCCGGGCTTCTGCTTGGCCTGGCCAATCCATTATTGACCTCAGCCTCGTGTCCCTCGCAGTGCCGGTGTGATGGTACTTTCATCTACTGCAATGATAGAGATTTGACTTCCATCCCTTCGGGTATTCCAGAGGATGCTACAGTACTCTTTCTCCAGAACAACCGAATCAAAAGTGCAGGGATCCCTACAGATCTACGACGGTTAAACAATGTAGAAAAGATCTACCTTTACTGCAACAACTTGGACGAATTTCCCACCAATCTGCCAATTAATGTCAAAGAACTTCATTTGCAAGAGAACAATATTCGAACAATCACTCATGCCTCCCTGGCACAGATTCCCTTCATTGAGGAATTACACCTTGACGATAATTCTGTGTCAGCGGTCAGCATCGAAGAAGGTGCTTTTCGGGACAGCAACCATTTGAGGTTGCTCTTTCTGTCCCGGAATCACCTCAGCACCATTCCTTCAGGTCTGCCAATGACCATTGAGGAACTTCGTTTTGATGACAACCGTATCTCATCAATCTCAGAGGCTTCCCTGCAGGATCTCATAAACTTGAAACGATTGGTTCTGGATGGCAACCTCCTGAACAACAGGGGCATCGGGGAGATGGCCTTAATTAACTTAATTAATTTGACCGAACTCTCACTGGTACGAAATTCTTTGACATACCCACCCTCGAACCTACCAGGCACTAGCCTGGAGAAGTTAAATCTCCAGGACAATCATATCAATCGTGTGCCATCAGGTGCCTTTGCTTTTCTGCGTCAGCTCTACCGCTTGGATCTGTCAGGCAACAACTTGAGCAGTCTGCCCATGGGTGTATTCGACGACTTGGACAACCTTACCCAACTGCTCTTGCGCAACAATCCCTGGCACTGCAACTGCAGAATGAAGTGGGTACGTGATTGGCTACGCACGCTCCCATCCAAGGTAAATGTGCGTGGCTTCATGTGCCAGGGTCCTGATAAGGTCAAAGGGATGGCCATCAAGGACCTATCCACAGAGTTATTTGCCTGCTCAGATGTTGAGATTCCAACCACATACGAGACTTCAACAGTTTCAAACACTTTGCCACCTTCTCGACCCCAGTGGCCCATATATGTGACTAAAAGACCTGTCCTCAATATTCCAGAGTTGGGAAGAAACTATCGTAGCACAACACCATCTAGTCGTAAGATCATCACTATAAATGTCAAATCTAGTAGCGCAGAGACGGTCCACATATCCTGGAGGGTATCTCAGCCAATGACTGCATTGAGGCTCAGTTGGCTAAAGCTGGGTCACAGTCCTGCTTTTGGTTCCATAACGGAAACCATTGTTCAAGGAGAGAGGACGGAATACCTGCTCACAGCTTTGGAGCCAGAGTCAGCATATAGGATATGCATGGTTCCCATGGAAACAAGTAACATTTACCTGTCTGATGAGACACCTGTTTGCATAGAGACAGAAACTGGCTCCATGAAATCATACAATCCCACCACAACATTGAACAGAGAGCAGGAGAAAGAGCCTTACAAAAATTCCAATCTGCCTTTAGCTGCAATTATTGGAGGGGCAGTGGCCCTTCTGGCCATCATCATGTTGGCACTAGTCTGTTGGTATATCCACAGGAATGGTTCTTTATTTTCCAGGAATTGCACATACAATAAGGGGCGCAGGCGGAAGGACGATTACGCAGAAGCTGGAACGAAGAAGGACAATTCCATTTTGGAGATTAGAGAGACCTCTTTTCAAATGATTCCCATTAATCACATGCCTGTATCAAAGGAAGAGTTTGCGATACATACAATATTTCCTCCCAATGGCTTAAGTCTTTATAAGAGTCCTCACAGCCAAAACAGCATCAACAACAGAAGCTACAGAGACAGTGGAATACCAGATTCAGACTACTCCCATTCATGATAGTGCGCAAGGATTACAAAGACGTTTTATTGTGATTGAGTGACTTGGAGACTGCTTGGTCTTTTGCAAAACACTGGATTGAAAAGACTGAGAAAGCATTGTTATGTACATTTGCCATATAATTTATATTTAAGGACAATTTATTAAAAGGAAAATGGTTCTGATTGCAGGCCATCACTGGCACATCAGTGTATGCAGCCACACACTGCAAGTCTATATTTTAGATATTTGTAGTCATTTGTACTGTACTTCCCTTACTTATGGTTTTAGACCAATTAAAAAAACGTTGTGCTCTACTGAGATATGATGACTTGTCAACTGTGAAGTGGGTTTCATTGCTGTGTTGAACAATCAGATTTTAGAAAACCATGTAGTTTAAGCACAGGTCAAAATTGTTGCTATGTTGCTAACATGGGGGGGGGCGACAAAAATGTTTCATAGACTGAAGAAATTTGATGATGGACTCTATTTGCCCATTATAGGCCTAAACCAGGCTTTTAAAGATATCTGTTGCTTCCTATCTGCCCTGGATGGGACCGCAGCACAGCACAGAATCCCAAATCCATTGCAAACAAAGCACAAAGATCAAGTGAATGAATACATTGCTATCAAATCAAAGAAATCAAACTAAACAAGATAAAGCTCATTGGGAAACAGCGTATTTCATCAAACTATACATTATAACACATGCCAAGTAATTTTCACTCTCTGGACTGAATACATAATGAACAGAAAAAAGTATGACAGACATACAATTGGGCTCTTTTCTATTTGCAATATAAAGTGTTATCTATTTTTTTTGTTCATATAATTTTTATTTGTATTTTTTGTTTTCCAATTCAAGCCACTTTTATGTTGCCACAGTACGAATATTCTTTATTACAGAAGACCAAAGTGCGTTGAATGCCCTTTGGCTAGTCTTGTATGTGCCTTGATCCGATGCTTATTGTATTTAGCTTTTACAAAAAAAAAACAAACAAAACAGTGACTTTTTCATACACACTTGAATATGATAGGATATCGGTCATATTGCAAAATAAAAGTGGATAAAACCCTAACTGTATGATTTTCCTTCATTTGCATGTATTGGTAATCCTTGACAGCTTTACATACTTGTACACAATATCAGCTCTCAAAAGTGTGCAACTAAACAACAGAGGCTTCTGGTTTGAGCTGCCTCCACTCGAGGTGCTCTTTTGTGTGGTTACTCCTTGTAAGACATGGAATGATCCAAAAAGGAAATATCAGAGAGTAGAATTCAAAATGCACGTTTGGGAAAAAGAGTTAAGGGGTTTTGTGATTGTTATGCACAGATGTGATGAAAATGCACAAAACAGCAATATAAACATTTAAAAAAAGACAAATCTGCTTACATTTTTCATGCAGGCACATGTAAAATATATGCTGGCCACAGGAGTGCAAAAGCAGACAGATGCTTACACAGATGTACACACCCTGAGATTTAATTACAGTACAGGCTAACCACAAGAAACAGCTAGTCTGATCCAAACCTTAAGTATACTTCAACAGTCTCCTGCTCTAAATATACCACATAAGCTTAAAATTAAAGTCAACACAGTAGGGGTCCAACTATACGAATGCTGCCGATGTTCTACAACTAGCCTATTATTTATTAACGTGGCTCCAGACTGGTGGCCTTATCAAGTTTTTAAAATGCTGAGGTTTTTTAATCTTTAAAATATACACTTTTATAGAATAGTGATTATAAAACGTTGAAAAAGTGTATGTTAAAAATAAATATTTTAATTGCAAAGTTTCAAAAAAAGCTAAGCTTTTACATTTATGTTTACAATAAAATAAAAGACAAATGGACATTTTCCCCCAACCCCTATTTTCTTTTCAAGGTTGCAACTGAAATAAGCTCAGAACAGCTGTTCTAACTTTAAAATTGACTATTTATTTTTTTAAAAAGATGCTTTAGCCAGCACTATGTTAAATTATCAAAGAGCACAGGTGTGTTTGAGCGTGCACACTCCCTTTATGATCCTTCTGCATGCAGTAAACCCGTGTGCAGTTATCCATCAACATCAGATTCTTTACAGTTTGTAGCAGCTTGAAATATTAATATCAAGCGCAGTATGCTAAAGGCAGATAAAATTGATTGTTCAGATTCAGACTTATACATTTCAACCTCTAACCTTAAGAATTGGTGGAGCAAAAGGGGGTCGCTGCTACTGATAGTGACCTGTGGTGACCCTTTTAACACAATGACCTCACCACTGGCATCTTTGTCAGCACATTGTTAGAACTTACAGATGACCTCATGTGCCCTGGGACAACCATTGACCAATGTCTACGAGGCAAGTGCACCCTTGAAACTCTACCTTGAAAGGGACCCTTCACTCAAGTGCCTAAAAACAATTCCTTCCAAAACAAAACCACAGAGAAATTAGCTCCAATATGTTGGTAAATGAGACCCAGACTGGTCAGCAAGATATGGTGATAATGTGGAGGGCTATGCAATTGATTTTAGGCGTCAAACGATCACAGAGGAAAATTATTCTTCTATTTTTATGGTTTTTATTTTTTGGCCCACAGACCAAAGACAGGACAAAAATGCAGGGAATAAAAACCTTTTTACGTAAACAGACGTATCACAGAGTTTTTCTGACCATTTTAGATTATGAAAACAATACGTTCCACTTGTAAAATGTCTGCTCTGAATTTAAATGTAGCCTAATAAAAAAAACTTATTTTTAATGACTATTATCATTTATTTATGTATCAAGGAACACTAAAAACCTAGGAACCGGTACTGAATCAGTGATTACCAAACCAAGAGTATTTTAAAAGAGTTACTGCAACATGTTTACAAAGGAAAAGAATAATCGTGATTTCCACAATTGTTTCCCACAAGAAAGCAGCTCTAATAAGGTGAAACACAGGTCAAAAGAGAAAGGGATGAAAAATTAGAGAACAATCTGGACATTTGACCTCCTTTTAAGCAATTAGTGTATATTTTTCATCTTTTTAGACATCTGAACTTTCCAGCCAAACGCTACACATTTTTCATCTTTTAAAGACCTTTGACCCTTCTTTCAACAATTGGAAAGCATTTTTCATCATCTCAACTTTTGACCGTATTACAAAGCAACTGATAAACATTTTTCATCTTTTTGGACTTTTGACCTCTTTTCTCCAAACAAAGGATGAGAAGAGACCAAGCCAGGGATTGTTATCACAGACAGTGACGGATCCCGTACTTTTTAATACAATGGAGAGTGTGAAAAATATGCAGCTGCAGCTTTTGCATCATTAAACGATCATAAGAGAAAGAAACTAAAAGAAGGTAATTAGGGTTCCTTTTGACAAGAAAGCCAATTACTGGGAAATGCACGAGCCACATGTCATTCAATTATTTTTAGAGTTTAATTTACCAAAAGAGCCACGAGGGAGCTGACTTTAAAAGCACCATCTTATTCTGATCTCATTTTGTTTCACCTTGCAGCAAGATGTAGTCATCAACTCCTAGCATATCTATTCCCATGTGTGTGATGTGTTTGCTCCCATTCTGCCTGGACTCACAACTGCTGCAAAGCCCTCTCGCAGCTCAGCGTAAATCTTTCAAAATAAAGAAGCAGGAAAAAAAATAATACTAATGAGTCATTTGATTCTGTTTCCCTTTCTGCACATTCGACCCAGTCTCAAACATCTTGCACATCAAAGGAGAGACCCCTCATTGTGCGTTTCTAGAAACAAAAGAGAAACTGAGGTCAGCATGTCAAGCCCAGAGCACAAATGTGGCCTCCCACATGCCTGGGCTCGGGCCAAAAAAGTGGTGTTTTGTCAAAATGCGCACAACATTCTCTTTGCATTTGCTTGTACTTCACTTTGAACGGGCCTGAGGTTTAAAGAGACTCGATTACACTCCACAGACCACAGAGACCTTTCAAAATTTGACGTCAACCATCCATCACATTTGGTACGAAGCAAATAAGGACAGACCTGTTTTGTTAGAGCATAGCTGAAAAATTCCCTTTCTATAAACTATATTTGAAATGCAGAAGCACAACAGAAGTTTTGTATGTCTTGAGGAGACATCTGCGGCCTGGGCCTAAAGCCACGGCCACATGGGCTCTCCCGTCACTGCTGTCATGTCATGTAAAATAATACAAGTCAAAGCAAACGTTAACAGAATGAGTCGGGAGACAGAGAAACACATAACCCCTAACATTCATTAACATGACAAGTCATTGGTTTAAATTCTAAAATAGTGTCTTTAGGCTAGAAAATGAAATAGAGCTTTCAAACACAGTTTTCATAATCATTAAACTTCCGTGGATCATCTTTAAATGCAATGCATCTTTAGTGGCCTTTAGCAGAGCCATGAGGCCTGTTCTTTAAAAATAAATTGGTTCATTTTAATATTTGTCAGGCTGTCGGGTATTACTGGGAATAATCATTACGTTCCCACAGAAAGGTCCTGGAAGGTACACTAATCCTTCAGCCTATGTGACTCTAAGGATTGTGTTGGGCCCAGCTTCATCTGGTTAGTAGTCCTCTGTGTGTTAGGGCCAAGGTTTAAATGTCAATGGCATATCTGCATGCCAGTAAGGCAACCTGCCAGATCTGACAGATGGTGAAGACATGCAATAACACCAAGAGGCGCATCGATGTTATGTATACTGATTTCATTTAGGCAACTAAAATGATCATAAGAAACAAAAGATAACATTTATTCATCACAGATAAGGCTTGGTTTTGAGAAGAAAAAAAACTCTGCCCCACCAAAGCCACACTTGGGGATTCACTTAAAATCCGCCACAAGATGAAAACGTCAAAGAATCTAGCTCTTGACAGAGGGAAATTGCTGAAAGAATAAAATAAGTAGATTACTATATATATAAAAAAGACACAGGATGTTCCAGTTGGATGAATGACCAAAAAATAATAAAAAAATAAATAGATGATGATGGGTGGCTCTGTGACAGACCAAACAGGACAATAGGGAAACATTCTTTTGCATTCAAGGTGAGCCAACTCAGTCTCTTCATTGTCTATTGTCCCGCTCATGCTAATATCTATCAAGAAATACAATCAAAATACATTAAATTATATGAATGGAAATAATAGATAGAAACAAGCTATATCTATGGCATTGATGTGCTTTGGTTATGACAAGTCGGATACAAAAAGATTATGTAGTTAATAATGTAAATAATGTAGTAATAAAATATGTATATTTTACATGGATTCCCATACACACAGCAGGCTAAAACTAAGTGCCTTAATATCTACCACAAAACCTCCCCCATCAAAAAACTGGGTGGATTTTAGTGCATCATGTTATTTGTTGCAAAAACAAATTTCAAGTTTAAAGAGTATAAGTATATGATAAAAATGTTAAAATTAAATTGTCCATTATAGATGATCAATATAATACAGTGAATAAATCAATAATTGGTTGAATTTACATCATATGTACATCATTATCAGGATATGAGATGACTTATCATGCTTTTTGACACTTTTATCATCACTTGTGGTAATGATCTAAATCTGGGCAGGGAAGGTGGTTTCAAAAAGCCAGTGTTTACATTTGAATTGACCAAAAAATGCCTATACCAAAATGACCAGGAAAGCTCAGCAATAGACACGTCAGTGACTTTGTACCACATGTCCCTTATTACAGATTGGCAATAAGTGTTTTGGTATATGACCTTAAGGCATTCTGAAAATACCCCACCCTGATTTAAAATTAAAAAATATATCAAATCATTATTTTCCTTTGAGAAGGTTTGCTAAATTATGTTTAATCTGCATTTATTTGTTGTTAAGTTATACTGGTAAAACCTTCATTTTGACAATGGATGAATCTACTGCAATCCAATGATCCACTAGAAGAGTTTAGGGGAATAAGCTGGTCTAATCCAGATATTTCAGCTGCTTAAGGCCTTCCTCCGACTGCCTAACCCAGATGACAAGTCTCTAAGATGCAGGACAGTTTTATAAGTTGACACACAAGGCTTAAAGTGACAGATGACTTTCCACTATAGTGTTTTTGTTGTTTATTCACAAATTCTTTGACAGACTTGCAAAAAGGACACATTAAAAGAAAATGTGAGAATGACAGGAAATGAGCTGTTTGCAAGACACAACTCCATTGCAGATCTCATTGGTATGATTTGCTAGTGGGAAGAGACAATATTATGAAATTTGACAGAATGACATTTTTTTCAGGATTTGAAATTCTAGGAACAAAGTTCTAATTGAATGATTAACCCTTGAACACAAACAATGGAAAATGAGATGTGGTTTAAGGATCCTCGAAAAATTCAGTTATTGTTCCTTTTTAGTTTATGACTGGCATCTGTTTTTTTACACATTTTGTTTTTGTCTTTCATTTTCATTTTTTTTAAATATACTCTAATGTTTTGCGTTCTACAATTAACAGATTTTTCATTTCATGTTAGAAAACTTTCTTCAAAAGTATAGTAAGTTTGTTATTTTCAAAATAAGGAAACTTAATCCTTTAAGTTATTATCACCCATGTTTATCTCCATTCATAAATAACCGTTTACCTGCTATACCAGGTGGAAAGATGCACCCATCAACTGAAAACAAGTTGCCAAATAGGTTACCAAACAGGCAGCATTACAGCAATAGACATCCGGAGAAGAAACACACAACAGCTGCCAACACTGACTAGTATTTGACCGATCCCAGGTCAGTTACTACAGTACTACTTTGGACACCAAATTTGTGAGGTAGCAAATATTTGGAGAGTAGATTTGACAGGAGTTCACTTGTATCTACTACTAAAACTTCTAACAAACATTAAGTGATATAAAATGGAGGAAAACTAGGTTTGTCGCATCAAACACTATTATTAACATTTATATAATGAACACGATATAAATGAACACAATGCATTTTCCAAGAAGAAAAAAAAAACGAATGAACTTTACAGTCACACAATAATGATGATAAAGGTAAAATAAATATTAAAATATGTCAGAGTTCCGTTTTTTCCGTGTCCGGGGTGGAGTTTGTCATTAACGTCATGCACTGTCACTGCTGTGTTTACAAACAGCAAACGTAATGGAAGCTGAAGCAAGGGATATGTTGCTGTTAATTCGGCTATTGTGGCTTATGTGCATGTTTCCTATTTAATAACAGAACACAGCGCTTGTGTTTGTGTGCACACAGTGCTTAATAATAACTGTAAAAATGTCATGAATTGACCCCACCTTTTGGTTTGGTACTGTCATGTTTTGAGGGATTTTTGAAGGTCCGTGGACACAGGTTTATTTGTACTTGGTTTAAAAAAAACCTTGGTACATGTGGACATGGCCTTAATTAAAACAATTTTACCTGAAGTTTCTTTAAATGTGAGCATTTTAAGCTACTGGTAAATTCTAAATCTCACTAAGTCAAGTTGGGAATGAAAAGTTTTTCAGACACTGGATTATCATAAAACAAGCATTCGAAACTAATTTCTGTAAACATAATTGCCACATAGGAGGTGTACTATTTATAAGGGATGAATATCTTGTCTTTCGGTGACATGCTGAGAGGAAGCCGTGAAGGTTTTGAGTGTCCCAGTTGTAAATGAGTTCAGGAGCCTGACTTCATTTCGGGGCTGACAGCTGTGCTGATAAGAACAGGATTATGGAACGACAGGAAGTGGCACAGCGTTCAGTTTACAACTCTCATCCTGCTTAAGAGAAATTCCTTCTTGTTCCTGAAGGATATTTCTCTCAAGGGAAAGTGGGGCCAAAGAAGAGTTCATTTGTGTTGATTTTATGACAATCCCCAACGTTGACCATTTTACTTTTATACCAGTCACCTGGTTAATAACACTCAGAAATAAATACAATTTATAAAGATGTAAAACATATTTCATACAATTATTAATGCTGTCAATAGATTAAAAAAATGAACCAATTCAAGGTTGAATGTCAATGTAAAATGTAAATAATTAATGTAAACTCAAGACAAAGAAACTATTTAAATTCTAAATCTGATTCTTTATTGGATTTTTTTGTTTAGCTTGTAACACTGATTTTCTGATGAAACACCAAGCCTGCAATTTACCATCAATATCCTTTAATTTAACTATTGACTTGAAAGCCATATTTATTACAGTAATATAAAGACAAATTGAAATTTCACTATATTATTATTCAGTTTAATTTATCATTATTTTATCATTAAGTATCCCCAACTAGTATTTATTTTTTTCTCAGTTTTTTTATTGCAATTGTTCAATATTTTAGTCAACATTTTGAACCTATTGTACTCAGTTTTTCTTGTATGTACGTGGTATTATGGAAGATTTGTTATACATTGCTTTTGCCAGTAAAAAAAAGATGTGAGGGATGTCGGGTGGGGGGTGTGGTCAGAATAAGCAAATCATGTGACAGAAAACAGGGAAAACTATGAAACGGATGAAAAGGCAAAAAAAATACAAAAAGGGAAATACAAAAAAAAGTTACAACCGCATTAATTTTTACAGCGTGTTAAATATTTCTAATTAATTTGTTGAGGTCATTTTGACAGCCCTAATATTATTATGAATACATTCTTTACTTGTAAAATCACATTTTTACAGAGCGCTGGTCACTAAAATGTCCTAAACCGTAAATCACCATTTCTTACTGGGACCCAGTAGCATAATGTGCCGGACAAATTAATATCACAATTAAAGTTTCAGAAAGAGTGAACAAACAACCAATTTTCATTCATTAATTCTGTTAATTATAGCTTATTAATATAAATCTCCTGAAGTTAGTATCTTTCTCTTCTCTTATTGAATACAAGTCCTGTCAGGGAATCAAGATGAAATTTTGACATTCCCCACAGATCCTTTTCCTGAAGCTAATTATTTCCCGGCTCTAGTCTGCAGACGTTTCTTTTCATCATAAACTAGATGAAGTTCTGTTCTGCACAGTTCTGTATAAAAAAGGGCTGGGTTGCCTGGCAGGCCTGTTCTTCATTTTCAATTAATAAGGCACACTATTATTAGCAGGACAGAAAACTGGCTGTGTATTAATGGGAAGAGCGTTGTAATGAAACATTAAATATCTGCTCTCTAGACGAAGCTCCAAAATGCCAGTTGAAAATGGAAACACATGATTTGTGTGGAACAGCTTTTGAAGGGCCAGGTTTGATCAACGACGTGATTGAGAATTTGAGTAAGGTTCTATAAATGTTTGCCTGAACTGCCTAAGGAGAAATGAGCAGGGTAGCAAATCTCCCGTCCAGTCTAACAATAGATCATTTACATTATCCACCATCCTAAAAGACAAAGCCTTTGCCCTGTGTATCTGGCCTTTCTTGTTCCAACACGGAAACATCTTCTATCTCCAGTAAATCCCATTTTACATTTTTCCTGTCTACAAGCAGCATCTCTAAACCTCAGTTTCCTGTGAGGCACTTCAACACAATGCTTTGTGTCCCTCCACCCAGCCGACCATTTCTGGAGCAAGAGGTTAACGGGACGGGGTGTCTATTTTGTCCTAGTCACAGTAGCTGACAATCTCTCTCTGAACTTGGTCATTAATCATTCCTTTCCTATTTGTGGTGACACGACAACAGTGGGGGTGGTGGGCGGTGTCTAATGTGACACGGCTCGTCCCACCAAAGCCCTATGAACCGGTATGAAGAGCTCCGTCACATTCATGCTTACCAGGTCACTAATCGAATTATGTCAAAATGGCAAGTGAGCACAAGGCACCAAATTCACTTAGCTGTTGTAAGGGGGCCAGGACCTCTACAGGGACCCCACAATTTCAGAAAAAGGCTAGAAGGAAATTATGCACCCTTATGTGTGGGTAGTCAGTAACTTTTTGTTGTGGACACTGGTGCCAAACAAAAAGAAAGCTATATGCAAATTGATCTTGTAAATCAAGTTTCTAACTCTCTGCACTTCTCCTGCCTCCTCTCTAATTTTCATAAGCCAGATGGCCATGGTTTTGGGCTAATTCACTTAGCCAAGCATAAGTAATTTCTCACATATATGCATGGCCAATTCATTATTAGATAACACACAAAAAGAGCAGATATGCAGTTCCATTGAAGACAGATTCATCCATCCATCATCTAGGCCGGAGGTGAGGTATAGGTCTTCTAGGTCAGCAGGCATCATGCTTTGGGACATGGTCATTGCTGCACTACGCACGAGGCCCTGGAAGACTATTTGATCGGTTTAATTATCCCTCTGATGACAGAGAGGATGATGGCAGGTGAGAGAAAGAATGGGGAGGAGGGGTCTCAGGGACGAGGGTGGAATGACTAACAGACTTGTTCAGTAAAGTTGTAGGAGAAATCCTTCAAGGCAGAATAATTGTCTTTCTGCAAGAAGAGAAAATAAATGATTAATCAAGCTCCATCATCTGTAGTATTGGACAGACTGTAATAGGACACACATTTAAATAAAACCTATTTTTCCTTTTTTATGCTTATATTGTTAATCAGGGCTCTAGACTAACTTTTTGCACTGGTTGCACTGGTGCGCCTAAATTTTTTTCTTAGGTGCACCAGCACAAAAGTTAGGTGCACCCAAATTTTCAACTGCATCACATTTAACACCGCATTTCCACAAGTTCACTTTTTTTAGTTATCTATTCATTTATTTTTTTTTAATCACTGTCCATATAAACAATATTGACTTGTAAATGATTAACTAACAACCTGGTCAATATAAAGTTCTTTATTTGAAGCACAATTCCACAAGAAAGGTAACTAAAACTTACTGAAAAGGTGTTTAAAGAGCTTTACTGAGCTGAAATTTAAATTTTAAACTGATTTTGGTCCCTAAGAGCAGCAAATACAAATAAAAACGATAATACCATTTACTACCCAGATCAAGAGTTTATAATGCAGCCTATTTATTTACTTCTTTTGCAATATTGTAGGCAACGTTAAACTTAATTATCATCTCGGCCTCGTCTGATCTGTTTGCAGCTGCCTGCCGCTGTAAAGGTAGTTCACATCGAACGTGGTTCGCGCGGTAAGCGCGGAGGGGTTCCATGTTAAGTCAATGCAAAGACGCGTTTGCGCGCGTCTGAGGCTTCAACGGCGCGGTAAACGCAAATTGAGCGGCGCGCTTGCCGCGATAGGCGCGTATTGAGCCGCATGAATGGGTGATACGCGTGTTGTGAGCCGCGCGCAGGAGGCGGACCGGCCGTAGACGGACCGGCCGTAGACGGAGTTTCGTTTTTTTTCCCCCTCGAACGACGGGTCGCACCGGTGCAACCTCTGATTTTTTTTTAGTCGCACCATTGAGAAATTAGGTCGCATATGCCGACCAAATTGTCGCACTCTAGAGCCCTGTTAGAGTCAAGGTGTCGTAAAAAAATAACGTTTATAACGTGGAAAGTGCTGCTCTGTAGTGCAACTTAGAGAAAGCCAGTGACGCGTTCTCAGAAGCATCTCTCCATCTGTCTGTGCCTGTGCTTGAAACCGTGTTAGAGTCAGTAATTCATGAAATATCTCTTTCATACGTGGAATAACTTTCATGCATGGTGCCGTAATGTTTCCTGCCATCCATTCCACCTCCTCCGACACATCGCTTCACTCAAGGTAAGGTTTCACATTTGTGAACATATTACGTTTTTTGCTTGTGTTTTATTCTGTTTAATTATCATTTATTACAATAATAATATGTAGATTTAAGGATTGAAGAAACCAGATTTTTCTCTGGTTTTCCATTTTTTTCCATCTACTTTCTGAGAGCCGTTGCACGGATCAGGCGTTTTACATGTAAAACTTACGAATTAATCGAGATCCGAACGTCACCCTGGAACGGATTATATTCATATCTCGGGGTACCACTGTATAACAAAATCAAACAATTCAGTTTCAATTCACTGTAGATTACGAAAAAAAAAAAACAGCGAAGAGTTAAATTTTGTCGCTATCCAGAGCATAGCAGTAGTGTTTCCGTTAAAATTATACATCTCTCTTTTAGAACTACATGTGCAATTCTAGAAGAAAACTAAAAATGGATAGATATTGCTAGGAACTATACACTATATTCTGACGCATGAATCAATAAATTCTGCTGGCAATAAAGAGCCAGTGCTGGTTTTACAACCAACCCATTTTTTATCCGTTGGCTTTTATTCCAGTGTGTTTTATGTCTTTTAGTGTTTTATTTTTATCTTTCTAACTCTACTGATATTTTTTACGGTGTATATTTATCCTGTCCGTATCCTGTTTTTACGTACAGCACTTTGTTTTCAGCTACGGCTGTGTGAAAGCACTATAGAAATAAAGCTGAGTTGAGTCAAAAAGAGCCATTTTTAAAAGCCATGTAAAAAGTGTTGTAAAACAGATTAGTTGTTTCCAAAACAGATGAACTGTCAAAAAAGCAGGGGTATTTTAAAAGCTACGAGGAAGAATGTTTGAATGTTCAAAAGTTCAGATCAACAAAATGTTTGTCTGTTTCTGAAGTTCATCGGTTCAAAGTCTGCTGGCAGCGTTCACAACTGACCTGTGTGAGCTGGGGCTTGTGAATACAGTGGATGTACGGCTTCGGCTCGGACTGGATTTCTCCACTGTACGTTTTGTAGCAGATCCCGCAGTCAATCAGAGGCTAATCAAGAAAAAAAAAAACCAATACATTAGAAATCTCAGGAATCAACCATTCAGATCAGAATCCTTTGCAAAAAATGTCAATGCAGAAGTACATGAACTGATTCTCGAAGAGTTCAAGGCCACCATTCTACAGAATACTGAAATCCAAAGAAAGAAATATCTGGAATACAGGAGGAATTAGGCTCTAAACCCTCATTGAATGAGTACATCCCACTGCATTTGTCAGAAAACCTTTTCACAGTCAACATGAGAAACTTTACTACAACACACTCCCACAAATGTGGGCCACACAAAAAAAAGCCCATGCTGCAAAAATGAGTACATTACAATTATCTTAGGAGAATATAAGACTACATAATTCTAATTAATAGACATTCAACCACGGGTCTATAGATTGATGTAAGAGGTGCCTATGAATATATAATTAGTTGATTTAGTAATACAAAGTTTAATTTTTTATTTTTTTCAGAAACTTACTCTATCATTTCTGAAAGTGCATTCAGTGGGATTTGGATCTGCAGTTCCTTTAGGGCATCTGGTAGCTTTCAGGTAAAACCGATGGAAAAGGTATCTGACCCCGAATCCACCCTATGGAAAAATGGAAGAGCCTGGTTTACAAAAAAAACAAATCACATGGTTTTGAGATTTGAAAGTACATGTCGCATTATATTTAAAATGTACACCAGAAAATTATAACTATAGAGTAAAATCAACTCTTTTCAGATTACAGGCTCTAATTACCTAAACTATTTCAAAGGTAGAGAATTAAGTACATACTAATCATTAGTAAAAATTTGTTGTTAACAGGCAGGGAAACTATAAAATAGTACAGTGCAACAGAACAGAACAACTAAAAGACATTTTAAACAATATTTTTAAACAGTACTTTAAAAGCGAATATGTAAAAAAAAATGTTTTTATAGGTTTAATAGTTGAAGCAGGATTGAGAAAAAACTAAATATATAACAAAATAAAATACAGATAATTGCAAAACAGTCAAATTTGGTGGTAGCAGCTTACATCAATGTCGGATTTCTCCAGACTCTTGAAGTAGAGAAAGATGTTTTTGATCGTCTGGTGTGAGTTGATTTGCTCCTCGGCCAGTTGGACGCCTTTAATGTAGTTTTCTGGAAGTGTGTTGAGATCCTCCTGAGCTTCAGAGCTTTCCAGAAACACTCCAGCACTCAGTAAAACGAGAAACGCCAGCAAAACCATCTTCAATCGCGAAACGACCGAGTTATTTACCTCAGAGGAGAACAAACACGAAAACTCGGTATTTGACCGAAGTAATTTGTAAGGCTAGAGCAATCTTAAAGTGTTTAGGCTCTCATTTAAGGAGAAGGAGTAGTATTTTCCCGTTATTGGTTTGATTTACTTTCACATTCAGGGGCAGGACGGAAAGAAAAGGATGGGGGGGTATATGAGAGATGAAAATGGAGGTTGAACGGCGCCATCTTGTGGAAAACTTTGAAATAACAACATTAGTGCTTGGCCTGTGTCCAACAAATGCCGCGAGATACACCACGCCCTCTCCCGGAGGGATGGCCGCCACCACGTCCAAGAGTAATTTTATATAGATGAAACAGAAGAGACTAAACCTAGGCCACATCTTAAATGTTACAAATGTAAACATATCATTCAAATTATCCAATATTATTTTTATTTTTTTTTATACCTTACACCATTCGTCATATAATGATTGGAATTCAAATATTACGTTCTTATATATATATATATATATATATATATATATATATATATATATATATATATATATTATATGAGAGTGAGTTATATATATATATATATATATATATATATATATATATTGCTTCATTCAGCATAACATGTATTTTTAAAAGAATCAAGCTAAATATGTGGTAAAGTCGCAGGTAAGGTTTATATAATTTTCAGAAATGAGAAAATATTATTTAATTACTTCACCCCATGCTAATATTTTCTCTTAATGAAAAATATTTTTTTTTCTTTTAAAAAAGCGAAAAATTGTTTTCATCTATGCAAGTGTTTTAAGTTAAAAAAAAAAAGTATTTTGTTAGAGCCTTCATTCAATTTAGAAATAAAAACTGATTGTATTGGGAGCCAAAATTAAATAAAATATACACAACTTCTTATTAACAGCTTTAAAGGACACACACACACACACACACACACACGCACACGCACACACACGCACGCACACACACACACACACACACACACACGCAAATAACAAGATTTTGTGTTGATTTACCCATTTTAACTATATGTTTATCTTTATTAATATGCTAAGTTTCTTGGGGTCTCTAATAAAATGAATGACAATTAACAAAATCACACACACACACACACACACACCACACAAATACTTAGAAATAACACCAGTAAACATTTAGTTTATTTAATCAGTACAACAGATAAACCATTTAATGTTAATACATGTGATTGATGCATGCAAATAGTATGTTTCCATTAATAGAATTAAATGTATTTCATTTATATTCATCTTACAACGCTTTCATACTGTCCTCTGAAAATGTATCAAAAGATGTTCATCTTATTTCTTAATTCAGATGGACAACATTATTTAGTTATTTAACAAAGTAAACTGTTGAGTGGTTTCAGATACATCTGTTAAGATGAAGGTTTTCATGAGCTGATGATGCATGAAGAATAAGGCACTTTGGGAAAAAGTCTAGATGTTCAGAGTGATGCCCCCTTGAGATTTGGAGGATGTGATTGGCTCATTTGGAGACGACCGCAAGCAGTGTTGGGGATCCACTGCTGTAACCCATCTTGTTACAGTGATCGATTCGCTCTTTCTTTATCTCCTGCAGATCAAATATACATTATAGCATGTCTGCATTTACATTTTACATTCCAATGTTTTTACGTTTAATACATGTTTTCAAATAAAACCAAAATATTTGTACAATTAGGCATAAACGTAATTATTTTGGTACTAATTTGTAATAATGAGTATTTTATTGAAAATCAATTTCATAGATTTATTTAAGGAAACTATATTTGGAATGTTTATGAATTATTTGAATTCAGACCTCGGTGAGGGCCGGTTTGTGCACACAGTTGATGTACGGGATGGGTTCCGACTCAATCTTTCCAGCAAAGGTCTTATAGCAGATGGCGCAGTCAATCAGAGGCTGCGGCAAAAATGACAAAGCATCAAATTAAAAAGATCCATCTGAGCTCCCATTATCTGACATACAGTACTGTACAAGAATTTTAAGCAGGTGTGAGCAAATGCTTTACACAAAGAATGCTATCAGAACTAGAAAAAACTGAAACCTAGTCAAGAGTTGAAACAAAAACAGCTGTGTAGGAGGTTTAAAACTGGTCAGGAAAAGCCAAACTATGCTACCAAGGCAACGTTGAGAGAGACAGTTTCTTGTAATGGCAAAACTGAGTACTGCGACAGGTCACAGGGTAATTCTTTTGTATCAACAAGGTCTCTCCCAGGCAATGTTTTCAAAGAAGACTGAGGTTTCATGACCTACTGTTCACTCCCTTTTGAGGAAGTGCAAAGAAACAGTTGACAACCATAGACATAGTAGTCTGCCAAGCAAAAAAGACTCATCAAGATAGTTACCCTTCAAAATCAGACATGGAGAAGTTGCAGTCCAAAAATAATACCTTTAAGAAATGTGGTGCAGGAAAAATGCAGCAGGTGCTCTGGACTGATGAGTCAAAAAGTGACATTTTGGCTATAGCAGAAAGCATTTTGCTGAGTTGGATAGCTGATTGATAGCGAATGTATGAAGACAGCAGTGAAGCATGGTGGAGGTTCCTTTAATACTTGGGGCTGCATTTATGCCAATGGAGTTGGAGTAATGGTCAGGATTGATGATAGGGCTGCAACAAACGATTATTTTGGTAATCAATTAATCTATCGATTATTAGACCGATTATTCATTTGGTCATCGATTATTTCAATGATTAATCAGTAGCTTTTGAACGATTATTCTGCTTTTTCAACTAGTTAAAATAATGAGTTACAAATGTTCTAACTAATAAAAAAATAAGAAAATCACTTTAGCTTTTGAAGTAGTTGTTTTAATGAACTTTGAGTGAACTAAATAGGTCATTCTCTTTAAGTTTTCTGATTTTGTTACACTCAAATTACACAAAAATGCTCTCTAAGCATTGTTTACATGTTTTGTTCTAATTCAATAGAAAAAAAAATAATCAGCTGCATTACAGACAAAAAGAAAGTTGAATGTGAACATATCTTTACAGCAGCATTAATAATTGTTGGTTTACCACTCGTTTTAGTTCATCAAAAGTAATATCCCAGTGAAAGACACAGTTATGAAACTAGATATTTGGAGGGTGATGATCTAATAATTCTTAGAAAATCTGGCAACATTTCAAAATGTAAGAAACAAATAAAGATAAGTTTAGAATCAGCATAAGATAATGAATGCTGTGGGAAAGAAATGCTTTGGTGTGTTGTCTTCATTTTATTTCTATTTTTGACTCTTAAAGCTATTAAAATGAAATAGCTTGTGGTACAAGTTTTTTTCCCATAATGTGAATGGATTTATATAGCTTTTTATTTTTTATCAACGATTTTTTACTTTGTTAAATCCTTCTTTTTACGTTAAATGTTAATTATTCTAATGAATGCGCAAATAAAATATAAACATCTAAAGTTTGTATAATGCTGTACATTCATAAATTATTACAATATTCACTGCTGTAAGCAACTTGCTTTAAGCGATTGCATTCTTTTAAACTTTTTAAACAATATTTATAGTTGAACAATGTGTCACAAGTAAATTTGACATCTACGCGGCATATAAGCAAAATAAAAATCAAAACGTCTTCACGAATAAACATTTTATTTGAACTCTCATTGGCTTAGTCTGTGTAATCACGTGATTGAATGCGCGTTCACGCAGAGGGATGCTTCCTCTTTAAGTGCTCCAACATACACGTTGTGCTCCCGTGAAAAGCAAGTTCCGCCTTGCATGTATTGCACACGACAGCATTTTTGGTTAAGTTTAGTAAAACTTTCCCACATCCTATTCGTTCAGATTCGTTTGCACTCCATCATAATTCGTGCTGATTTTCTTCTACCGCAGTAGCATTTCACGCAGGCTGCATTACACTCAAACGCTACAGCGGCGTAGCGCTCAAATCGCGACACGTGACCCTTACATTAGGTCACATGACATCAAATGATTACTCGACAACAAAAATATTTGTCGACAATGTCGACTAATCGTTTCAGCCCTAATTGATGATGTTAAATTATACAACAATGGTTAAACACATGGTTAAACTTATTAATAACAATAACCATAATAACTGGTTAAGTACTGGAAGTGATGGCATGGTCCCCGCAGAGCCCTGATCTCAACATCCTTTTGTATCTGGGACTACGTAAAGAGGCAGATAGATCTGTGGCTATTTCCCAAAGAAAGTTGCAAGTGTATCTAGAGGAATTTGACATTTTTAGCTGTAGCAATGTCACACCAGATTTTTATTTTGTTTGTTCACAACAAGCGTTTTAAACACCTGCCACGGTTTCCCTCCTCTTCCATCTACCTCACAAATGTTGACTCGTTGAGCATGGGTCTCTATAAGCAGATTATTAAGGTCTTGCACCACACCAATTGCACTGATCATTTCTCTGGTTTGCACTATCTGCACTGCCACTTATCCTCATAAGTCACTTTATCTCATACATCATATGTATCATATGTCATACTGGACATCTGCAATATCTGTATTTTGTATATATACATAGGAATATTGTTTATTTTTGTCTATTCATATAAGAGTCACTTATCTCATACTTCATATGTATCATATGTCATACTGGACATCTGTAATATCTGTATTTTTGTATATACACATAGGAATTTATTGTTTATTTTTTTGGTCTATTTATCTAATGTCCTGTTATTGTTAATGTTAAACGTTACTTGTTCACATCTAGGGTTTGAGAGTAATGCAATTTCAATTCTCTGTATGTATGCACTGTATATATGGCAGAATTGACAATAAAGTAGACTTTGACTTTGACTTTGACTAAAACTTCTGCAGAGTATCGAGTTTTACATAAAAAAAAACATATTATTTTCACCCGATCATTTCTGAAGGCACAGGTGCTGGTGTCTGCATTCTCAGTTCCTCTTTTACAGGTTGTGGCCTTCAGGTAAAAGTTATGGTAGATGTAGACCACATCAAACCCAGCCTGCAGGGAAATGAGGAAAAATAACACAATAACTATTTACAATACAAATCAAACGTCTGTTTTTATTTTACTTTAAATTGCATACTTAACGGATTTCCAATCGATTAATGTATATTTAATACGCCAAACACACAATAAATTGAGATTTTTTTTAGCCTTGTGGTTTTAATATATTTTACAAATTTGAAACATTTTTTTAATAATAAGCAAAATGTTAATAAACTTTTAAAATCTGTTTATAATAATAATCGATTACATACATTTATTCAGTTTCCTTTAGGAACAATAGCTATGGCAAGCCGTTTTAACACTAAAAACATCTGACCTGACAATCCGCAGATGCATTTAAAGATAGGAATAAATATATATTTTACTAGGCGTACAGACATTTAGAGATATCTTCAATTCTAATTCCCCTAGTAAGAAAGTGAATTTGTGATATCTCCAATTATATGTTGACTTGTCAAAACTCATTTGAAGATATCTGCAAAATAATTAAGAGATATTTCTAAATCATTTGCGACTAGTTATAAATCTCCATTGACTTCCATTGAAAAATATCTGCAGATATCTTCAATTGTATTTTGGCTAGTCATAAATCATTTAGAGATATCTCTAATTCAATTAAGACTAGTAACAATCTAATAGCAGATATCTCAAATTCACCATATTTAAAGATATCTGCAATACATTTGTATACCGCAGATATCTTTACAAGAGTTACGCCTAGTAAAATGTATTTAGAGATATCTCTAATTATTTTGCATATATCTTCAAATGAGTTTTGACAAGTCAACATATATTTGTAGCTATCTCAAATTCACTTTCTTACTAGGGCAACTAGAATGGAAGATATCTCTAAATGTCTTTACGCCTAGTAAAAATAGATTTTTTTACTAGTCTGAAAAAATTTATTCCCATCTTTAAATGCATTTGCGGATAGTCACGTCAGATGTTTACATGTTAAAACCGCTTGCCATACAATAGCTACCCCCAGAAGCAAGAAGCAGTACCTCGATCTGAGAGTGATGGATGCTCTTGAGGAAGAGAAAGTGCTGCTGGACGACCTCATGCGCGTTCACGTTCTGCAGCGCGAGCTCGACGCCGATTCGGTGCACCTCCTGTAGTTTACCGGAGCACATCAGAACGACAGCCGAGAGCAGGAGGAACGGGAGGACAGGCATGTTTTTCTTCTTCCACGAGCGGGAGCAGCTGCCTCTCACTTTGAGTTCAGGAAGTGTGTCCTCGTTTTTCTTCCCCTATTGAGCAACAGTCCTTATGCTACCCCCACCCCCCACGAGCGCCTCCGCAATCCCCCCCAAGGTGTGGCTTTTTGTTTGTGTCCAGGAACCTTTTCCTGAACTCCAAATGATAAAAATGTACTTTATACCAGAGCCATCGGTCACAAACGAGCTATTCCACCAAATGGGAACCATTTGCTTCTTGTAACTTTTCAATATTTCACTTTTTACTTGAGTATTCCCAATGGGAATGTTAAATGTTTTATTAAATTTAAAATCAAAAGATGGGTGCTTTTTACTTGTTACTAACCCTTTTGTTATTCTTTAAATAAGTAACTGGACAGTTTTTTTTTTAGCAAAGAATTAACAAATAGATGCTAAATAGCCACATGGTGCACGATTATGGAACCGTGAAACCGCAAATTGAGTTATCAAAACTTTTACACTAAATTAATTAAATCTTTTAAATAATACGAGTAGCAGGATAGTATATTTAAAAAAAATGACGCTCCAAGATTTCGCAAAATCATCAAATGTGTAAATAAGAAATTGAGAGAACTATTCTAAATATACAAATGATGCAACTACCTGCTGAAAAAAAAAAACAAAAATGGAAATTCCCTAGTATATCAGGAGGTAAGGGTAAGGGTAACAGGAATGAGTAAAAAGCAGGGGAGATGCCTAAATTGTATTTTTTTTTTTTAATATGAAAAATATTGGTGTAAATAAATGCATTTGAAGCAAACGCTATATTTGGATTTACCTACCAATGATAAAAAAAGGTTCTTAATTATTATATTTTATGGTAAAGTGTAGCACCAGTGACTGGGGACAGTGGATTTTATCAACATTTTAAATGTTCTAGCTTACATTTGCAATAAGAACCGTTTGTTAAACACTTTGCTTAGTAATAAAATGTATTTATGAAGCAATTTTTACTTAAGTCCCAGGGAGAGAAACGGGACCCATTCAGTGGAATGGCTCATACAACAGTACCCCACAAAAAGTTCTAATAACACTTTTCATCTGGCTCGTTTAAGGTCAGGTTATATCTGTAACAAGTGAAATAGTTCTTGTGAATTTGACTTTGACCTAACCGCCAACAAATAAAACCCAGCTTGTGATGCTCTTGAAGAAGAAACAAGTTAAAACCTGCAGCTACAAGATTGAAAAATGCCATGGGCTTACTATTGTGGCATTTTTATGCTTGTGTTGAGATCTGTGTGGATGGAACTCAATTCTGCAGATAAGTGTCGATCTTCAAATGTGTATCTGGATTTAAATCGCAAATAATGTTTACATTTTAGCTAGACAAATTTAGCGTTTTCTGGAGGAAAAGCGTGAGGGGTGGCAACTGGCGCTGCTGCATCCATATCTTTCATAATAGTGTGATTAGTTGTGATCATGTATGAATTGACCTTATATATTGTAACAATCTGGACTCTTACTGTAAATTTTCTAAACAAAGATGCGACCAGAAGTTCTTTTGAACAGTTTTATCAGCTTGAGCCTCACAGCAATACAAACATACCACTAACATCATAACTCCTAATCTTTAGCTTAAACACGGAACAGTCAAACACTACAAGACATTCGGTGCCACTCATGAATGGTTGGAGTTTGTGGCATACCAACATCCTGCTCATATCAGATTATGTTTAACACAATTAACACATAAGAAAGGAACCCCACACAAAAGAACCCAAAAAACCTTACATAACAAATCTTCTAAAGAGCTATGAATAGGGAGTTTAAGCAACGGTTGCTAGGATGGTGCTCTGATGTCATGCATGGCAACAACAGCGGTTCATAAAGATTTTTATTGATTGATTCGATGTTTAGTGCATTTTTGTTATTTAATTTTAGTGCAATATATTACTTATTACTTCTATTGAACATCAGATGTCAGAGCGCCTTAGCCATTCCACCAGCTGTTGCTGTTAAAGTTCCTATTTTGTCATTGCCAGAGACTCCACCAATTAGAACCATTCGTCATTTCAGTAGTTATTTTGCATTATTGAGTTGCGAAGGTCCAAAATTGTGTTTGTTGCCCTGTACGATAACAATGAGTGCCCTCCAATACAAACTTCAATATATTTTAACCACATTAAGCATGCAGACCCAGAAAATGTAAGTGTGTAACTGAATGTACACATTCAAAGACATCAAAATAAATTAGTTGATCAAAAAAGGGATTTAGAATTTTTTTTGGACACAAAAATAGCCCCACGATTCCAAATCCAGAAGACATCAAAATAAAAATAATACACAAATCCAGTTTAAATATAAAAATCAACTTTATTTGTAACATTTATAATTTGCTGTAAATATTTTATGTACAGAGGCACATTAAAAATCAAATATCCAGTAACCAAAGGAATAAAAATGGACCCTCACTTCCAAAACACCAGCTCATACTCAAGTAACCAGTCAGCCCAAATATCCGTCTTAAAACATCCCATAAACACCACCTTAAAACAAGTGCTGTAGCATTCACAACAGACAGGTTTCCCAGAGTTCCTCTGCTCCAAACGTGTCTAAACGCATCACAGAGGGAATGTCTTAGCAAAACACAATGTACTGAACAGCCTCATAGAAAAATATTCTCTACTCGATCACGCTTCAATGACAGGTTATTTCTAAACATTTCTAAATAATTAAAAACAAAATCTACACAATGTACAAGTAATTAGTTTGCATAAACCTAAGATATCAAAATATAAAACTAAAAAAGAAAATTACTTTAATTAAAACAAAGTTCCTAAAATACATCCGATTGTGGAATGTACATCAGTGCTCTAACGAGCTAAAGCACTTATTTGGTCATTTAAAGCACAATGGTCTGAATAGAATACAACTAAAAAGGAAATAAAACATGCTTCAAATAACCTCAACCAAGCAGCCATTGTAGTTAATCCCTAAAATTTGTAATAAAAATACAGATATTTTATAATTAACGTTTTGATGAGCTGTGTAGACCCAAACTATGTACTACAAGGTAATGATAATGACCCTCACTCCTGGACAGACGCAAGTAATGTGGTTATATAAATAATTACACCTTATACGGTGTACTCTAGTTGGATTTAGTCTAATTTCAGGAATATGTGGATGGAAATTGTAGTTTTTTAGTTCATCAAAGTGAATTTTTCAGGTACGTACGGTCACACTGACTAATTAGACGCACTGATTACAGTATTTACTGTATTGTTCCTTAAAGCAATTGCTTAAAATCAACTTAAACTACCAAACTATCCGGCCATGATCTCAGGGATTTTTCCCTTAAACAAATGAAAATATAGCTGTGTTCTGGTTATTAACATAGGAGTAAGCACTCCAGAGATTCTGCCATTTTAAGAGTTAAAAACAACACTATTTTCAACAGTACAAGCCAACTTCTGGGAAATTTCTGCCACATGATGATATGCCTGGACAGTTTTCAAATTCTAGCACAAAAGATGTCACCTGGTATATATTTTTTATATATTTGCTTTAAAGAAACTTCAGTTTCAGCTGTTTCTTACGACTTGTTCAAATAGAAAAACTCCCAAACATCTGTAATGGCTAGAAAGTAACAAATTAACTTTTATTAAAATTAGATTTAAACTTTGCTTAGACCCTCAGACGTACGTTCCACCTGTCAGTTCAACTTTAAACTCACATTCACTACAACTACTAAAAGACACAAATGCTATTGTCTTCCTGGCACTTAAAATACTGCTGATTGCATCAACTACGATGTGCTTTAGAAATGGTAAAACAAACCCCTAAAACCTCACTATAAAATGAAACCGATCTCTCTTTATCACAAAGATCCATCCAAACTACATACAATATTGCATGGCCCCTGAATTGTGTCCAGTTAACCCCATGTGGTACATTCATGAAAGTTTAAGGCGAAACGGTGTGTTAGCAGCTCTAAAAGAGGAGTCTCTTTTGATGATATCTGGAGATCAGGAGCATGTGATTGAGCTCACCTCCAGTTTCTCAGGATCACAGTGAGATTTGATTGGTCACTGGAAGTAGCCAATAACAGAGCCTCAGACTGGCATGTGCATTTCTGTGTACTCATCCTGTCCTTCCTTCTCATCAAAAGTGGGCTCTGCATCATCTGCATCCAACTGGAAGAAAATATGTAAGACTTTCTTCATCTTTCCAACATGATGCGTGAGATTAAATTAAAAGATGTTTGCGTGCAAACTTCTTACACACTGCATTTCACGAGCACTAAAGATGCGCTGCAGCAGGAACATCTTGACTGGGACTGTCATGATGAGAACAAACGGAAAAGCCAGCGAGGCCACAGTGGACATGACGGCCCAGAGGAGAGCGAGGCAGATCACCTGAATGGTTGTGAACAGATGCATCCGTAGTGTCCGCACCTGAGCAAATACACACACAAACAACAAAAAGATGATGAACCTGTGAGATGTTTTTTCAAAATACAACCTCAGAGGTGATTAAGGAACTGACGTCTCAGGCTCTAGTCATATCTAGACTAGATTACTGTTCTTCCAGCCTGGCAAATAATTAGCAGGTCGATTTGCTTCATGGAACTTAAAAAAGCCATCTCCCTCCACTGGCTCCCTATTGCAGCTTGTGTCAAGTGTAAAAAACCAATGCTCACTAGCAGAACACGACAGGACCAGCACCTTCCTACCTCCACAATCTCTTAAGATCCCAACCAGAAGAATTCTTTGAGCAAATATACAGGATTTAATGGTAGCATCTAAGTAAGAGAAAAACAATCTTTGATCGGGACATTCTCAGTAGTCTTGTTTCCCTCCAAAGAACGAACTAAATTTATGTGCAAAACTGGGAAATTGCATTAAATATTTGCGCATAAAGCACCGTTTCAATCATGAGTCCAAGAGAAGAAATTGTTACTTTCTGATAAACTGGCATCAGATATCAAAAGAAAAATGGAAGTTGCTGAGTTAGGAGAAGGCCTTTTTCGCAAATGTAATATTAATTGCGTCAAGATGGGCAGTCAAGAACACAGCCAGTGAAGACAGTTACACCACTCTGATGACAGACTTTGCCATTTCAAATGTTGTACAACAGAATCTGTCCGTTGATGTCGCCCCATCGCGCCACAGTTTCGACAGAACATGGCACAAATTACTTTGTGCTGCAAAGTAGTTGTTTTTCTCCATTTGCGAGTGGCTTTGGATAAAAATGTCTGGTAAATTTATGAATACAAATCTTCTATTTGATGTACTGCAAGTCTTTATTTTCAATTGCAGGCAACATAAGCTAGCACAAAGGGAGCCACATGCTAGTCAGATATTATAGAATTCAGGCAAATTGATTCTTACCGGCAAATTGTGCAATCGAGCATTCTATTGAAGACAGTGTATAAAATGGCAAAAATGTGTGAAAATATTAATATTATATGCATTACAATGTAAAATTTAAGACTTTTTAAGACCATTAAGATTCCAATTCAAGGCCTTTATCAAACAAACTGCTATACTTTAACTATAACATCTATATAATAAAAAAAAAGCATAAACTATAAACAATACCTGCAGCATGAAAAATTGTGAACAGATCCCATCAAGATTAAAAAAGTCCCAGAGTCGTAGATAAAAAAACAGAATAATTTGACGTGATAATTTTGTTTCCAGAAATATATGATAGATATAAGAACTTGAGATTAGCTATAAAAGGGTTTTGAAGGATCAGCACTAGGGGTGTAACGGTACGCTAAAATCGTATTCGGTTCGGTACAGTGTCTTGGAGAGTTCGGTTCGATTCATTCGGTTCGGTACAAAACAATAAGAACTTACATATTCTTTATTTTGAAAAGCTGCCAATACACCGTAGAATTCTTGCATAAAATAAATAAAAGTGACACATTTGGGGTGATATTTTAAATAAATTGCACTCTTTATTAAGAAAAACACTTTTTTTTAATAAAAAATGAAATACTGCAACTAGTTAGGATAGATTACCTATCCACATGTTCTGAAGAGAGCATAGATCTGGTTATAATATCTCCAGCAGTAGAAAATGTTAGATGTGTTGCCTGCCCGATCTCCGTGGAACAATGTCGGCATACAACTTTAAATTTATCCACTCATCTATCCCCGTTACGTATTTTAACAGAGAAGCCAAAGTGTTCGCAAACATGAGACCGCAGTGAGGTGAGCGGGTCTTCAAGCTCTGGCTTCCCTTTCGCTTTTGCCATGTAATTTTCCTTCTCGCGCTCGTGACTCAATAGCGTCCGTGCGGAAACTATCTCCGTGGAACAATGTCGGCATACAACTTTAGATTTATCCACTCGTCTATCCCCGTTATGTCTTTTAACAGAGAAGCGAAAGTGTTCTCAAACACGAGACCGCAGTGAGGTGAGAGGGTCTTCAAGCTCTGGCTTTTCTTTCGCTTTTGATATGATTCTCGCGCTCGTGCTCGTCAGTCAATAGCGTCCGTGCGGAAACTCGCCTAGGAACATTGTTCCGCTGCGCTTAATATCACACTGATAATACATTTATATAATTTAATAAAAATACTGAATACCGAAACGGTACGCAAGCGTCCCGAACCGAACAGGCCGTACCGAAACGGTTCAATACATACCGTGAACCGTTACACCCCTAATCAGCACGTGCATAACTTCTGCTTATTTGTAAACATATAAACATGTGTCATACACGAGGCTATATTGTGAATTGTTAATGTTATCAGTTATTATTAAACTAGCATTCTTTGTGATTTACAGTAACTTTTTCAGACCTATACAATACGATGGATTTATAAAATCTGCAACTTTTAAAAACGCTGTGTGAATCCGTTGTGAAACATTACTGTTATTTTGCTAACATTTTTTATTTATAACTAGCGACTAGTCAATTTAAGTACATTTTCCGACATATTTGTATTTTTTTTACGTGAAAACTAGCATAAAATAATTGCTTTTATAATTTAAAACCTTTTGAGATGAAAAAAATGACTGTGTTCGTGGTTGCTGTGGCAGCCATTTTGTTCAACAACAAAATGTGCCACGCTGGGAAATCTTTCTCAAGCACACTCGATCTGGAGAGTGCCTGAAAACGAAGACCTGTGAAAAAGTATTCTAAAACAGTGATTATTTTGCCTGTGATAATGGCCTGCCAACAATGTGAATAAAAGGTTCTAATGTCACTCGAATCATTGTACGGGGACCGCGCACATAAATAATTATTGCACATTGTTGTTATTGTGTTTGCCTGCCGTACAGGAGTTGGCAGCATGATTCTTGTCCTTTGTGTCAATCATCCATTTCCAGTGAGTTCTTATGTCACTGGGTCAGAAGAAAGTGTAGCACTGGGACAAGAAATGTGATGAAAGTTCTTCCACTTTCGAACGGATGTCATCAACAAAGGCTTCTTGTCTTGTGCCCTTTTAACACTTGGTGTACACAGCACCAGTCGTTCTCTCGAAAGTATCTAAGCAAAGTATCTTCCATACAACCGATCATGTGGTAATCTGAGAGACCACCAGTTGCAGGTATTAAGGGAAATGACACTCTGATGCTTTAAGAGAAGAAAACTGCTCCAAACACTCCAGCAACTCTAATATAATACCCCCAGTTTGTGAAAAAGGGCTGAATACAGCAAAGCCCCAAACTGTCAATCAACTGATAAAAAAAATGACAACTGCCTGTCATTCACTTCCCAGAAGATTTATACCATATTTGTATCTTCTTAGACCAACAACCATTGCAGTAAAACCACAACATTGACAAACTTTGCTGTGTTTGTTTTGATTTAGTTAGAGCATGAGGAAGCTACAAGCACCAATCTGAAGTGAGGAAGGTGCTGAAAAGTGGTAAGAAGTTTCAAATGATGAATCCCAGATGTGGTAAAAGGTTTCTTGTCACTATTGCCTTGTGAAAGACCAGATGCTTGAACAAAACATTTCAGAAATCCTAAACAAATCCAGACCTTGCGCACGTATGTGTGGTCAGGGTGATATTTTGGAGGCATCAGCAGCAGCAGGATTCGTTCGGTCAGCTGGATCCCATTCAGTGACATCACCCCCATGTACAGGAAGATACCGAACAGAACAGCGATGGGGATTTGGCGGAGTAGATCTCCAATCACAATGGACAGACCTGCACCCAAAGTTATTAACACAACATTTTAAAATCCTTGACAATAAATATCAACACTACAACTGAGTCTTGACCCGAATGAATTAATTAGCATATATTAAATAATTTATAATTTATAGAGTAACACCTTTTTGTTAACTATGGGCAAAAACGGCATTTTTTAAATTTGTTAAGACTTAAAGCAAGAGGAATAGGGTCAGAACTAAAACATTGTAGATTTTATGATGAACAAATAAGTTGATTTGAGCAAAAAAAAACAATGTTAGCATCCATAAGTGCTGAAACTCACCCACGAGTATTGCTACAAGTAACCCAGTCACCCTCTGCTCCTTGACCTCCTGAATTCGAGGTTTGTCTCCAGGGGCAACAGCTTTGCTCATGACTGTGAGAGCGTTGGCATGTGTGACAGAGCGAACGGTGGCTGCTGCCATCCATGGCAGGCCAAACAATGCGCTGCAGCCACCCAGAGTCACAATAAGTAGCAGGTCCAAGTGGAAACCAGAGCCTTTGACGAGCATGCGCTCCTTCTTACTGACAATCAGCCTGAGAAAGTGAGGAAGAAGGGTCAACCCTTAATGATGCTTCCATATTATCCATCCTACTTTACACGGGTACAGCCAAGACACTCATATCATCACTCCACCCTTAGTATACAACCTTCCAATATACATCAAAACATATGTAAGAAACTAAAAGGCTCCCGGGGTGATTACGTTGTGATCTGTGTCTCCATGAAGATTAGGATGAAGACGAGCAGAGCTGGAAGAATGCTGGCAAACATCATCCAGACTGGAAACTGAACGTCCGTGCCCAAAGGATTCACTATCCAGCCTCGCTTATCAGGACTGGTCACAGAAAAACCACTCGGTACACTGAGTTTCTGCAGAGAGAAGCATTCAACCATTTAATCAAAATTAGCATCAAATAAGCTAAAGTTAAAAAAAGCAAAAGAACACAAACATATTCAAATGGTTAAAAAAAAAAATATCGAGTTAACGTATGCAATACATTTTTTAAACATAATTAACTCGTCATTTGTTCATTTTGTTTAGTTTATTCCTCCTTCTTTGGAGAAGTCTTTCGAGAGTCATTTATGTTTTATTTTGGGTTCATGTTACTTGTTTTTGTGATCAATAAACTATAATAAATACAGCTTTCAAGCCAACTGTTAATTTGGAGGATATTGATGATTTATTGCAGGTAAGTTGTTTACATGAGATATTTTAAATTTAAATCTGTTTAATCGAGTTTAACTCCGAGTAACTTTTTTGATTGACAACACTAGTTAAACAAAATACGAATAACCAACTATTCTCCATGTACCAATAATAATAATTGTTTTATAATCAATTAATCAAATTATATTTCTTAAAACAGAATTACCGTATTTTTCGGCTCATAAGACGCACTTTTTCTTCCCCAAAACTGAGGGGGAAAAGTTGGTGCATCTTATCGAGCGAATGCAGAGCGCTGCGAATTCCGGTAACGGCCGTATGAGAGGCGTAAGAGCTCCGGAGCTAGGCCGAAGCCGCGGCCATATTTGTACACCCAGCGCTGCGCGCTGACGTCATCGCCCATCTCTGCCATAGCGCGGTCGTAACGAAAACGGGGGGAAAATACTACATTTCCCATAATGCCTTGGCTACGGTAGCCGCAGCGGTGCTTCCGCATCCATACTCACGAGCGAAACTGCTTTTGACTCTCGCATTTGAGTGATCTCTCACGCTACAAACCCGATTTTTCACGCTAAAATACATTTTAAGATGTGAAATGGGCACAACTAATAGTTTATTTGCGATCTGTTTCTTGAGCCTGATGATAAGATGATGTTGCACTGGAACAGTGATGGTGATAACGAATGGTGGACTTTAGAGTGATGAGTGGGGGCAAAGAAAAACATTACAGCCTTTTTTTTATTACTTTTACTGTTTACTGTCTGTTCATGTTACATGTTTGGCTGTTAACTTTTACACAGTTGATATAAATATTTTACAAAAATGTTTGGTTCAGAATCTTTTTTTTCTAGATCTTCCTCTTTTAAAATTGGGTGCGTCTTATGTGCCGGTGCGTCTTATGAGCCGAAAAATACGGTATATACCGTAATTGCTTTTTAATGTTGTATTTTCACTGTAAAGAATGAAACAAGTTGATATTTTCATACATTATTTTATTGGAAACTAAATTAAATAAAATAGTGAAGAATAAATATATTTTTGCTAATTTAATATAAGCTCCTGCATTTTTCTGGTCTTTGAGATTCAAGTTTATAAACAATTATTTTAAAAAGAACGTTTATTTCATTTGACATATCCTAAAAAATACATTGTAAATTAATTGCCAACAGAAAACGTAGAACTCAAGTACAACGTAATACAGCACCTGCATATTATTTACTACAGGACAAACAGTTTTCAGTTGGAAAATAAACTTTACATAATATTATGAGGTTTTATCAATATTTAAATAATGGATACAAAACAGTTAATGACAGAAAAGAAAACTAGCTATGTGTATGTTGTAACATTTTGGTCCCCTCAACACCACGGTATTTTTTTATTTGTTTATCATTACAACCTTCTGCTGCAGCCGTCCAGTCGGTCGTTGCAGCTTAACATCACATTTAGATTATTGTAATTCTGTTCTCTATGGCCTTTTTTGAATTATAAACACATTTCGTTTATTGAAGGGACGGATTCTTTTACAGTGGTACCCCGAGATACGAATGCTTCGAGTTAACGAAATGTTCGAGATACGAAAGGTCTCGCTGGAAATTTTTTGCTTCGAGATTCAAAGAAAAATTCGAGATACGAACATTCACAAACATTTCTGCTCTTTTCCGCATCCTCGCGCTCCTCTCTCCCTTTGAAGAAAGTGTGCTTTAAGGGGCTGATACGCCCCTTAGAGTCAAGGTGTCGTAAAATAAATAACGTTTATAACGCGGAAAGTTCTGTTTTATAGCACAAGTTAGAGAAACCCCCTCTCAGCAGTGTCTCTCCATCCCTTCTCACACGCGCAGTATTCTTTCCGCTGGTGCTTGAAACCGTGTTAGTGTTTGTAATTCATGAAATATCTCGAGAAACTTTCACACGTAGTGCTGTAATGTCTTCCGCCACCTGTTCCACTTCCTCAGACACATCGCCTCACTCTCAAGGTAAGGTTTCACATTTGTGAATATATTACGTATTTTGCATGTGTTTTAATATCATTTATTACATTAACAATGTCTAGATTTAAGGATTGAAGAAACGTAACTTGATTTTTCTCTGGTTTTTCATATACTTTACAGTTATTTCTGAGAGCCGTTGCACGGATTAGACGTTTTACATGTAAAACTTGTTTCAAGATACGTTCGTTTGACATACGAGCGACAGCCGCAAAAAATAATCTTAAAAATTAAAAAAATAAAAGGCTTGAACTACTTCAGTTGTGTGTAATGAATCTAAAATATATGAAAGTCTAATGTTTATCAGAACATAATGAACTTTATCACAATATGCAATTTTTTTTGAGAAGTATGTTTTACGAGACAATTCATAATCTGGGACCATCATATCTGTCTGACCTTATTCACATTTATCAACCGGTACGCTCCCTCTGCTCACCGTCCTCTCCCTCACTCATGTTTCCTATTGCCTGTCTTGTTACAATGGGGGGGGGGGGCTTTCAGGCGCTCTTCCCCTCTGCTTTGGAATGGTCTACCATCTGACCTTAGTAACACTGCTTCCCTCAAAAAGGCTGACTGCAAAATTAATCTTTTTAGGTACGCTTTCAACGATTGATTTGGGAAGTCCCAATCTTTTTATTATTATTTTGGCTTAATTTAAGATTTTTGTTATTGTAACTTATTGTGTATTTACTGGTATTGTTGTTGGTTTTATGTTGATCTGATTGTTGTGTGTTTATATTGTAAGGTGTCCTTGAGAGCTATAAAAGGCACTGAAATAAAATGTATAAAATTTGCATATATTTATTATAGAACACTTTTATATTTTATCTTATGGACTCAAAACTTACACTATTAACAAATGTGGAATGATAAAAATAAACCTAGTGAAACATATCAAAAGCCTATTTCCCCATTTTTTTTTTTGCTCGCGCAACAGAAATATGACACCCAGTTAAGATTCCAGCTCATCTCTGTTATTCTCACCTGAGTGTATGTATCACTAATGCTATAATCCACCAGAACCATGATGAGAATAGCGATTGGAACTCCAAAATCTCCAATAACTCTTCTTAACTGTAGAAAAAATGAGTTTATATTTTCTGTACCAATCCTCCCGACTTTAGATGGAAGTTTCTCTTACCCTGCCTGGGAAGAAGGCACTGTTCTTAAACTTGCGGAGGTAAAAGGCAATGAAGAAGGTGCCAGACATGAGCACCAGTGTCAGCAGAGCAGTGTTGGGTTCACCGACAACCTTCACCATCTCAGTTGCACTTTCATTCATCGCTAAAGGAATTACAGTCACTTCTTCCATGGTTGAGTTGAGTGAGGAGTTGCTGTTATCCACAATCAAAGACGAACAGCGCCGTAGAGGATGTTCCTGGAAGATCTGAGTGGAAATATAGAAGGATGCATCATTCATCCATTACAGGCTTGGGTCAAGCACAAAGGTGAAAAGCAAACATTCACTCTGGATTGGTCACAGGTTTTATACAGTACGCTAATGTTTTAGAATTTGGAAGATGTTTTCGTCTAAAGAAAATAGAACATTGCAACAGAAAAAAGTCTATATTCTTATTAGACTTCATTTGGAGTCCAGTTTCATCAAAATATTACTTAACTTGTTAAGCCCTAAGGCTTATTTCCAAAAATCCTATACCTTCACTTTATAAGCCATTTCACAGGTCTAAACTGCAAATCTTGGTATCAAAATGAAGATAGGTTCTTGGGGGGTGGATGAGCCAATTTCACAGTCAAGAACACTTGGTAAGAGTAAATTATGTTGAATTGGCCAAAAAATGAACTCCACCTAAAAAAAATAAGTTTATTCTAACCCAGATTTTACTTGTAAACAAGCAAATAAACACAATCAATTGTAATCACTACATGTGAAGGACATTTGTAGCATGTTTGGTGTCCATTCTACAATAAACTAATATTCTGTACAGGTTTTGATTGAACAAAATCTAGGCGGAATCCATTTTGGCGCAATAATTGAAATATGGAAAAAATCTTTCCTAAAGCTTCTGCTACGTTCATGGTCTTCTCTTCTTGCTTACGGGACATGATTTCAGCAAACAAAAAAAAACTCCTAAAGAAATGCTGCAAAAGTGGTGTTGACGCCCATTTACGCTGTCTCCGTGCGCTATGCGTAAGCTCCTATTTATACCGCTTCCAACCTTGTACCTTTCCCCTGTGCCGACCCCTCGACCGTCTGTCCAATCAGGGAGCTCTATACCTCGTTGGAAAGCTTAGAATCTGTAGAATCCAATGATATCCAGGCTTTTGAGACGGACAGGATCCCCGATGAATCAAATGACACGGAACATGGACGGGACTGCTTTTACGCACGGGGAGTGTTTCCATAGTTGGTCATGTTATTCTAACAAAGAGATAGGAGAGAGCCAAAATGGAGTTTTCGTGATGTTATCAACCGGGTATCACAACAAACTGACTTTTATCACTATGAAAATAACTTTTTTGAAAAAACGGCAAAGGTAAGACAGATTTACATGCTTGCTTTGTTTTTGCTGGGGTTTTTTGTGGAAACTTTTGCTCCCTGCTCTAAAATACTGAGCCATGTAAATGAGTTGCATATCGCTGAATTCTGCTGGTTGTTAGCTTTCATTTGATGCCATGTTTTTGGTGTTGGCGTTATATTGTGGATACTTATTACGCAGAAACAAAAACTTGGTCAGGAATTATACTCTGGACATGTTGGTGGTTATTTGCATGGCGTTAGAGCTGTGGTTGGCGGATATGAAATTGAATTAGATACTTTTTTAGAGGAGATTGTGTAATATGTGTGGGTTACTCTTAGGGTTAGTGAGCTATGAGCGGAGCTATAATGCGCAAGTGGGCAAGTTCCCGGTACCGGGGACTCTCGGACTGAAGAGGTTAAAAAAGTTCAAGTAGAATAGCAGCTACGTTAGAGACAAAGGACGTTCCGCAACAGTTAAAGGAGGTGGAGGATTTCCTCACACTCGTAGGTCTTCGGAAACACAGTAAATCAAATGCAAAACAGAAAAAAGTAGGATTGCGTGAGAAACAAGACTGTGTCTACCTTGGCCAGCTTAGAGAAGGTCTCGTAGATGAAGATGAGTGAGATGAGGAAAGAGAAAATCTCCTGAGTAAAGCGAGAGACAAATCGCACAAGGAAACTGCCTTCAAACGCCACCATCACCACTACGATGATGATGAGCCAGACACCGATCCAAACCCGGCCCGTCAGATACTCAAGATCATTGCTCTTACAGAACTGCAAAACAGAGCCTTGTTCATGAGCAAATTGTTTGTTATTATCACGTTATCACCTGCATCTATGAGCCTCTTCACGCTATATACGTTCAATACAAGAATGTAGACTCACAGAAAAGAAGGCTTCCTCAAAGACCAACAATGGTCCAGAGAAGCCTACCACCAGCAGCGGCTGAGCCCCGAGAAGACAGAAGATCACTCCTTGAACACATGTGGCCACTATCAACTCTGAAACTCCAATAAGACCATCCGTCTTCTCACCTGGAAACACACAAATACACATGGATGAGACCATTCATTTCCAAAAATATCTACATCCATTCTGTACTTATACTGCAAAACTTTTTGTAGCACTTCTTGAATGCACTTGGTAAATTAAAAAGCAAGAAAACAAATGTCAGGAAACTATTCATTAGATTACTTTATTTATAGTTTTTAACACAGAACTTTCTCGCTTCAACTATGTATTATTTCAGTAAAAGATTGAACTTTCCATATCTTAAACCAAGCAAGCAAGCAAGCATCAATACAAGCAGCCGTTCTAAAAACAAACAAGATGACCATATTAATATTCAAATACCACAGGTGAGTCTAATGATTTATTTAAGATGACAGGTGACTATAAAAGGGAATTCCTTAAAGAAAAGCCTTCCCCATTTCGTGCTGTCAAAAATGTCTCCCCATGGAAGAAAAATGTCACAAAATTTGAGATGGGAAATAATTTCTTTACACAAAAAGGTGAGGGCTACAAGAACATCAGCAAAGCTTTATATTTGTCAAAATGATGTAGCAAAAGTGATCCAAAAATGTATGAAAGATGGAATTGCAACCATCTTACAGAGAAGTCGATGGAAGTTAACATCTCAACAAGAGCATCTTCTGATGAGATGGGTTGAAGAAAAATCAAGACACAAGTTCACTGCAGTTAGCTCAAGTGGTAGAAAGCCAAACTGGAGTGACCATTTCTTGTGACACAATATGGCATCAACTTGTTCATCACAGTGCCCGCACAAATTACTGATAGTAGATGTCATTTTTGTTGCGGGGCGTATATGTTTTTTACTTCAACCAATTAGAGTAAACTGAAGATGTTGTGATCCAATTTGTTAACCTTAATTTAATGTTATGGGGTTAAAAAAGTGTCCAATAAAACTCAGCCTTGTGAAATGTTTGGAAATTCTACTTTTGTTCATTGAGCTACTGATTAAACTCGTACTTTTAAAGGGGGTGTTCTCATTTATGCTGTACACTGTGTAAGTGGGATAGTGGAAAAGAAGGTTCCTTTTGTCGCAAAAATTTCAATGATTGGCATATACCCAGAAGACCACACAATAAGTGTGCAGCAAGCATTACTAATTGATGTTGTGCCTTTACAATCCAGAGGAATAATTGCTCTACATTGAAATAGCATGGGTTTCCCGTCTACAGTGACATGGTTACTCCATCAATGGAAAGAACAGCATTATCAAGAGGAAGGAAACATTGTTTGTGAATTTTGGTAGCCTTACATGGAATTTTAAAGGGGGCATTTATTTGACATTTCCAGCATCGTTTAGTGCTGTTCCCTCATCAAAAACATGGCTCAAGTTTAATTCAGAATTTTTCAAGCATGTCTGTGTTATCCTGTTTTCCTTTTTGTGAACTGAAAACGGCTCTATGTTCCTTGCACCACCCAAAGAACTTACCTCCTGGCAATAGGGTTAGGCGAGCAATTGTCAAGCAATGTGGGCATCAACGATGTCATCGTCCCAAACACAAACTTAGATTTGAGCATTACTGCTGAATAAATGGTGCCGAAGCAATATTAGCATTTATGCTAACCAATTGCACTGCATTGCACAAAACACCTGAAACTGGATAATAATGTCAATGAAACACCATCAGAAAGAACAAGCTAATTCACACGGCTGTGGCAGGAATGTGAGTAAATGGTGCGTTTGGCAAAGGATAAAAAATATGAAGTGGTTCAAAGACGTTTTTTACGATTAATATTAGATTATGAAAGTTACTAACTGTCCAGTGCTAGTATAGAGGGCTCAAATACTTAAACTGCTTTAAAAAATGCATAATATGGCCCCTTTAAGGACTAACAGCATTACAGAGAAATCAGTATAATGTACCACTTATTCAACTTGAGCTGAAGCTGAGCTGTTTTAGTGGCCCTTTATTGTCAAATAACTGTGTTTAGTCTTTTCAAGTGATTCTGATCAAAAGTTTACGCATCCCAGCTTTTAATATTTTGTATTCCTCCACTTTAATATCAATGACAGCTTGAAGTCTTTGAGGTAGTTTTCGGTTAGGGTCTTTATCTTCTCTGTGGGTGAAGCAGCCTATTCTTCAAAAACCCTCCTTTTTGAAAGGACTTTCGAGCTCACACATCCCCAAAATATCAGTGACCCACCTCTGTTTTACAGAGGGGATGGTGTTCCGTTCATGTTGACTCCTTCCCAAATGTAGCGTTTATGGTTGTGCCCAAAAACTTACATTTTGGTCTCATCTTTCCAAATAACTTTATTCCAGAAGTGTCTGAGCTGTTTTGCATATTGTAAGTGGGCTTTGTGGCATTCTTCTGGCAACCCGAAAAGAATTCAACCAATGTTTGCGTATTTGAGGTTTCTGAATGTGTCAAGAAGCACAAAAAGGAGGCACTTGGAAAAAAAAAAACATAGATTCTAATTTTATGTCATTCTTATTTTCTAAAAAATTGCCAAAAAAAAATCAGAAAATTTGCCGTGGTGTGTAAATGTATGTGCAAAACTATAAGAAGCCAGTGTAAACAGTGAAGGATAATTTAGGTATCTCCCCACAATTTCTTTTTGTCTAACCATTACGTTATAATCATTTGAGTATTAAGCTTTATATTGTTAAAACTTCATGTTTAACTGAGAGAACAAATGTTTGATAATTGTGTGCCATTCCAGGATGCAAAAAAACTCATGTCGGACATGCGGGTCAGACTGAAAGGCCAGAGGCAAATAGAACCACGCCCCAGCTAATTTGCATTTTTAAGAACATATATAAGATCAGGGCAGGAGGTAGAGTACGTGGGCTAACGGATGACGGGAGCTTAACTTTGCTTTGGTGTTGTGTAATGCAGTTAGAACACCCAGATATATCTGTAATGTTTTATTCATGAATTTTTAGTAAAAATTTGGACTGCCCTCTCCTGACTTCTCTGGAACATTTTACTATATATTCCCATCAACAGAGAGAAATTGAACATAAGCAGGTGTAACTGACCAAGAAGACCTCCAAAGGTGATGGCAGGAGACAGAGCAGCAAAGTAGATGAAGATGACAGCAGCCATACACTGCGGGTTTAAAGCATCTTTGAAGTCACTGATGTACTTTGGATAACGGCGCTGGGCGTCCCGGATTAGCCCCCCAAACAGACGACCCGTTCGCTGCAGTGGGTCATCTTCAGGTTTAAAGGGTGCAAGCAAGGCCTCTGATTCACAAGAAAAGAGAGAAGCTGGATGATTCCAATGCCGTCAAGACACTTCGTTCAGAATAAAAGCTACAACTGAGGCAAGAATGGCTGTTTTGATACAATTTATGATCCAGCAATAAAAACACATACGAGGTAAGAACAACCAAAAGTGAAAATCACAATAATGGAATAACAACTACAGTGGTACCTCGTGTTGGTGTTCGTAATTTGAGAAATATCTTTAGTTAGTTAACGTTTAATGTAATGTTTTCAGACACCCGTTCCACCTCCTCCGGCCCATCGCTTCACTCGCAAGGTAAGGTTTCACATTTGCGTACGTATTTTGCGTGTGTTTTATTATCATTTATTACATTAACAATGTGTAGATTTAAGGATTGAAGAAACCTTACTCGATTTTTCTCTGGTTTTTCATTTTTTAACCAACTTAAACTGTTGTTTCTGAAAGCCATTGCACAGATTAGACGTTTTAAATGTACAACTTTCTTGAAAAAAGCCACCCTGGAACGGATTAATTTTGTATCTCGGGGTACCACTGTGTATGCCATACAGAGCCACAAATTCAGACATATACAGAAACATAAAAGATATCGAAATACACCCAATGGGGTAAACAAAGACCTTTCTCCTGGAGGCTTTTGGGCTCTCGACACAGCAACATAGCCTCCTCCTGCTCCTCTCTCTTGCGGAGCATCTCTCTCTGGAAGTGAGCAACAGAGCGCAACAGATCTTCTCCTGCCAGCTCAGATGGAGGCAGAACGATGCTGCAGTCCAGGAAAGCATTGATGGCATTGAGAAGGTCCTGACGGTCATCCGCTAGGTATGCCGCTTCATGAAAGTGCTACAGTGAGAGAAAACACAGCATCATGTCGAGGGAGCCTTCTCTTAATGTATCCTCCGAGTCTTTCTCACCTTGTCGGACATAAGAGTGGAGATGGAACGTCCGATCTGGTGGTAGTCCATGCTGGTGCTGGGTGGGCCAAGCAGAAGGAAGAGGAAACGAACGGGAACTGGCACCTCCAGCACAGAGTCTAGCTCTACTGCCTCTTGAAGACGAACAAACGCCATGGTGGGCTGCTCCAGGAAGTCAACACTGCCTAGCGATACAGAGAGTTGCGCTTAATTTCTTGGTGTTTAAATATGTGATGATGGTGTGAGTTAAAGAGATAAGAACACATCCAAAGCATAACTTGAGAAACTAGATGGGAAATCAGGATATGTAAATGATGACAAAACAGCAGATTCAGATCAGCTTACCAACAAGTACAACAGTGGCTTCAGCGTTTTCTGGAATTTTCTCCAGAAGCTTAAGTTCATGTTTGGACTTGGATCTGTGCATGCCTATAGGTGGAGTAGAGTCTTTCTGCGAACAATGAAAAAAAAAACATTTTTTACAAAATTGCTAAAGAAAAAAAAATGGATGTGGCCTGAAATATTTTTTTTAAATGTAGTACTGACTTTTTTTTTCCAAATATATGTTGTAAAAAATATGTATTTTTTGATCAGTTTGCTGCACCAATATCTTTATTTGTCATTGTGTCACTTTATATTTTCATACAGACTAAAATGGAGCATGTATTTTCCTCAGCTCACTTCCTCAAACATTTTAATCATGGCATCATTGATATTTAACATTTCCATGTGAAGATTTGGTAATTAGGTAAAAAAAAATTTAAAAAGAAGGGCATCACGTCTCAAAACTTCAAAAAAGTTTTTCCATAAATTCTCTTAAACCTTATGACACTGGTAAAAAATTATTTGAGAATCTTATTGATACTAATTTCCTTGTTTGATATTCACACCAGTTACCAGTAACAAAGTGGTAGTCACAATTGTCACAGTTGAGTGTCACACTATATGACATTTTTTATGTTTAGATCAAAGTAGAAATTACATTTGGTAGCATGTTACAATATCTTGGAACAACATTTGAAAATATTTTGTTAAAATTTCTATGCAACACACAAACAATCAGAATTGTGTAAAAATCTACCAATGTAAAAATCATATTATTGAATAACACTGAAGAAGATAAGAGTTAATGGCAGGAACACATAACAACATGTTAAAGCCAGAAAATTTCCAGCTAGTTGTTGCAGTTAAGGCAGCTCTGCCTGACACCTGGCAGTGCTACCTTGTAGTAGCTGCTTTGAAAAGGGATTATGTTTTGTGAATTTCTAAGCAGATCAGTTTAAGCCAAACGTCTATTTAAAAAAATTGCATTCAAATAGTTTATTCTGTAAGAGTATTTTGTAAGACAAAAACCAATGGCATTGGTATTGTTATGGTAATTAAAATTTACCTTCTTAATTGAAAATGAACACTGGAGACCGTTTGAGAGAGAACACAGCAAATGCGGCTATTTATTACAAAGATTAGCAGTCTCAACGCATTTCCTACACACGTGACTCTAACGTGGAAGAAGAACGTGGTTTAGCGCATATTAAGAGCCTATTAAAAATATAAACGAACGCCAGAAGAGAAAAGAAGAAAAAGAAGGGAAAAGAATATATAGAAATAGAAAAGAAGAGAAAGAGAGAAAGAAAGAAAAAGAGAGAAATCCCAGCGTGATCCTCACACGAGGGCAAGAGAGAGAGAGAGCAAGAGAGAGAGAGACGCATGTGCTTTTCTAACCCGACTTCTCAAGGGCGGGACTAAAGTATGACGTATGCTCTAAAAAGTTTCTCAAATTACACTTCTCAATATAACCACTAGATGGAGACATTACATTAAAAATTTCCATCACATTATACATTTGGCATTGTTTGCAGCCTTATGTCTGTTGCACAGAATGCATCCGTAAGAGTAATCTTGTTTCCGTTCCTCCTGGTTGGCTCGCCAAATTTCTCGATTTTTATATACACCGCTAACATTTCAGCAAATATTTGATTACCGTATTTTTCGCCATATAAGACGCACCGGTATATAAGACGCACACAACTTTAAATGAGGAAGATCTAGAAAAAAGATTCTGAACCAAATACTGTAGTAAAATATTTAATATTAACTGTGTAAAAGTTAACAGCAGTTTAAGAACAATTATATGCCAAACATGAACAGTCAGTTAAATCAGTAAACAGTAAAAATAAAAAAAGGCTGTAATGTTTTTATTCGAACCCCAATAATTCCTCTTCGTCACTGCTATCAGAAATGAGGAAGGACAGATCCACGCAGTCATTGTCATCACATTCTTCCTCACTGGTGTCAAATAAGATGTTGTCTTCTGCTCCATCCAAGGCATTACTAATGCCACACTTCTTAAATGATATTATAACAATGTCCTCCTTCACGGAGTCCTACAGAGATGACTCAGCGCGCACCGCCGGGTGATGGGAATTTTCCTATATGATACTACCATCTAGTGATCATTTAGAGAAATGTGATTTGAGAAACTTTTAAGAGCACACTTCATACTTCCGTCCCGCCCTTTGAGGAGGTTTTAAGTTTGAAATGGGAACGGAGGACATGTCTCTTCTTCTTCCGGCGCTTGAGAGGCTCGAGGTTCTTCTTCCAATGCGGACAACACGTGTGTAGGAAATGCGTTGAGACTGCTAAATCTTTACAATAAATAGCCGCATTTGCTGTGTTCTCTCTAACGGTCTCCAGTGTTTATTATCGATTGAGAAGGTATATTTTTTACCATAACAGGAGCTAGGCCGAAGCCGCGGCCTCTATTACGCCTCTCCCACGGCCGTGACCGCCCTCTGGTCCGCGGCGCTCTGCATTCACCGTATAAGACGCACCAACTTTTCCCCCTCAGTTTTGGGGAAGAAAAAGTGCGTCTTATACGGCATAAAATATGGTATATATCTGTACGGCTGTATTTTTGGCTGTATTAGCTAACTTTTATTTAATTAGTGAAAAATGTACAAAATTGAGCATAATTACTGGTTTTCCTTACCCTGTGTCATGTGACTCATTCGTGTTACATTGTTTCAAGGTGTCACCAGATAGCAGGTGAGTTAAATTTGGTATAAAAGCTCTTCCGATCCCTCAACCTGGCCACTGAAAGTTCTCTCAGAACAACTCTCAGAAGACCTGATAAACCTGAAAAAGACCGGTTGCTTTACATAAAGGTTGTCCAGGCTATAACAGAGTAGCTAAGATCATCCAGCATTTTAAGGAGACGGGTTCCTCTCAGCCATGGTCGGCAAAAGAAGCTGAGAGCACGTTCTAAACGTCACATTCTAAGATTGTCTTTGAAAAACAGACAAACAAGAGCTTCCAGGATTGCTGCAGAGATTGAAGGGATGGGAGGTCAGCCTGTCAGTACTCAGACCGTATACTGCATCAAATTGCTTCTAAAGGTGATGCACAAGAAAGCTTGCAAACAATTTGCTGCAGACACCCAAACTAATGACTATGATTACTGGAACCATGTCCTGTGGTCAGGTTTACAGGTTCAGATGGTGTCAAGCGTGTGTGGCGGCAACCAGGCGGGGAGTACAAAGACAAGTGTTTCTTGCCTACTGTCAAACATGTAGCTATTATTGGTGGTATTACTGGTTATTTTGAGAGAAGAGCAAAATGACTGCTATACAAACTGCTATACAAGATTTTAATAAATATTTGCAGAAATGATAGGGGTGTGTACTCATTTTTAAGACATACTGCATTTGGTTCTACAGTCTTTGGCTAATTGGACAATGTATCAGATTACATTGAAACAATAAATAAGCTTGACGAGCAATCTTAGGGTCAAATTTACCATTTTCCGTGACATAGTCCATAGAACAGTTTGTTAGCAATGAACGGTTGTGGGTTCAAACCCCAGGGAAAGCAAGAACTGACCAAAAGTGTTTTTATTCCCCAAGCCAACAGTTAACTTAGAACAATGCAAGGAACTTCGATTAAATGTGGTATACGCTTACCTCATTCTTCTCAATATCAATGTTGAGAGCACTGTCATTGCTCATGAGCGGCTCAGTGACTGAGGGTTCAGCTGGACTCAGGTGGTTACTGCTGCTCTGGTGGTGGTTGATCATGGAACCCAGGCTGGCAGCTGAGATGTTTCTGGGGAAGGCATTACTGTGCTCTTTTTCATCACTCGGGTGGCTGAAACAGGAAAAGCAATATAAGTAATATCTTGCCATGAATGCAAACAAACTCTAGAGTGGTTTGTATGTGGTGAGAACATGATCAAACATGACAAAGATGCTTTTTGAACAAATACAGCCACCGTATTTGCTTTCGTGTGGCATTATGGGTTGGTATGTGTCTGTTGGCAGCTTTAATGGCAGATCACAGTCAAACTTTTGTAGTTTGTAAACCAAACATTGTTAGCAAATCCATTTTTGAGCGCGTTATCCCAGCCTTCAGGCATTGTTTACATCATTGTGTGTGTTCATTCTAACCATTCGAAAAGCCGTCGAGGAAACGTGTACAATGATGCATTTTTGCAAACGTCTGCAGATTTAGTTGAAAATACATCATTTGTTCCTCTTGGTCTGGACCAAATTAAACAAACTATAAAAAATTGCCTGGAAGAGCTCAGGAAATATTGTAAATCAGCGAGTAATAATGAACAACAATGAAGGACCACCATGTACATAGTAAAAATATTTTAGGGTACCTTTTTAGGCTTAAAATCAAAATAGTTAGGTTAAATATATTTAGGAATGGATATAATGACTAAAACTGTAAACGGTACATTAACATTACATGGTTTCTCTAATCAAGAGCACTTGTGTACTAATCACCTGTGTTTGAGGAGAAGAGCACGCAAAACATTGGCTCGATCTTCAGCCTTGATCTGGTCTGAGATGATCATCTGCTCCACCACCTGATGAGAGATCCCTGGTAGGGTCTTCTGATCCAGGTCCAAAAGAACCGCTCCTAACACAATATTATAATCAAGAATTATAACGAAATGCAATAAATGGAGAAATTTTCTTTCTAAATATACAAACATTTTTTATATATAACAAACCATTAATAGTCACAATGATGAAACTGAGTTAAACAATGGCGTATTAACTTTTATCATCACTGCTATCATAAAATATTTATAAAATGTAAATGCATTATCATTTATTTCACCTTGAGCGATGGTTTTCCTCAGTTCCAGCAGACTACGGAATGAGAGCGAAGCTACATGTGGTTTTCCCCAGCGCTCCGTCTCCTCCTCCACATCCTCTTCAAACTTGATCCAGCGAGCTGTTTCCCTCCACTGCATCTCCTGATTCTTATCCATGATCAGTTCATTTAGCTCCACAAATACCTGACACACATGAACCGAAAGCAGAATGTAAAAAAAAAAAAAAATTTTTAAATTGTACATTTTCAAGTAGTTTAAAATGACTCTGCTGATGTACTGTAATCCTCTGCTGATGTACTTTAAAATATCTTTATAACAGACTAAAGATAACTAAAAAATAATACAGCACACACGAAAGCAAATAAAACTAATTGTATAGCAATCTGGCTAAAATTTCCCAAACAGAGCAGTTAATGGTTAAAAGTCACCGCAGTCTCTAACCTTCTGCTTTTGAGCCACCCGTCTGGAAAAGTCTAAAAGCACCATGTCCAAATGAGATTTGACCAAGCAACAGGACGACAGGTCACTGTCTGAACACCCTCGGGTGTTGTTTAGAAGTTCAAGTACTCTCATTTAGCTTTCGACGAATAGGACGTTAATAAAACATGGCTGACTTGTGGTGTCCCATTTCCCCCAGCTAATTATTTCTTTATTCTAAGGTGTGTGAAAGGAAGAAGTTCATTCATTTTTAATCAAGTCCTGCCCTGAAAATCCACCTTTTATTTGTTGAGAGGGACAGCAGGCTTGTCTAAAATAAAAGCAAGAATGAGCTGAGAGCGATTCAATCTGGGAAAAGGACTAAAGCAAGTAAAATGAGCCAGAAGGATTTTCTTAAGGTGACTGCAGTGACATTGGAAACCGGGGTCCAGGATTTATTCCCACCAAAGAGAAAAAAGCTTAAAGATACAAAAAACAATATTAACAAGAATTTCAGGATTATTACACAAATGGTTCACTCATTATATTCTAGTTTTTATATTCAAGTTATTTACCGTAATTAAAATCTAAAGCAGTGAACTATTTATAAATCAACATTTATTGATTTTTACACTTCTCTCTCAAAAATGGCAGATGTCCATTTTAAGCTCTTAAGTAAAGGTAAGTAAATACAATAAAAGTAAAAATAAAATTGGACAAAATAATAAAAAAAAATGCAACAAGAACAATTTTTAAACAAAAAAATATATGTTCATGTGCCACGTTAATTACTGGATTTAATTGAACTAAATCACTCTATTATATTTGATTAATTTAGGTACCGGTATGTACTTTTTGCTCCACGAAGAAAAATGAATACACTATTTTTGAAAATTCCAAAATATGCTTTACATTTCTATTCCTTTTTATTCTTGTATAGTTGATGGGTTTCACCTCATGTGGTGTTCGGTCGAGTTTGCGGCTGCGGGTGCTCGGCTCTTTGTGATCTCTACTGATGTGAACCACTTGGCCCTTTGCACTCTTCCTGACCAGGTGTCGACGTACTCCAGGAACATCTTCGAACCGATGACCTGGTGGAAGGAAGAAATACATATGTAAATGACCCCAAAAAATTTAACTGCTCAAGAAGACTTTTGTATACGCATCGAAAGAATGCACATATCATTATTTTAAGATAACATGTTATAACAACTAATAAATTATTTATATCCTTAAATGATGACAACCAAACTGTAAAAAGACCCTTCAACATTTTAGTTGCAGAGCTCCTTCGCTGTTATTACAGTAAACTATTTAAAAAAAAAACCTTTTAGAGTTTTTAGAAATAAAGAAATTATTTAGGCTGCTTCCATAAATGCATTATCATATTTATAATATTGTCTACTGTCATAATATAATTTTGTAAGTGACCACTAGGTGGTGCTGTGGGTTTTATAGGGTGGTTTTCTTTTTTGTGTTTTTGGTCAATAAAAACTAAAAAAAAGAGCACCCGTCGGAAACACTCTGTATCCCATTTTGATTTGTGAAACTGAAGGGCAGCTACAGATTTTTTTTCTGGTCTTTGGTGGTCATGACTTTTGTCGAGCACATGGCTTTGTTCTGTTTTCATGTGCCATGTGCTCTCCCATTTCATATAAATTCTCCATTATTCTTATTACCTCTTTTTGTCTCCCGGTCTTATGCTGGATCATCTTCTACTACACCCTGTTGTGAAATCGTTTGATCTGTTGTAGTTTTTTTGCATAATTTGTCATAAGATGCTTTCGCTATTACCGGATTCTTTTAGGAATTTGACATTTTGATGAATAAAAACAAAATCAACAAAAGATAAATAATTATTGTGATTAATATCTCCTTTTAAAATCAGTTTCAAGAATATATAAAATATATATATATATTTTAAAGTGTAAATTATTCTAGTAAAACTAACAATTGTCATTACGTAAATCTAAATTGTAATTTTTCTGCACAAGAATCAATTCTCTGAAGTAATATTTCAAGCATTACTTCCCACATGCACCTTTTAGAGACGGCTACTAACTTTAGCACATAACACAAAACTCATCAGGGTGAAGTCGGGTGGGGCTAAAGCCAAATGTGCAGATAAAAACAAAAGTAAGGAAGGAGCCAAAGGGAATTCAAGAGACTAGGTCGTGTGCAGAGAAAAATTCTAGTCAGAAAAGAGGTTATTCCCCCACAAAACAAGTTTAGCAAGTTAACAGGTTCTAAATAACTAAATAATCAAATATGTGCTCTATTTGGGTGCTCAATAACAGAACAAAATATTGTATGCATAATAGTTATTTGCATGTTTGTAGCCCTTTTACAACTTAACATCAGATTCAGAAATAACAAATTATACTCTTGTGTGTTTTGCTTTCATTAATATAAACGGTCTGCCTTTCATTTGGATGCTTATTTCATTTAATCATTGCAAATTAAATTTTCAGGTTAATCCTGTCGTGAACAAGTGCCAGCCGATGAGTCTTTTCTCAGAGTAATTGCAGACGACAGAGTAAACAGAGAAGAAAAGTTAAAGCACCTAATGAAATACAGCCGATAAAGGTTCATCACAAAAGACCCTTGCTGTGAAATTTAGGGGGACGTTTAATACAAATCACCCAAGAGACTATGAAAGAGGCGGATACTCTGGACACCACACAATACCAGTGGAGCATGAATCATTGATAGTCACGTTAAAACAACTACATCCCTTTAGTTGAAAGCTCTCTCACTTTTGATCCCGTCCAGGTCTGCGGAGGCTAGTGTACGAGCCTCAAACTCATCTGTGGGGATCCGTTGGTATTTGGCTTGCTCTGTGCCAGTCATGTTGCCAGTGCGCCGTCTCTCTTGAAGGTCGTAGCTGCGACTCGACACACGAGCAGTTAAATCAGAGACCTCAGGAGTCCCAGGACACACTTCAGGTGCTCTATAATACAAGAAAACCTAAAGAATTAAAGATGAGCCGGGAAATACATCAGCTTTTTTAGTACAGTTTAATCAGTAGAAGAATTTCCAAAAAATTATTTTCCAAATTTTCCCAAGGCTGAGTTTTATTGAACACTTATTTAACTCCATTACATGAAATTAAGTTTAATAATCCAACTTAGATCACAAAATCCTCAGTTTGGTTGAGGCAAATACGAATACACCCCGCAACAAAAACTACTACATCTAGCATTTTGTATGAGCACTGTGATTTTAAGGACGGCACCAAGTCTTCTAGGCATGGAATGACCAAGTTGGCAAAATAATGCAGCATCTATCTTCTTTAAAGAAGAACCTCTTTTAGAGCCTGTATGCTGGATCCAGAGCAATGTTCAACTTGTTGCTACAGAATTTCGATTGGGTTCAGATCAGGCGACATACATAGTCATGTTTGCAGCATCTTCTACTTCAGTATAAAGCAGTACATTGTTGAAATCACGATACCATCAATGCAGCTCCCCAACACCAGCAGCACGTATGCAGCCCCACAGAAAGAAAACCACCACCACCACCACCACGTTTCCATGTAAGCACCACATATTTTTCCTTCAAATCCTTGTTGAAAACCATTAGTTTCAAAAACAGTCCCTTTTGTTTATAGGCTCTGCCATTCCTCTGCTGTTTGCGCAGTATAGGGTCATCGGTAACGGTCACTTCAGTTAGGCTTTCTACTGCTTTAACTACATTGAAATTGCATGGCGATATTTTTCATTCCTTCTGAACAGAAGATGATCCTGTCTAGATGTTGACTTCCGTGGATGTCCTTTGTAAGATGCTGCACTTCCACCTTTTTTTTTTTACATTTTTGGATCACTTTTACAGTATTTTGGCTGATATCTATCTTCTTGTAGCTCTCATCTTTTTGTTTAAACAAAAAAGGTATCCTTTCTCAGATGTTGTGACATTTTTCTTCCATGGGGATTCATTGCTGACAGCATGATATATGAAGGACTTTTCTTTGTTAAGTAATGCCCTTTTATAGTCTGCTAGACGCCTCTTAAATTAATCATTAGACTCATCTGTGGTTAAATGCCCATCATGTAATTATGTAGTCTACAATAGGGGTGTTCTCATTTTTCCAAAATGGGCTTGAATTAATTTCTGGGGAAAAATCACTTTTTGTGTGTGCAAATGAACAAATCTTGTTTGCAATCGATGCCCCACATTTATAAGAGTATTTTCATAAATTTATGCTCAGGACTGTATACTAGTCATTTTTAAACATGAATTTACAACATTAAACAATCCATATACACTCTTAGATAAGTTTCTTACCGACACAAATATGGAATAAAACTTTGACATCTTAATGATACAACCTTAGATAATTTTTGCGTACTGCATTTGTGTTATGTATGTTCATTTAAAAATTTAAAGCAAAAAAAAAAAAATGCTATTAAGGGCAATATATTTAAAAAACATGCAACTTTTTTTCGAATGTAGTTTGAAATGGCAATAAACATTTTTTAAATAACTTAAGTTCAAAAACACACTTTAATCTAAATGAATATATGCTAATAATATATTTACATACTGTGCATTTACTAAACATTTGAATAAGAACATGACATTTCTATAGATTAAACATAGAAAAAAAAAACATTTTGAAGATTTGAAAAAAAGTTTTTGAGAAAAAAAAACTTACCTTGATGTCCTTAAAAAATTATACTTTAAAATCAAAACCCAGTATGATGTAGAAAAGCAAAAGCAAAGTGCTGGTCGTGAAGGGACTACTGAATGTAAAAAGATAAGAAAGTGGAAAGTGCTTTATAAGACCACAGCAAAGTTGTCAAGGAAACGGGTGAGTGATGGAGACAGTGGTGATGGGTTCTGAAGCCCCGCTGGTCTCTCAAATGACTGGAACTGGGAAACCGTCAGGGTGAGCAATGAACATTACCATCCATGTCCTAAAAATACAGTAAAGCAGCGGAAACCAGTTGCTGAAAATGACTAAAACTGTCCAAAGAACTCTCAAGCCTCTCTTAAATGGTTCGATCATGTCACAACCGTAGCCAAACTAGCAAAGTTAAACAAAACATAAATGGGCTATAGTATATTTCTCTATACAAATTGACCAAAATAACACTAGAAAACAAGAAATCTTATAATAAACATTTTTGGTGATGAGAAATCACAAGTCTTTTAAATACCAAGTCATTAAACATGCTCTTAGCATAAGAAAAACAGCTGTTGATCATAAACACTTTAACGCCTCAGTAAAACATCATTACAGTGCCGTCAGCTGGTTCGACTCACAGTCACATGACCCCTCTGTGGCTTTCTCTACACTGTTCTTTCTGTTTAGGGTTGGTTTTAAGGTTCTGGTTTTAACAAACATGGATCAGAACTTCATGGATCAGAATCTATGGTGACCCAAGAACAACCTGGTGTAGGGCTGGGCGATATGGACCAAAAGTCATATCCCGATATGTTTAGGCTGAATATCGATATACGATATATATCCCGATATTTTTATCAAAAAGTGAGAGCAATTGTTTAGTCACAGTCAAACCCAAATATGACATTTCACAAGTAGTTTTATTTAAACTGGCCGGATGAAACAAAACACAGCTGTTCCCTTGTTTTTGGGAATAAAATATAAATATATTTGAATACGCAAATAAAATATAAAAATCTAAAGTTTGTATAATGCTGTACATTCATAAATTATTAAAATATTCAATGCTGTAAGCAACTTAGGTGATTGCATTCTTTTAAACTTTTTAAACAATATTTATAGTTTTACAATGTGTTACAAGTAAATTTGACATCTACGCGGCATATAAGCAAAATAAAAATTAAAACTTTTTCACAAGTAAACATTTTATGTGAACTCTCATTGGTTTAGTCTGTGTAATCACGTGATTGAATGCGTGTTCACGCAAGAGGGGAGTCGGAATCTGCCGGGGAGTCGAAATATGGCACAACAACGGTACACCGCGGGAAAATGAAGCTTGAAGGGAGCTTTGTGTCGGGGGTGGAGCTTTTGCGGGTTGCGGTTGGCTTGCAGCTGGGGCCTCGGCAGCGCGCAGTTTCACACACTCTTCATACTGCAGTTTGTGCCACTGTTTTAGATGGTGAAAAAGATTTGTAGTGCTTCCACCCCTGGCTGTAACTTCTTTATGGCACTCCCTCTATGGCACTCCCATATGACATGGTTTTGTTTCTCATCAGAAACTTTGAATCCGAACCATCTCCATATTACTGAGCCGCTACTTTTTGTTTACCAACTAATTTCTCCGCATGCTCAGCAGATGTTGTTGCTTCCTCCATGTTTGTTGAAGAGTGCCCGCGGATTGTCTGCTCCAGAGTCCAGCCCCTCCCCTCTCTGTGCCTGAAAGAGGAGGGGCGTGGCCAGGGGCGCGCGAAGTAGTGCTGAGAGCTCCGGGTTAAAGCAGTTTGCTGGAGCAAGGCTCACAGCGCAGTTTGAACTACGCAGCCTATTTTTCAAATTTCTCAAATTTCATATCTCATTTAAAAATATATCGATATATTTTTAATATCGATATATCGCCCAGCCCTAACCTGGTGATATATTCAAGCCTACATAATTAGAAGAGATCTCATTGATATTCTTTTTTCGGCCTTTTATACATTTATTTTAAACAGATAGGATAGTATTTCAACAGAAAGAGAAGTGGGTAGAGAGAGGCTGGGAGGATGGCAAATGTTGCGTTTGGCTCAGATGGGTCTGTGCACAGTCCACTACACCACAGGGCCTGACATTGTTTATTGACAAAGCTTCACTTTTAAATTCCAGCTCCTCTTTGATTTTTTTTTTCTCTAAGCGTGACAAGTGACAGCTCTAATTTACAGCAAAATAAATATTGTGACTTAGACTTTTTTGTTTTTAGAGACCCGCAGAGAATGCAATAGTTTTTCTTAAAAAAGAACAACACTTTTTTTTCTTTGCAAATGAACATGTATGGATCATTTCAGAAACAAATTCTTAATTTATAATCCACTAATTTAATTGACTATATCACTAAACGAGAACAAGCGGCACTCACTCTGTCGATGTACAGTCTTGGGGATCTGCACACAGTGCTGATGAGGGAACGACCAGGATTCCTCGAGGAAGAACTGGTTCTGAAGCATCCGGTGGAGAGACATTGGGGTCATCGTCAGACACGAAAAACTACACCAGAGAGAAATCCTCAGTGGAAACCAATCCAATTTCAAGCAAGAGAAGGTCAGAAATAAATAATGTTTTATTTGCACTGTATATTTGCAAACAATGTAGGTGGTGAGTAAAATAGGATTTATTTCGGGAGGAGCCACACTTTGGAGGCGAGAGCTGCTACCTGGACACTGTCTTTTCTTTCTGCATCTGTTGTTGGAGTGGCTTCCACAGCCTCCTCCTCTTCCTCCTCTTCCTCATCTTCTCCCTCCTCGATAGCCAAAGCTCCGCCTGGGCTTGAGCACACTTTGTTGTCCTTACTGGTGCTCCGCCTCCTCTTTCTGCCTCCCTTCTTCCGCCGGCTGTCTCCCGGGAGTTTAGACAGTGGGTGATGAATGTGATGGGATGAGTGCCGGTGATCTGGTTCATGTTATAACAATTTTGGCTTTTTAATTGTGTACTTCTATACAACTAAACATATAAAATACAAAATGATATAGAGGAAACACAAGCAGACTTAAGTTTAATGCAAATAAATGGGTCACAAATGATTGTAATATCAAAACAAAACAGTGGGATAAATTGGGATAGAAATCAATGCAGATGAACCCCATAAAAGGTAAGAAACAAGGAGCTTACACTCGAAGTCTTCCTCGTTGTAGGTACGGTGCTGCTCGCCAGGAACTCTGGGATTCGGGTTCAGAATTTGCTGGAAGCGCTGAACACCTAAAGATTTGTTCAGGTCATCTTCCTCCTCTTCCTCTCTCTGTGGCACCCGAACCGGTGAACCAGATGACTCCGGCTGAAAGAACAGAAACATGTTTTTCAGACTTGGACAATAACATAATTTATTATTTGAAACAAGAACAATACAAACACAACCAATGAATTTGAAAATACTTGTTACGAAATGTAATGTGATGCAAATCATTTTAAGTGGCTATGATTTTAAAAACTAGATGGCTAAAGTTGGCACACAAATAACATATATTTATATGCAAAATGGACTGGTTGCCAAGGTTGGAGATTTGGTTGCAATGGAAGAGTCAGTGGCATAATATAATGTTTCATTTGTCACAATAAGTTTTCTAAACCAAATCCCATGTTTTTTTTTTGTTTTTTTTTTTCCATTTACCAAAGCGGAGATAGAGTTCAGACAAATTGGTTGCTAGGGTTAAGTTAGTGATGTCATGTTAAGGCAATGGACATTTCCCAGAATTCTCAGCGATTCCCCAAAATTCCTTTAGTGGTACCAGTCTGAAAACATATAGAAACCCAGGTCAAACTAGTTTAAATGTGTTAATAATTGTAGGTTGAACAGTAAAATAGGGCTCATAAAATGAACAATAACATTCAGACCAACTGGGATATAATAAAAAAAAATGTGTGAGCTATGTAAGTTTTGTAAATTTATACGTTATGCAACTTATAACAAATACTGATAAAGAACCGAATATCAGATTTGATTTACAGGTAACAAGATGTTTCAGATGGATTTTAGTGAAAAGTCAGAGCTTTTCCTTTAACAAACAGAAGGGGGAGACATAGTCAGAGATAAATCACTTGTGGAACACTTGTCTTGCGACGGGAGCAAAAATCCTGGGTCAAAAGCAGCACATTGATGCTATGTGCAATTAGTAAAAAACAAACAAAGGAACAAAAAACAAACAAAAAAAATCAGTGATGGCAACAAAATATAAAAAAACAAAACAAAATGTGATTAGCATCTCAGCTAGACCTGTTCTTGCATGTCTTCCGCTAGAGTGTTGTTCCTGTAACTACACAAGGAGAATTCCTGTGCTGCTATACACAATTGTATAATATTTACTGGTGTTCTGCACAACCACATATTTTAGGTCTAGCTGCTCAGTGTTTCCAAATGAATTTGCTTGTGTCTCTGGTTGGTTGCCGTTTTACAGCACAGCCATTTACACATAATACACATGCATCCCACTTGAATGCGGTTTTAAAGGTATATATATATATATATAGACAGACATATAAATAAATCGTAATTCACTGATTCAAATGTGAATTCATGAATTTGAAGGTTGTAAAAAAAGTTAACAATTGAAAAGGTACGTGGAAAAAAAGTAGAACTGAGATGAAAAGTGTTCGTTTTTGACTCTGTAATTCCGGCATGCTCGTCTATTTGTTCCAAAGAAGTAACAACAACATACAGGATAATTTACTCCACCTGGGATTGAAACACCCAAGCGGCAGCCTCCACCGGTCCCCCAGGATGCAAAACAAGAGGGAAGAAAATGCAACGAATCCCCTGGCATCATAAGGTTTTTGTCACAGGCAAACAGGGTTCCATTAAATCCATGTGTTAAGTTCTGCATCAGTTGCATTTCACTATAGTTTTGCACCTGTAGCATTTCTTTTATTAGCCACCTGTTTAAGTTCTATATAGATTTCAAATTTTGTATAAGGAAGTGGCTAGTTGAACGATAGCCATGGACTACCATTCAGCAGGAGGCCTTACAAAGCTTATCAAGTTTAAGTGATTCTGAAGCTGCCAATGCGTCTTTACAAAACCCTCCAAGGACACGATCTGTTACCGATGTCAAGGGATAACTTTCATCTTCAGCAGATGGTAATGGAAATAGTATTAGGAAGAAATCCACCACCAAATACTGAGGATATTTATACTGGATACAGCAGATTCACCAGTCTAAACCAACTCAGTGGAGGAAAAACCTGTTACGTTTGGTTTTATTCTGTTGTAGTGACTTTCCCACAAAGGCACAAAGGCGATTTGTGCTTTGACACATCACAGGATTAAGATTATGAACACAAGAGTGCCACAAACACTCGTAGGCTGCTTTGGCTCAACAAAGTGTTAGTTATCTAAACATTTTTATAATTTATCATTCCATATGAATATTTCCATTGCAGTTTAAGCAATCTTACAAATACACATGAAATTATTCACGTTTGTGTGAAATGTATTTGAACATATTTTCAATAGACCAAAGCCTTGTCCATTTTGGTTAAACAGACTTATTATAGGAGATACAGTGACAAAGTTTCCATCAATGATTGGTGGCTGCCTTCAACCCACGTGAAATGCTTTAGCTTGCTGGGAAATCTCTCCGTTTGAAGGCTCATCACCCTTTAACAGACTCGCATTTGCAGAATGATTAAATCCTTAGTGACTATTACCAGCAGGACAAAAAAAAAGTAAATCCTTTGTAAACTTCTTGACATTTTTCAATAACTAAGATCACTTCAAATGACATGAAAGGTGTTCGAACCACTGAGCAGAGTAGAGTCTGAGATAGAGAGAGAGATTAGTGAAGAGATCTGAGAGAAGGTTGAAATCCCACTGACTCAGCACAGCATGCACCAGCTGGAGCCTTATGGGGAGGCATCTAAATATGCTACAAAGGCCATCCTTCAACAGAAGATATTTTTGAGAATATTTTGATATTTTGAGAAATGAAAAAATAAAATTGAGATTGAAAAAAACAGAAAAAAAAGTGAGATTGTTCTTTTTTTCATAGCAGGCACTGGTGCTGAGCCTCATTACTTTGTGTTTTTAGATCACAGCTAGTCCTTAATGCTTGAATTCAACACATTAACCCTCGCCTGCCTCTCAGTCCCAAGTCGGGAAAGTTTATAACTGTTGACAAAATAGTCATTCTCATTAATGTATCGTATCAGGTTATATTGTAACTAATAACAAATACTCACTTTACTGTAAATCGTATGTGTTAAATGTATTTTTGATTGCCACTTATCCTGTCCAATCAAACTGCACATAAAGAAAAGCTCCTCCCAAAATGAGATCTAGTGAATGTAACCAATCCAATACCATCACATCTGTAGAAATAGGAATTATTTCTAATTTTCTAAGGAAAATATTTCAATATTTAATTGTGTAGCAATCTCTCTCTAGGTATATTTCGACCTTTCTTTCTTCTGTGGATTTGGCCTCACTGTTCTACTGCAGAGGCCAATCATACACCTCCCTGATGCTATTGTATGATGGATATATATCTGACTGCATTTCTCAGCATTAAGAACACCATTAAATTTTAACCAAATCTGCACATATGCGGTCCCAAACCTCCAGGGAACCACCACCACACTTAACTGTAGTACAACAAACAACTCATGAGTCCAGAGTACCTGCTACCAATTTTCTGCAACCCAGGTCCTATGTTATCATGCATACTTGAGTCATTTGTTACCACATTGTGGGTATGGCTTTTTGCCTGTAACTTTTCCATGAATATCTGCCCTGAGCTGGTCTATTAGTGTACCTCCATCCCACTGGTTTTTGCAGCTGATTCTGAATCAACTGCACTGCTGGACATTTGTTTTCGACAGGTTATTAGATTGATGTGTCCGAGTGTTCTGCTTCTTCTTCAGCACATCTTCAAACCCCAGTCTGCCTTGAAATGTTTGTTGATGCAATATAACTACACTGTGTCTTGTTGATATCCTCAAACTTCCCATGAATGGAAACTTGTTATGTAAGGAAAAGCTGTTGGCCGTTCCTCCTGCAGCTTGAACAATGATGTTCATTAGCACACCTACACACACCTGACCATTACCCTACAAATGCTGTACAAGTGCACCTAGAACACCAAATAGTGATTTGATTCAGATTTTTCTCTTTGGTCACTTTGCATAATGACAATTCAAGTAAATAAACAAATATTATCTAGATTCCTGAAAGCCTTCTTTGTGCACATCTGCCTCAATTTTGTATACATTGTATAGGTTTAATGAAAATATAGTAAAGTTGAGATGGCAGCAATACTTAACAAAAACAACAATAAACATTGGATTTAAGTGTATTTAAAAAGTGGTGCAAAACTTCATCTTTAAAAACAAATTTCAAATCAATTGCATAAAAATGTGAGCGTTTATAAATATACCGTATTTTTGCAAATGGAATAATTTATTGCAAAGAAATGAAATCTCATAAAATCCTACACAAACGTTGTCTACAACAGCCATGTTGTACACGAAACAGAATAACAGCAGTGAAAATCATTTGCAAGACTTTCAATATTTCTCAGATAATGAAGGTTGGTCAACCAGCCCAACAAATGTAGAATCGATAATAATTACAACATAAAACCAATTATGTCTAACACGAGAGAGAGAGAAAGAGAGAGAGAGAGAGACCTGACTGTTCTGAACTGTGAGGACAATATTCTATCATTTAATCCCACAGCTCAAATATTAAAGCTTGTTATAGACTGACCTGAAACCTGTAGAGAAAGTCCATCGGTCAAATACAAGCGAGAGTCCAACAGAGTGAGAAATTCTACTTTTCAAAGAAGAGCAAACAAAAACTATCTGAGGTCACATGACCACAGCAGGAAGAGGATATGGAATAGCCCTGTTTCACAACCATAAGCCTGGTTCAATCTCCAATCGCTGACAGTCTCGTCTTTCCCCAAACACACCTCAAATCCACTCGCGCACACACAAAAAAAAAGCATATGGTTCATTGATCATTAACCCAATGAATCAACAGTTGCTCACCATCAAAAGCTAATAACAGCTAACGGTAGATTGTCGCCAATAAGAAAGGGAACATTTTAGATTTGTGACCATATTTTTAACAAATAGGTTCCAAAGATTTAAGATTTAATTACATTATTAATCCTTTGCATCACTACTCACTGTATCTAATCTCATGTATAATTTTCTATACCACGTTTTCACTTGTGTTTGCATGGTCTTGGAGTTTGCATGTTCTTCCCGTGCTTGCGTGGGTTTTCTCCGGGTACATACGGTTCCCCCACAATCCCAAAAACATGATGTTAAGTTAATTGAATTATCTAAATTCCCCCTAGGTGTGAATGTGTGTGTATGTTGCCCTGCGATGGATTGGCGAACTATTCAGGGTGTACCCCCAGCCTCTCGCCTAATGTGCGCTGGAGATAGGCACCGGTAGACCCCCGTGACCCCAAAAGGGAATAAGTGGGTTGGAAAATGAATATCACATTGACGGCCATGGAACGAGAAATATGAGGAAGTCATTGGGAGACTTGTTTCTTGTGTTACACCCAGCTTGAACATATTACTGTCTATTCTGTAAATCTCTTCGATGGTGGCAGAGAAAACAACATGATAAAAACAGAATACATAAACATGCCTGCAGCCATGAATGCCCCGTTTGATCTAGCTGTATATGTTATTTGACTCACTCGAAGTAGACACAGTAGTCCTTAACTTGAGCTATTTTAATCAAAAAGGAGCATAGTTTTAAAGCTCTAGTGAAAGAAACAGTAAGTCTACATGTATGAATATGATTTGACCAAAGCAGCCAAGTAAAACATGACTGAAATCAGTGCAGCTGAGTCAGAGGGGAACTGAGCTCTTAAATAGAGTATCCTTGAGAATGCTGACTCAGTGGATTGTGGCTTTGGAGGCCATGCAAATCAATTCACAGAAAGTTGCATATCACAGCAAACAGAAACTGGAGACAAAACGAATTGAGTTTCCTTTCAAGTTCTATGTGTGTTTTATGGCTTCTGAAGCATTAAATACTAAATGGATGATTACAAAGGATATGCTTCCTCAGGATTCCTGCCTGAATCACTGTACAGGCCTTTCAAAAGGGGCATTTTTAGTAGTATGGTGATAAAAATAAATAAATGAGGAGTTATAATAATTATTATTAAAAATTATTTTTTCAATTAAGTTCAAAGATGCTGTGTTATCTATCTATCTATCTATCTATCTATCTATCTATCTATCTATCTATCTATCTATCTATCTATCTATCTATCTATCTATCTATCTATCTATCTATCTATATTAGGGGTGTAACGGTACGCAAAAATCGTATTTGGTTCGGTACAGTGTCTTGGAGAGTTTGGTTCGGTTAATTTTCGGTACAAAACAATAAGAACTTACATAATCTTTATTTTGAAAAGCTGCCAATACACAATAGAATTCTTCCATAAAATAAATAAAAGTGACACATTTGGGTGATATTTTAAATAAATTGCACTCTTTATAAAGAAAAACACATTTTTTTAAATAAAAAATGAAATACTGCAACTAGTTAGGACCTGAACATTTTTAACACTAGCAACAGCTTCAGCTTATATATCAACAAAACTAACTATTCAAGTTTTAAGTTTTTGGCTAAAAAGATTAACCCATCCACATTTTCTGAAGAGAGCACAGATCTGGTTGCAGTGACAATATCTCCAGCATTAGAAAATGTTAGATGTGTTGCCTGCCTGATCTCCGTGGAACAATGTCGGCATAAAACTTTAAATTTATCCACTCGTCTATCCCCGTTATGTATTTTAACAGAGAAGCCAAAGTGTTCCCAAACAGGAGACCGTAGTGAGGTGGGAGGGTCTTCAAGCTCTGGCTTCTCTTTCGCTGTTGCCATTACTCGTGCAGCTCTACTGTGCGTCACTTAATAGCGTCTGTGCGGAAACTCGCCTAGGAACATTGTTCCGCGGTGCTTAACCTCTTAAGCCCTGAGGCCTATTTTCCGAAAATCCTATACTTTTACTTTTTAAGGCATTTCTCAGCTTTTACAAGGCCTAAACTGCAAATCTTGGTATCAAAATGAAGATAGGTTCTTGGGGAGTGGTGTGGATGAGTTAATTTGACAGTCAAGAACACTGGGTAAGAGTAATTGATGTTGGAATGGCCAAAAAATGAACTCCGCCTAAAAAAAAAACACATGTTTCCTCCAATATCTCCTTATTTTACTTATAACGAAGCAAATAAACACAATCAATTGTAACAACTACATGTCAAGGACATCTGTAGCAAGTTTGGTGTTCATACTACAAGAAACTAATATTCTGTAAAGGTTTTGATTGAACAAAGTTCAGGCGTAATCCATGTTGGCACAGTTTGGCACAATTTGGCACAATAATTGAAATATGGAAAAAATCTTGTCCAAAGCTTCAGCTACGTTCATAGTCTTGTTTTCTTGCTTATGGGACATGATTTCAGCAAAAAAACCTCCTAAAGAAACACTGTAAAAGGGGGGTAGAAGCTCATTTACGCCATCTTGCTGCGCTTTTGGGAACATTTCATTCACAAACGCTTTCGACGTCGAGCTTCTGCGTGTCCCTACCCCCCGACCATCTGTCCAATCCGGGAGCTCTATACATCGCTGGAAAGCTCTGATTCTGAGGAAACCAAGCAGCTCAACCATTTTGAGACTGACTGGATCGCCGACGAATCACACGACGCGCAGCGTGGAGAGACGTGCTCTTACGCACGGGGAGTCATTCCATATTTGGTGACGTAAGAGGAGCACTGGAGCAACAGAAAAAACACAAAATGGACTTTTCGCGAAGCTATCGACCGGACATAACAACAAACGGACTTTTATCGCTATGGAAATAACTTTTTGTTGAAAAAACGCCAAAGGTAAGACAAGATTTACATGCTTGCTTGGTTTTCGCTGGCGTTTTTTCGTGGAACTTTCGCTCCCTGCTCTGAAATACTTCATGCAATGTTAATGAGTTGCATATCGCTGGATTCAGCTGGTTGTTAGCTTTCATTTAATGTAATGGTTTGGGTGTTTCCGTTTATATTGTGGATACATATCGCACATAAACAAAAACGTGGTCATGAATTATACTCCGGACATGTTGTTGTTTATTTGCATGGCGTTCGAGCTGTGGTTAACGGATATGAAATTGAATTAGATACGTTTTTAGAGGAGTTTCCGCTGAACACAACAGTATTTAATATGTGTGGGTTATTCTCAGGGTTAGTGAGTTATGATTGAAAATGTAACGCACAAGGGGGCAAGTCCCCGGTACCGGGGACTCTCGGGCTTAAGAGGTTAATATCTATTTAAATTTATATTATTAAATAAAAGAAATATATACCGAAACGGTACGCAAGTGTACCGAACCGAACAGGCCAATACAAACGGTTAAAAACAGTGAATTCTTTTACTCTTGAGTACATTTTTTCACAATTACCTGATCTTATTTGGATTTTCTTCTGACCTAAGTCACTTGATTGTATAAGTACTGTCTGAACCAATGGGGCAGTTGACTCACATGAACAACTGAAGCCACGGCATTTGTGAGTTGATCTGAAGCAGAAGTGTCGGTCATGGCTGCAGTCAGGATCCTGCGAACAATCTGAACAAGACTTGCTCCCGGTCCGCCTTTAGCCTTTCTCTTTCTCACTGAGGCTCAGGATGGAGTTTACGGGCAGCATAACCTGTCAACATAGAGATAGCCCCAATTAATTGGCCATAACATCCAAATTTATGTTCCTCAAGTCCAACTCCAACAAATAGTTTCTAAGTATATACTACTCATTTATGGCAAAAAAATGGACTTGAACTGCAACATGACAGTCTCCTCGTATCCAGAGACTGATAACAAGCAGATAACAAAGCTGCTACTGTGAGGACACACAGATTAGCTGCAAATATTGGATGTGATGTAAGAACATGTAAAGATCTGTTCAGCTATTTGTTAGTAGTCATTTCAAGTGATTGTTTAAGAGCCACTTCAGGCTGCTGTTTGGATGAAAGATTAACACGGTTTCAATAGCATGGATTTTACTCTGCAACTTTAGTATTAGCGTTTAAATCTGTTACGATCAGCACATCTATGGGCTTTTAAAAATATGATTTGAACAGTAATAAACTGATTTTTTAAAACAGTAAAAGTTTAAATCATACAGCCTTGAAGACATGATTTGAAATAAAAAGTACTGACACTTCGGGCTGGGCGATTTCACCTAAAATCCAAATGTAGATTCACTGAAGATTTTAACTCGATTGTGAATAATGAATGATTATTTAAGGAATAATATACAACGAACAGTAGATAGTGTGTTTCCTTCACTACTAATTTAATAAACAAGTAATATACCATCAATGACTATCTACTGAACATCAACAAATGAACAACTGAAATTAAAGCACACATTTCCAAAAGAAAAACAAACATTCACAGAGCGGGGTCACATGACCTCACACGCTGTAGTGTTTTTAAAGGTAAAGTAATTAAAATAATCTACCTAGAAAAATATGAACGATTATAGCTTCTGAATGGTGATTACGATAACTTTTTGTTTAATCGCCCAGCCCTACCGACACTCAAATAAATCAGTTTAAAAAATTGAGTAGATATCAAAGACAAGCACAATTCTTGCCTTTATTGATTCATCACGGTCCTGATTGATTCAGTGTTTTTAGGTGAATATTTTTGGTTTTTGTGCAAAGATTTATTAGTATGCGATGCTGCTAAAATTACAGAAACCTAGTTCATAAATCATGACGCTCAGAAAAATGTGTCTACCATTATCATAATTCTAGGGGAATTAAGATTGCTAATAATTGTTCTAAATCTACGGTATATATCACCATGGCATATTCGATGTAAAAAAACAATATAACGCTTAAGGATTAAAATGAAAAAGGCTACCTAATATCCAAATACTTTGATTAAGTGCCTTAAAAACAATGACAACGCTTATACTGATGTGGATCTATTTAAAATATTTATGACAGAAGTCGTGTCATTCATATACTTTGTGCTCGCAGCCCGTTTCTCAACTCACATTACATCATTGCAAGTTGCAACACTCAAAGAACCCTTATACAGAATAAAAATGTCCTTCTATTAGTCTTGAAACACATTTCTGAGAAACTTGACCGACCCATTTTTAAGTGCACTGTTTTACAGTGTTGTAATATCTTGTTGAATGCTAAATTTAAACCAGGGTGGTTCCTCTGTACAATTGGTGATAGCATGAATGTATGATGTCATAAAATACCATTAGAGCATAGAAAAGATACAGGAAAATAATTGCAAAACGAGAAATTTTTATTTGAAAAATAGTGGAGAAAATTGTCTTATTAGGAAAGTGATTTTAAAGCAGGAAGCAGCACAATGAAAGATGATCCAGGACCCAGCAACAATTAAATATTGAAAACACATTTGATATTATAGCAGTATTGTAAGCATTAAAGTTAATAAAGAGCAAAATGTAAGTTAATAAATTAATATGGGACGAAAACAACCGTAAATGTGTGCAGAATATTAATAAAATGCAATTTATTCTGTGACAGAGACAACCTTCAAACGAACAACCACAGAATAATAGAACGTCTTTCTAAAAGTTTAACCTTTTTTTTTTGCAACGGACCACTAGAAATATCTTTTTAAGCATCAGATATATAGATACATTTTTTGTTGTAAAATTTAAATGTGTAATTTAGCAAGTCATGACAATCAAATTTCAAAAAGCAAAAATTCCTCGTCCTTGGAAAGCATTTACCAGTCATTTTTAATTTTTAATTAAAAAGCTCCTTCAGAGGACGATTTAAAAAAGTTTTCCAACCCATGAAAAAAATAGCAACCTTTTTTTGTATATTAGAAGCAGTAAATCATTACCTTTCGTTAATTTCAAAAGTTATTTAAGGGTAAAAACCTAAAGCACACAGTGATGACTGAGCAATATCTGCAAACCAATGGACTTTTCACTGTTGACTTTGCAATGTCTAGTGATCCGTCATTATCTGCTGACTTCTCAATTTCACTTCCAAAAGACCAATTATTAATTAATATTCTTGCAATTACCTACTGTAATAATTAATTAATGGATTCATTGAGATAAAAATCAGACAAATATTGAAGCTAGATGATTTGCACGTCCTATAGTTACAAGATTAACTTATTTATTTAAGAAATGTTTTGTTCTTCCGAAGCATGTTGAGGGTAAAATGTATGCATAAAGACCAAAAACAATATATTTGTATATTTATATATGTAAAAAAAAATAAACAGGTGTATAAATGTAAGTAAAAGCATAACTTTCTGTGTAACAAAAACACTGCAAAATGTCATTTTTCTTGTGATTTTTGTTTAATAAAAATTGGCAATAGCTTTACAATATTAAATTTGGTCTCTAAAAAAGAAAATAATACAAAATACTTCAAGCAGCTTAAAAAAATTGATATTGTTCTAAGTTTTATAAAGCACACATTTGAGACCATAATACAAAAAAAAACTTTTAAAGACCACAGTGCAGCCACAAAATACTGTATTTAGTTCTCGTTTTTTTAATCTTTACGGTTCACTTTGCAACGGTCCTAAGTTTTACACATTTAAAACATTCCAACAAGAAAAAGTATAAAATTCTCATTAAAAAAAAGAAAACAAGCAGCAAAAAAGGAACTTATTTTCCGCAAATAAGAAGCAAACATACCTCAAAGTGCTCACTGCAGAGAAGCTGCCGCTGACATCTTAGTGTAAAGCCAACAGCCACTGGGTAAAGAGAAAGAGAGGCACGCAATCACAGTCAGGGAGCTGACGGAGAACTTATAAAGCACTGCACACACTCAAACAGCTTCCTCCACTGGACTCTGACGGCCAGCCATGTGACCAGTGCTCAACAATGAGCGAGCTGTGAGACAGCACATATTATATTCCCATTACTTTAATTTTAAATTAATAAAGTTTGTTCACAGGAAGAGTAGGGCACTCGTAAAATCCTGTGCACAAATCTTGTACAGTTTATATCGTTTTCTTCCATTCAGTGTGATTTCAAGCTGCAGCTTACAATATATGAAACGGTTCCAATGATTCGTAAAACATTAAAGTTTTCGCAGTGTATAACAATGCTCCAAGATGGAGGAACATAAGTTTCGAGTTTTAAATGTGAAAGTGTTCTGTTCTGTTAAGTGTTCGAGTTATAGTCTTTAACACTAAAGAGTCGACTCTGAGACGCTGAAACAAGTTCTTTCTACCAACTAAATATTTATCTCAAAACTGTGACGTCACTTAATACGACCACCATTTCATTCATTCTTTAAAACAAAACTCCGCCTACTCTCAATGCCAAGCTACTGGTATCGTGCAGTGCCCATAAATGTAGTCACGTTTACAAAAATTGTCAAAGTGGCAAAACAATAATATAACTGAACATTTATCGCTTTTGATTTCGAATGTCATCAGCAACTGATCCCTCTTCCTTCTTTGATACAGGTTCTGTTACACTCGCTGGACTTCTTACAGCGGTTTTGTTAATGTGTTAGTCCACACCGGGCTGTCCACATTGTGTCCACTGTGTTGTTAAACTCAGCACTTCATCCTTAGCTCCCGTGTTTGAGTTCTCGATTCCCCGCATTGTGACTGGTACATACTGATAAGGAAGCGTCATGGTATTATTTGAGTAATAACAGTAGTGTAATATTTGTTTGTTTCGTAGATGAACACTCAGTTTTTATTATGATTCATCACTATTGCTGTTATCCAAAAAGAAATCACATTCATCATATTATGAAGTCTAGATTAAATGTCACACCACAATTCCTAACCATACATTACTTTAATTCGTTTTTAAAATCAAACATTGATAGGCAAACTGTAGCCATGTTTCCATCCAAAGAGGCATGTTAAATTTAAGTGCAAAACTGGAATATCACATAAAAAAATTTGTGAATAAAGCACAGTTTCCATCGAAAGGGTCAAAAGAGAGAGCAAAATAGTTACTTCCTGATAAAGTGGCGCAATATATTTAAAAACAGACATGTAACTTGGAAAAGAATGTATACAAATTGTAATATGCAAAGTAGGGCTGAACGATATTCTGTTTTGACATCGACATCGCGATGTGCGATAGTCACATCACCGGAACATACGATGTGAGGGGTAGAAGCCGTTGGTGTATAACACAGCGGTAGCACCAGGGTAGCAAAGCACGAGTTTGTTGTATGGCTTGTTGCTGGGATTGTGAGCGGTGGGATTTCTTTTGGATAAATCTAATCTGATGTAATATATTTATATTTATAGAGATTTTTTTCTGATGAAGGGGAAACCTCCTGTGGCAAGGTTGGGTTCTGTCTTCAGCTGGACAGGAACTACTCTACTATATTCCACAGCTGAGAAGAAAACAAACCCCGACCTTTGCAAACAAAAAATAATCTGTAAAAGCCCTATTCAAACAAAACTTTTTGAGTTGATGGTCTAGGCCTGTTATATTTATTGCTGCATTTTGTCGAAAATCTGAAACATATTGAAAAGCAAGCGTATCCTCAATACTCTTCAAATTAGCTTCTTTTTAGATCAACATAAAAGGAAACTTTAAAATGCTTGAAAAAGTGAATTTCTATGAGCTCGAAACATCTAAACGGCTCTCAAACCTGAAAGTCAAGAACTGAAGCTGCCTGACACGTCTACAAGCTGAGGCCTAGTGTTTGTGTCTGTCTGTGACCAAGTGTGAGCGTGTAAATGAGTCCATCAATGTGAGTGTGTGCCAATGAGTCACATGGTCTTAAAACAGCCCACAGAGCAGCCAGAATTAAACCTTTTCCCCTTAATCTTAAAAAAGCTTAAAGCAACATTCCACTTTTTTCCATATAGACTCATTGTATCCAGCCAAAAATATCAACAGATTGTGGTAATACCAGTGATTTTTGTGAGTTCCTTGATTATGATTTTTGTTCAATTATTATGTAAAGTGTTAACAATATCAGCTTAGAAAATATCAACTTTTCACTTTCTAATGGGTTTGAAACACAGTGTAACCCTAAAACAGTCAAGTTTATGTATGGCATAACAAAGGAAACCAATAATTTTCATATAAAATGCAACTGGTCTAATTGGATGAAATTATATATGCTAAACTATGCTATACATATTATCACTAGATCTAAACTAAATTTAAAACACTACTTATAATCTCAAAAAAACAGGGAGAATGAGCCTGTATAAAAAGTACTGTGTTTCTTTAAAAGAAATAGAAGAACAATTGCCCAGAGTGTGTTTCAGTGGATACTTTAAATAGTTCAACCAGGATGAACCATTGAAAGAACACTGAGTCATTTCTTTTATTATTAAAACACACTGTAAAAATTGACTTTGTATTTTACTTCAACTTATTTTGTAAGACTGATTTAGAGGGACTTCAATGGCACCGAAAGATGGAGAAAAAAACCCCCAACTAACTTTAGGACTGGACTTCGATGGACTGACTTTGTGAACTAAAGTGTTTAGGCGTATGGGTTTAAAGAATTTATTTTAGACAAAGACAAAAATGGACGTCAAATTAATGCACAATTGGCAGCAGTTTTTTGGAAAACATTGTACACCACTCCCTCTGATGGCATTAAATTTGACTCATATCATAGGCTTCTCATACCATTATAATGACAAGCTGAACACACCATTCAAAGAGTTATAATACACACAGTCACTCCCACAGCGAAGGGCGAGGTTAGGACTACCAAGATTGTGATGAAACCTCTAGAAATAATAGATTTTCTTGTTCACTTTTTATGTCATCGTGAATTATTTCTGTCTGTCTATGATTGCATTAGATTCTCTTTTACTGTAAAAAAAAAAAAAGTTCACATATTTTAAGTAGTAAAACTTTAATTACCATAGTTTATTGCCCCACTTTGTAAAGTTCTTAGTGTGGTCAAAATCTTTAAACTTAGCTGCCAAGGGTTTGTGAATATTTTTCAAAACTTTTTCCCCCAAAGAGATTACTTAAAAAAGATCAATCTCCCGCTCTATAAAAAAAAACACTGAATGGCAGTTCAGTAGATACCTTACAGGACTCCGTGACAGGAGTTTATAGGATTTTATTGGTCTTCTGGTAATGCTGTTTACAAGATCTCCTACCACAACAATTAGCGCCACAGTTAAACACCATCACAGAAACAGATGTTTTGTAGACAGCATCTCTGACTTGAGTAAAAATGCAGAACATTAATAGGTTAAAACAAGGAAGCTCTACTTCTCATGGGCATCTATTCCAAAATAAATTTACACGTAGAATTATTAATGAAACACAGAAAACCTCATCTAAATTCAATGAGTACTCACGTAATACAAATTAACAGCGTTAAATACTTGGCACAAGAAGAAAGCAAATATTTTTTAAGCCAATATGCTTGCAGCACTGAAGCTTTTACAGCTTTGACAACACTACAATGTAACTACACAAAGTAAATAATTTTAACTCAAGACAAATAAATTATTTAAATCTGATTGCTTACTCAAATTTCTGCTTAACTTGTTTCTCATGTAAACATACCTGAAATAAACCATCAATGTCCTTCAAATTAGCTGTTGGTTTCAAAGCAATATTTAGCATAGTTTACTGAAATATATATATAAAAAAAAGAAATATAAAATACAAAAGTAAACATAAAAGACCATTATAGGGAAAACCTGAATAACATAAGACTTCTCCAAAGAAGGAGGAATAAACAAAATGAAATAAACAAATGACCAGGCTTTGTTCACGCGCTTACTAGACACACGGAAGGCTTACGTTTGGGGAGTGCGATCTGAAGTGATCAACAATTCTCCTGTGCCAACCTCACAAGGGGAATAATGAAACTAAAATAGGAATTTAGACGGGAAGGGAGAGACAGAGGAGATATAGAGGAAAACTATGAGATGGTCGAAAAGGCAGAAAATAAAGGCACGAATATAAAAGATTGCGGCAAAAAGTTAAGAAACACTAATAAATATTTATATGAGGAGTTTGTTTCTGAAATGCGATAAAAACCAAGCACAGCTCAAAGAAGATGTGGTACTAAGGTGGAAGAATGGCGTCTGTTATCTGCAGCAAAATTTTTGAATTGTTTTCTGATCATTCCACGAAGACCATTTTCAAGCTGATCAGTCAATAAAATCCAGCGAAGATATCCCAAACTTACTGGGAGGTGAAAGTAGACACTGCAGGAGCCAGGAGGCGGAATATTGATGTTGGTTATTGTTGCATTTGGAACAGTTTCATAAAAAAAATAATAATAATAATAATAATAATAAATCTATAAAAAAACTATAAATCTGGATCTATAGTTCATGTTTGTAAGACTTTGAGGTGCTTTGTGAAAGTTTGGAACAGAACATTTTTATTTTCTTCAAACCACTTTCGTCCTACAGAGAACACATTTCTACTCAAATCATCAAACGGAGTTCAGCCCGAAAAGCAGTTCAGTCTGAAACTTTTATATTCAAAAAAAAAATAAAAATTACAAAAATTAAGAAGCTTTGGAAGTACAGAGATACAACTCTCATCCGAGAATCCCAAACAGGGTGCAAGCTTCATGCTGGCCACACCTTTCACCCCAAACAACAAGGCTGGCTAATGCTTCTCCACACTTCATGGGGGCTTGTTGTAACTAAATGGCCATTAGCAGTGCAAAATGCAGTCATTGGAGTATGCAATGATGTTTCATTTTCCTAAAAGAAACAAGTTTTGGAACCCAAAGTCTCTTGAAATCATCTTGAACACAGACATTATTGTTGGTGTTGGTAAAGACAAACAAAATTGGTGATAAAAAGCTATTCTGTAAAAACACAGTACTGTTAGTTTGGAATACTCCAAAAAGATCCTTTTCAGGTTTCATATTAACTTGCTTGTCTGCTCTGCATGTTACAGAATCTACCAAAAACAACCTTGCACCTCCACCTTTGGCACGTTCACCTTGCAATCTGCACATTTCAAGTCCTGGTAGCAACAATCCCACAATTCAGCATTGGTCAAGCAACACAATGAGTTTAAAGCTGCTGAAAACAGCACATCCTTCATGGTCTTCCTGTCCCATTCACTTTGTCAGCAACTGCTCTGGTCATGATAAACAGGGAAGCACACTCCACCACTGCAGGAGGGTGTAAAAACACTACTAAATGAACTGCTGTTGCATAAGAAGCAAGCACAACGGAACAAACCTCATTAGATCCAAGTACAGATGCATCTCCAGTTGCACAAGAGCTTTGACCACTTCCAAAATCCCAACATTTCTAACAGGATATTACATAAAAGAATTCACTCTTTTGAAACTATGACACGGTCACGCTCACTGTAAGCAGAATTCACAGCACACTCTTACTTGGCCAGGCTTGTCTTTGGCACAGTAGCGTAAAGTTCTGCATGGGAAACATCTCCATAGTCACACACCGATAAACCATGCACACTGGGAGCATGAGAGCAAGATTATAAGCACTTTTATTTCCACCATTAACATCATGCAGCAACACAGGCTTGATGCAATTGTTTAGGCACAAACACAGAGCACATGGTGGATCATAGCCAAGCTTTGTGAAACATTGTTCTTAAATTTCTACAAACACTGGTTACATCTGGAAGAGCTAGAGAGCTAAGTGGTAAAAACTGATCCTAAACTGTTTAAAAATAGCTATTGATAAATTGAGATTAGATTTAACAACTGTCAAACCATTGTTTATAGATGAGTGCCATGTGCTATTGGTCCCTTGAAACTAATTAATTCATATACACAAGATAATGACAAGGAAGACATGGAGGTTTACTTTTATTGTATTAAAAACATTGTGTTTGCAACAGACAGAAGTGAATGGTGCTACCTTTAAACTTTTTCAAAAAGGAAAAAAAATCTAAACTTTGAAAACTTTTGCAGTGGCAAAAGTGACATCAGCAGATTGATCTGGCAAAATAGTTTGTTGTGAAATCAAAGAATTTAATCTTCATCTTCACCTTCTGCGTCCAGGTGTATGAACTTGCCTGAGATGTTTGTCACTAGTGGAGCTTTCTGGGTTTAAAACTAAACTAAACAAACTAAAAACTGGACCAAAGACAGACTAGTAGGGCTGGGCGATAAAACTATAAGGATATGTATTGAGATCGATATGTATACACGTGATCGAAATCTATAAAAAATGTGTTCAATAAAACGTTTAATATTTTTTATTTTTCATTGGGAGATAATGGAGGTTTGTAGCAAGTTTGGTTGCATTGAAAAAGGCATTCACGCCAATTGTGTAACACTATAATTTTGGTTGCGGATTATCGTTGTTAAATGTTATGAAAAAGTTGTCAAGGGTTCATTTTAAGAGTTCTTATTTTCCATGGATGTTGAAATTTATTATGATCAGACGAAGGTTAAGTTTCTATAAAAATCTTTAAATGTAATGTATTTTTCTCCGGCTCCTTTTTTAAAATATCAATATCGACCGATTTGAATGACTGATATCGTGATACAGTTGTCTGACCATTTTTTTTTTTTTGGGAGTCTCTTTTATGGCTGAGGGTCCTTTCACACTTCTAGTTTGTTTAATTTAGTCCGGACCATGAGAAGGAACTGATACAACATTGCAATAGTCTCTTTTAACTCTAATTTGTACTAGACACACATTGGTCACACACACACACACGCACGCCATCGTACAACAACTGTTTGATTGGTTAGAATGAACGTGCACATGGAGGTAAACAACGCCTGAAGACTAGAAAGACGTTGCTTGATTTTGACCTATGGCATCTTTTTCGATATCGTTTGTGTTAATCTCTTTCCAAATCAAGCTTGGATAACAAAGTACTCCAAGTTTGACCGCGTGACCTCAATTGGTCAATTAGATAATCTCAACAAGTGTGCGAAAGAGGACTAAATCTGCAGAAGATTGCAACAATGCATACGTTGTTCCTATTGGTCCGGACCAGATTAAGCAAACTGGAGGTGTGAAAACACCCTTAGCCTACTACAAACCATAAAGAATGACATCAACTTGCAAGAAACTGCCATTGAATACCTACTTTTAAAACACATAACATGTTTGAGGGATCTTTTTGGAAATTAGATAAAACATTCAGGACTACCATTCTCTCATGGAATTTGTACACCACCCTTCACTTGGAGTAGACAAAATCAGTGGTTCCCAACTTTTGTCAGACCAGTTTGATGCAGAAATTTTACAGGCCGGCCCTAAAGAAATTGGTTACCGTATTTTTCGCCGTATAAGACGCACTTTTTCTTCCCCAAAACTGAGGGGGAAAAGTTGGTGCGTCTTATACGGCGAATGCAGAGCGGAGCGGCCTGTCAAGGCCGTAGGAGAGGCGTAAGAGAGGCCGCGGCTTCGGCTAGCTCCTGTTATGGTAAAAATATACCTTCTCAATTGATAATAAACACTGGAGACCGTTTGAGAGAGAACACAGCTATTTATTGTAAAGATTTAGCAGTCTCAACGCATTTCCTACACACGTGTTATCCGCATTGGAAAAGAACCTCGAGCCTCTCAAACTAAGACAAGCGCCGTGAGCCAAATGACGTGTCTCTTAAAAGTTTCTCAAATTACATTTCTCTAAATGACCACTAGATGGTAGTATTATATAGGAAAATTCCCATCACACTCTGGAGCCGTCAGTGCGTGCTGACGTCTTCGCCCATCTCTGCTCGTCGATCCTACCATAGCGTGGATCGTAAGGAGCAGGTATGAAACATTACTGCCTTTTTTTGTTACTTTTACTGTTTACTGTCTGTTCATGTTACATGTTTGGCATATAATTGTTCTTAAAAACTGCTGTTAACTTTTACACAGTTGATATAAAATATTTTACTACAGTATTTGTTTCAGAATCTTTTTTTTCTAGATCTTCCTCATTTAAAATTGGGTGCGTCTTATATGCCGGTGCATCTTATACGGTGAAAACTACGTTAATCGCCACACTTGACCAGTCACAATAAATCCATATTTCAAGTATGACTCCTGATATTGTCTATTAATAGCTTTTCTTTTCTTTCCAAAACATTCCAAAGGTGTCTGGTTCTTACTCACTTTGCTAACTTTTGGGTTAAATCTCAGAGATCTAATCGAGAGAACTTTTTTTTTCAAAATAATAGAGAACTTGAACAATATTTCTTTTGCAGCCTGGTATCAACTGATACAGTACTGGTCAGCAGACCAAGGGTTGGAGATCCCTTGAGTAAACGATGAGGGGTAAACAATCCATCTAAGCATTTTGTAGTTGTCTTGCTATCCAAGTGTTATACATACAAGGGATGCACAATGGGTTTTAAGAACAATTCGCATGTGCAAGAGAAAAACTCCAGGTGTGCAGGTGTAATTTAACCGGCTAAGCTTATTTAATCATGACTAAATAGTTCTGTTTAAAGGGTAAAGATGTTTTTTTCTCTGCACAGCGGTCAGCAGGGGTTTCTCAGACTCAGGTTACCCACACACAAGGGTTCTCACACTCTTTGTGTTTGACTTAGATCGGACTATCACGTCTTTGTAATATGACAGCAGTGATAAAAACAGTTCTAAGGGTTATTCATACCTTGAGAGTGACATTAAAACAAACAGCAATGGTGAAATATCAAAATCTCTCACAATGGTGTATATCCTGGGAAATGCGGCCATTAAAATGACACTTATGGAAGATGGCACACAATCCAAGATCAGGTTTGCCGCTGGGCAAACTATAACAAAAGTGAAATGCAAAACTTTTGAAAAGAACCTTCAACCTACTGGAAAACAGCAGCATGCCATGAGTTGTTTTTAATGTAATAAAGCAGGGCTAACGAAACAGTTTTCCAGTTGATCTGCACTGGAATGCAAGCAGGAATAAAGCCCATTTCATAATATCACTACAGTTCTTTCCTTTTAATAAAGTCAAGTTTGTAAACCAGCCAGCAGGAGGTCAACAAGATGAAAATTGATTCCACTTGGAAATGTTTAACAAAATAATCGTCTAAAGTGAATACATTTAATAGCTAAATATCCAAATTAGATTGTATTAGATTGTCATTTAAAATAAACTGGTAAACATGTGCACAAAATAATGAAACAAAAATGAAAATATTTGATTTCTAAGTTGGAGTAATCTCCCTGATTTATTGGCCTCCTCTGGCACCGTCCCTTATTCCCACTTCAAAAGGCAACGTTGCCAATTTAAAGCCTGAAAGTACTGGTTCGACCAAGACTGTGCTTTGTTCTACTAAGAAATCTGACTCCTTAATGGCTTTAGAACACTGATCTGACCCAAATCCAGCTGACCTTTGGAAACAAGCTCAAAGCATGCACAGCAGCTTACAGATTCAAGCTTTATAAACAAATCATTGTGGCAGTCTACAAATAACGTGAAAAAACAACAAGTGCAAATACAGCTCATTTCAACGGATTACCTTAACATTAAGTGTATAGGCTTTTTTTTAGTTTTGTGAGTTATTCTAAGCTAAAACTTCTTGTGTGGTTGAAACCAAGAACAGTGCACTTTTAAAATATTTCCTAACAAAAAGATGATTTAAATATAATTGTTTATTCTATTAGATTGTAATATTTTCAGGTAAAATAGAAATACTTTTACAGTGGTACCCCGAGATACGAATGCTTCGAGTTATGAATCGTTCAAGATAAGAAAGATCTCACAGGAAATTTTTTGTTTCGAGATACGAATAAAAAAAAAAATTGGGATACAAACAACCACAAACAGTTGTGCGCTTGTTAAGTCTGATGTCGTGCTGCGCTTCCGGACCCTGGAGCTGCATGCTCCCTTTGCAAAAAGGGGCTGATACACATTAAATCAGTTTTGAATCGAGCGAAACATCACGTATAGATTACCAATCATGTACTATAACAAATGTTAGAGTCAAGGTGTCCTAAAAGAAATAACCACTTATAAAGTGGAAAGTGCTATTCTGTAGCGCAAGCTAGAGAAACCCAGTCACGCGTTTTCAGAAGCACTCTCTCCAGTACGCTCGGTATTGTCTGAGTTTGAGCTTGAAACCGTGTTGCTGTTTGTAATTCGTGAAATATCTCGAGAAAGTCAACTTTCATCCGTAGTGCCGTAATGTTTTCTGCCATTCGTTCCACCTCCTCCGACACAACGCTTCACTCAAAGTAAGGTTTCACATTTGTGTACATATTGCGTATTTGCTTGTGTTTATTATCATTTATTACATTAACAATGTGAAGATTTAAGGATTGAAGAAACGTTACTTGATTTTTCTCTGGTTTTCCATTTTTAAACGTTGCTTCGAGATATGAAAGCCACCCTGGAACGGATTACTTTTCTATCTCTGGGTACCACTGTATATTCATAGTGGATCTTTTTTCTTGATAAAACTTTTAATTGTTTGATGTAGCTCTCAACAAGTCTCCTGAGGAACAATAGTCCTCCCCCAGAATTGTTGGTCTTCAGGCATTGAACTTTAATTTGTCCATGTATTAAACTGAGTGATTAAAAGTGTGTAGGGATGTCCTGAGCCGATCGTAAAGATCGGTATCGGGGCTGATCGAGGCATTTTTTAACTGATCGGAATCGGCTCTATGTATCGGACCGATCGAATGTTTACGTCAGCTACGTCACGCACGTGTCGCAAACTCGCATGTTAAACTCGCATGTTGTTTACTACTTGCAATACGGTGCTAAGATGTCTGCAGTGTGGAAGTATTTTAAGTTGGAAAGTGATTCTAGTCTGGTAGCTACATGCAACGTTTGCAATGCGAGCATTTCACGCGGTGGTACTAGCAAAGCAGCCTTTAATACATACTACCAACTTGATAAGGCATCTTAAAACGAAACACGACAGAATATTGCGACTTCACTGAGCGAACGCAGGAAAAGGCTAAACCATTTTATTGATGCACTGCTGAGCTATTTGGTTGTCAAGAGTACACACTGGATTGATTTAATAACCTGCATGCACTTAAAGTGTGCAATTAGCACAAGGAAAAGACAAGTATCGGATCGGACTCGGTATGGGTCGATACTTAAAATTAAATGACTCGGATCGGATCGGGGGCTCAAAAAACCTGATCGGGACATCCCTAAAAGTGTGACAATTGTACATTTCTTTGTCACTTAAAATGAATCAAAAGGATACCTTCACATATATTCCATATTACTCCCACTGCCTGTTCTCTGTGCAGAGGATCAAAGAAAATCGGCGACTATTCCATGAGTGAAAAACTCACGTCCGACACGCTGGTCACCAAAAAGTCTCGCATCAAATGGAAAACTATAAACAAACTAATTTGCATTTTTAAAAGAACCGGTTAAGAGATAGAGTGAGTTTAGTTAATGCATTGCGACTGGGCAAAACAACACTTTGACTTTGCGTAACTTTAGCCAAACCCAGACGTTCCGCAGATGATCTGTATAGTTGTTGTTCATAAACTTTTTGTAAATATTTGGACATCAAGCCCTCTCCTGTCTTCCCAGGAATATTTCATTTACCGTATTTTTCGGCTCAAAAGACGCACCGGCACATAAGACGCACCCAATTTTAAAAGAGGAAGATCTAGAAAAAAAAGATTCTGAACCAAACATTTTATATCAACTGTGTAAAAGTTAACAGCCAAACATGTAACATGAACAGACGGTAAACAGTAAAAGTAATAAAAAAAGGCTGTAATGGGGCTCTTTTACGTTTAATGTGTGAGAAACGGCAGCTCTGTAGCTCGTGAGTATGGATGCGGAAGCACTGCTGCGGCTACTGTAGCCAAAGGCATTGTGGGAAATGTAGTTTTCTCGTTTTCGTTACGACCGCGCTATGGCAGAGATGGGCGATGACGTCAGCGCGCAGCGCTGGGTAAACAAATATGGCCGCGGCTTCGGCCTAGCTCCGGAGCTCCGGAGCTCTTACGCCTCTCATAAGGCCGTGACCGGACTTTGCGGCGCTCTGCATTCGGTCGATAAGACGCACCAACTTTTCCCCTTCAGTTTTGAGGAAGAAAAAGTGCGTCTTATGAGCCGAAAAATACGGTAATTTGAGTGGTGATTCTTCACCAGAGGTGAGGTATGCTTTGGGTCAGTATCAAGCTGAAAGACAAAATTCAAAATGTCTCCCCAAACCAATTTGTTGCAGACTGTTTTTGGTATTTCAGATTGAAATGCTATCAGAGCTTTTGTATTATGCACGTTCGCCCCTCACATTTGACATATATTAAGATACACAAACAATGGCAGGGAGCGGCAGATGCAGTTTTTACAGAGCGACTCGACATCTTGCTCTTCGACATATTTTGAACATATTTGGATTTGGTACCTGAAAACTAACAAAAACTAGCGTTTTCATAATATTTAGACCTTTGCAAATTACAAAAATTACTTCATTGTGGTTGCTGTAGCAGCCATTTTTGTTAAACTACCAAATGTGCCGGATAATGCAGTGCATTCTGGGAAATCTGTCAAGCACAGTAAATTTTACACAAAACAAAACAAAGGATATTTTCACAGAGTTACATGCAATGAACATTATTTAGGACAAATGTATTGTCTGATACATTTGATTGTGTGTAAAACTGTTTAATTTCTGTCTTTTGTTTGTGATTTCTGACTTCCTGTTTGAATAGAAATTTCTCAGGAAGTGCACGTCTTTGTCCTAAAAGATGTCTACGACTAATATGTTTTTTAATTATTCATGCGCCTGACCTATCCTATGAGAAGACACTGTGTATTAATTATTAATGACGCCTAACTCTTAAACAGGTTCGGTGAACTTTCATAACAAGGAAGTGGTTTTGAGTTCAGAATGTTGTTTCCGTGGTGCAAAAGTTGCTGAGGTTGTTCAAGACTTTCCCCACGTTTAAGTCAGAGTTAAACTCTAGCTTCCGAGCGGTGAGTTAGCCACCAACACGTTGAAACTTTGTATTTGAAGTGAGCATTTTCCTCGAGAACGCTATGAGAACTGGAAAATGGTGGACCCGGACATTGCAAATCAATGCAGTTTGCGATGCGGTTACAAATCCCACTTCAGTGTAGGTATTTAATGACTGTTATTAGGCACTTATCTTTGATATTTGTTAACGAAAGCCAAGGAAGAACCCCCGTTGGAACTTGGTAGGCAGCCCCAAATGTTCAAAGAACCTCCACCATGCTTGACTGTTGCTTCATTATCATATTGCTTCTGAAGATGAAAAATTCTTCCCTTTTCCAATGATTTGCTTCCCTGGCTGATCACTGCGCCTACGTCCTCAAAGTTTCCATTTCTTTGCACTTCTATAAAAGAGCTGGTGCAGTACATCTTGAGACCTCTGTTTTTTCTGAGATAGTAGTCTATTAGGAGAGACCTTGTTGATGCAGTTTAACTACCTTGTTTCCTGTCGCTGTGCTCAATCTTGCCATGACAAGAAACTCGCTCAACCTCATCTCGGTTCCTCATCCTCAAGCAGCTGTTTCTGTTCATGACTGGGTTTCAACCTACCTGGGTTTTGTACTATTGGTTGATAATACATCTGACTATAATCCTACAAAATCCCTGACTTTGTGCAAGCGTACCAAAAGTTGTTGCTGGTCTGAAGGAAAAGGCTGTGACACCAACTACTACTTTGATTTTTCTTTTGGCAAACTTACTAAAATAAGTAAGCTTTATTTAAAATTCTGAAAGCTTTCATTGGTCATTTTTCGCACAATACTGTGATAAACATGTACACGCGTGACGTGCCAGACTTATAGGAACTACTCGATGGTGCCTGGAGGCGCTGCAGCTGCAGGCATCTCGTCGTTCACTCTTTAGCATTCTCCCGGTGTCACGTGGCACAGCTTTTTAGTGGAGTCTCCGCATTTGACAGCGTTCAGGCGACTTCCACTCACCCGAATCAGCACACGAAATGGATATACGTTAAATTGTTTTCGCAGAACACTGTTTTCTTGGCTTATGTTCATTTAAGATTTTGGGGTTTAAAGTTGTTTTACCTCAGATAGAGCTAGCGCAACTAGCAAAGCACCCACGCCCGACACCCGTCCATGCAATATGCCTCTAAAAATATATTTGCTGGCACCCGAACAGTTCAAATGTGATGAGAATAAACATAACAGTTAATGAGACCAAAGGAGTCTTGCCAGTTGACTATATAAAGCCTAGAATGATGAAGAACCGCGTCTTACCTCAGTGGCTCTCCCTCTTAGTTTTCGCGGATGAGCCTCAGACATCTGACGGTCGCGCGCCTGCGTGTCATAAATATTTCGGGTGGGGAAACTCCTTCCCTTCTTTTACAGCGTTCAACAGGTCTTTTTTTCAATAAAAGGTGGCATGCATCCGTCAGATGGAAAAAACAGACAAAAGCACTAATGTAATGTACTTTTATATTAATAACACTTACTTCGGAAATTTAAACGGATTAACTAATTTTTGTTCGGATTTGTAAACATTTATTTGTATTAATGAATACAATTATTTATGTAGCAACAAAATACACCATTCCTGTCTATGATGTTTAATGAACCACTTACCTCATTTAAAAAGCACCATCTTTAAAAGTACGAACGTAAGCATGGGGAAATTCTTGTCGGTCGATTTTAAGGCTGAAAAACCCGATATAAATGTTAACAAACTTTCGTAAATGAATTATTTTTTATCACTTCATCTGATTTTGAACCCTTGATATAAACCAAACTTGACTAAGCCTGACACCTAGCGACCAACCATTCTCATTGCATTTAAATATTTTGAATAACTATGAAAGTTACAATAAAGAAACAAAAATTTATTTAAGTTATTTAAAAAAACACGCTTTATAAGTGCGATAAACACTAGAGTAACGCTACGTGTAGAGCAAACTGCTGCTTTAAATCCATCCGAGCGATTTTTTTGATTGACAGGTAGCGGATGAGTAGGAACCGACCTCAAGGGGTGGGTCCAACTGTTAGCCATCCAATCAGCGTCGGGTATATGGTTCGGGTGACACAGATACAGTGACGTAAGCGGTAATCATTGTACTGTGTGCGGACAATCAATAAACATATTGTGCAAAGTGAAAATAAACCCCGAATCGGGAATTTAGAGAAAAACACAGTTATGGAGTCCACACCGGTAAGCAAAATTGCAAGAAAGATGAGCTGATTTCGTTGTACATGTGTCGTTATTTCTAATTCTATTTACTCGACCTGCTAACATAAAGAATAGTTTCAAGTTAGTTACATTTAAATATACAGTGACGTGTATCGTATTTAAAGAAATGTAATGTCACGTTACGTATTTAACTTAAATATGAAGTCGCTATTACTTTAAGTCATTCTAATGAAAGTAAAACTGTAGGCCTGATTGAAACCTTCATACCTGATAACAATGAATTATTTAAATATTAATTAAGTAGATGATTTTGATTCTAACATTTCCATATTCCTCCACACTGAGCTTTAAACCGTGCGGTCCCCTATTAATTTCATAGTATCAGTATTAATGAAAGAGCTCTACATTTAACCTTGGATACTCTCATTTATTATGATCTATGGGATAATGCATCATCAAAATAGCAAGATATCAGACACATGAAATTAAGTTAAATTGGCAGCTTGGCTCATTTCCACTAATAATGACATGATTTGGAATTGTGTTGTTTTTTTGAAACAATGGAAGGAGAAATTATATCCAATTCCCTAACTTTTAAGACTATCCCATTGAATGTCTTTTACATGCAAAATTTTTATCCTTGACAGTTATTGAAAGACATTTTTGACATGAACATTCCGAATACTAATCAAGTTATATTGGAAGTGTTGAATAACACACCAGAGAATACCTTTGCACTGGAGCTGATTGGTTCTCTCTTTTGCAGACCATCGGTGGGTTGATCAACACTTTGACTGAGATGGGCTTCAGTCAGGATCAGATACAAGCTGCAATACAGGCCGGTTTCTTCTCGGTTACAGAAGCAGCAGAATGGTAAAGGTTTTCTTTTAAAAACTGTAAAAAAAAAAACAACAACAACAACAGGAGAGCCTTTCAATTATTAGCCCCAGTTAAAAAGAAATGAATAATGTCTGCTATTATTGAATACATGGTCTGTAAGTATGGCTGGACGTTTAGCAGGAAATTAGTCTTGTTTTCTCATAAATTTTGACCAATTCATGAATTCAATTTATATATATATATTTATATCAGTTCAAATACATCAGTTTAAATATATGATTTAAGTGATATTTTCTTATTTAGTAACATCTTAAGCACACCGATGGCCAACCAGATTTACCTTTGAATCATATTTTACACGTCTTAATAAAATGCTCTGGCATTTTCAAAAACTCAAAAATGCACTCTGGGCAAATTTCCTACCCTTTCATTTTGTTAGTGGCTGCCACTAAATAAAACTGTTAAATAAAATTCTAAATCTATCAGACAGAGGTTTTTTTTTTTCATCTCCAAAATAAAGTTTTTTTTTTTAATCCAGAAATTTTGCCCTTTAATTGCCCAGACCTTACATGATATCACCAATTTAGGGGAAAAAAACCTCAAAATGACTTATTTTCAATATGAAAATTATTGTGGCCTGGATTTACCTTTCATCACAGTCTTGGACATGTCAAACATGAGTAACAACATTGGCGTTGATGGACTTTTTTTTTTAGTTTAGTTGCTTTAAAGCAGCTTCTCAGAAGAATAAGCCTACTATAGATTAGTTCTAGTGTGAGTATGTTTTGTGGAAAAGAATATATGTTTTTGGCAGAGACCATGGTTAAACTGTATTTAAATTACATTTAAGGGTTAAATAATGATACTGCTTTTGACATTCATTTATACCCATTTAAAAATATGAAACAAGTGAAATGTAAACCAAGTTAAACGTTATATTCTCTCATAAAAAACACAAGTAGCACCTTTCATATGTTTCTTTGTAGTCGCCCAATGGAATGGAATGTTTTTAGTCTGCGACTTGAACCTTGGATCAAAAAGGGCCTAGCATTTTTATAAACCCAGGCATTTCTGCAGTGAATACGGGAACTTTTTTTTATGCCAAGGCACATTTTTTGTTGTTGTTGAAAAAAAATCATCTTTCCAATTGGCTCGGTTGTAGTGACTTTACTCCAGTTTGTTATTTGTCTGACCTCTTAACAGCAAACTTTAATACCTTTCTTCTGCAGAAGATCGTCCTGTGGAGAATAGTTTTCTTTGTCTCTACATAAGACAAAGAATTGTATAAGAAATATACAATTCTGGCGAAGTGTGCATCTAATTAATTTCTCTTCAAACCGCAATTTCTTGATTCAAGGTAAAATAAAATCGTCCTATGATTAAAATGAATCTAAAAATGCCCAGAACTATCTGTGTGTAAGTCATCATAAGCAGTGTTGGTGAAGATACTTCAGAAATTTAAATAAATATCTGATATGGCAATGCAAACTCTTTTTCGTTGGCACCACTTGTTTGGTCAGATATGTGATGTACTGTTGGTGCCCATCGAAATTCAAATTCAGATCGGTGTGTAGAGGCGTGATGGAATCTCTAATATCAATAAATTAGAGTTGCTAAAGATATACTATCAAACATGGCAAACTTAATATAAATGCTACAATTTCTGAGCTTTGGAAGTCAGTTTATCGAAATTGCATTTAAAGTAGAACATCATGGTGTTAAATGGTGAGTTACGTTTCAAAGTATCATTGTTTTTATTGGGGGGGGGGGTGTAATCATGTTGTCACATTGTGTAATCATGCTTGATTTGCTGAATAGAAGTTACTCAAATTTGTCTAATGTGTTTGTTCTGAAGGCTTTTACAGGGCGGGAGTCCACGACATAAACTTGTCAAGCATGCTTCAGGTCCAATAGAAACCGCATTTTCTGCCTTCAACCCCCCGAAAGAGGCTATTAGCTCCAACAACAACCAACAGTCTGAATCCACAGGTAAAAGCGCCTCAATTTTGCTCATTTGTGTGACACAAAAAGACCCCTTTCACAAGAGCGTTAACATTCTTCAGTGAGACACAATGTGGTTGACTGTATGAAAGTTACTCACAGGTCATGTGATCCAGGGACTAGTGTTCTGATCCTTTGCAGGATATTAAGACTGGATTCAGTTATGCAATGAAGAGGAATGCAGAATGTGGTTTTTCTCCTTGTGTAGGTCCATCTTTGGTTTTGGAGCCTCCTTCTACGAACGCTTACCCAAGAAATGAGCATCCTCCACTGGAGACTCGGATCAAGCAGGATAAAAGTAATTTTCATGAGCAGGAGAGACAGCGAGTGGCTCAAGAGGCTCGGCAGGAAAAGCGGCAGAAGAAACAGGTGGATAACTGGATAAAGTTACTAAAACAGATTTTTTTAAACATCCCTGTTTAACTTTAGTTTAGCACATGCTCCAGAAATGTGTGGCATGTGCTTGTTTATGGTTGGTTTGCTTTTGCCTTTTGCTGCATTGCGAGCTGAGATCCATGTCACTAGCTCATGTTTATAAGAGGCATAGAAATGTAATGAAAACACTACGTTAACTATATAATTTTCACCCAATATTTTTTTAAACCTAGTAGCAAGTACATTTATGATTTCAGAATGTAATAAAAAAAAAAGAACACTATGTTTTATACATGTATGATATGAAACTACGTCATGCAAATGTACGTACTGTGGAAGTGTTAAGAATTTATTTTAATCAATGAACAAAAGAAATCTAAAATCAAGTCAATATTTGGTGTGACCACCCCTTTTTTTGAAGGCACTCTGCTGGTAGGTTGTTCCAAACATCTTGGAGATCTAACCTTTTTTGCGTCCTTCTGTCTATACATAAAATCGCAGACAGACTCAATGATGTTGAGGCTCTGTTGGAGGCATGCCTTTACTTCCAGCACTTGCCAATCAAGTTCTTGACATCCCTCTGATGGTACTGCATGGTGGATAAGTTTCTTATTAATCCTCAATAAAAACGTTTATCCTGACCAAATCTTCAATGCAGAAATGCAGCCCCAAATATTCAAGGAACCACCACCATTCTTCATTGTTGCCTAGAGGCACTCATACATGTACGTCTCTCCAGCCATTCGATGAACAAACTGCCTTCTGCAACAGTTAAATACTGGTTCCATTTGCTCAAAAGAATTTTAAAAAACCTGCTCAAACATTACAATGTGATATGGAGTTATATTGAATCTGGTTCTACGTTGTTTCAGCTAACGTAAACAAATTGTGTGGGCAAAAATATATAATATTTCCATATATATGTATTAGGGCTGGGCGATAAATCGATTAACTCGACTCTGTAGTGTACATCGATGTGCTTGAATGAAAATCATAAAAGCTTCCGTAGAATGTGCGCGGCTCATCTTCCACCCCTCGCTTTTGCCATAGAAGATACACAGCTGCAGTTTCCTCTGAGCGATTCAACGTCTTGCTCTCCTCAATTATTACAGATTTATGTTGCTCTATGGTTGACATCTCTGGCACTGGTGTCGGGCCCCTGGACACGTGTAGGGTTTTGCTACCTGGTTACGAATATTGAATGTGCGTCAAATCAAACATATCCGTTCCATTTATATTTAATCATTAAAACAAGCCATAAACTTACAGGAAATTGAATGAATAAACTGAGAGTTGATGAAAGTTATTTGTGCTCATGCACACAACCGGTCTGCAGTGTCCTCGAGGACGCCTTTAAGTGACACCAGTCCATTCATTATTATTAATTAAAATGTACACATTGTATTTTGTGTTTCAACTTAATTTAAAACAAAAAACAATTGTTATACAAAAATGTGTAATTGTATAATAATGTGTGTGTTTTGAACATTTTCTTTGTTATCAACAGATTGATTTTAAATAGGGGTGAAAAAATAGATTTAAATCGTAAATTGTTTTTTGTTTTTTGTGGAAAAAAATGGGATTTTTTTTGTGGGCCTTATCGCCCAGCTCTAATATGTATATGTGTATATAAATTGTCACAGTTTTTAGTGCTGTTGACACTGTTTTTTGCCCATTCCTAGGAGCGTGAGCTGGTGCTAAAAAGGATCGCAGAGGACCGCCGCTCTCAGCAGCAGAAAAACCAAACTGAACCCTCAGCTGAGACCACTCCCCCTAGTGGTCAGGGACAGCGACTGGGAGGACGTCTGGAGACCAGCCTAGACAACCACTGCATCCTCATGGTCTGAGATCATTTCTGCTATTATTGTTCTTAATATGACCTGACCTCACTTCTCCAATGGACCACTCCCATTTATTCCTAATAATTGGCTGCATGGCTTTGAAAACCTTGAATAGTTTTGCTCTGAATTCGCAATAAGTAAAATGTGTTTAGAAACAAAAAAAATCGACAGAAAGTAAAAACATCTTCACATTTGGTTTGTCTTTTTCCAGATCCGTCTCCCTTCTGGTGAATCTCTCCGTGAACGATTCCCTGCGGACTCTCCCTTAAGTCAAGTGGTTGAGTACGTTTCTACTCAGCATCCTTCGCTCCCTTCTTTCTCCCTCCTTCAGGGTTTTCCCCGCAAGCGGTTTAGTGAAGCTGAGCTGAGTTGCTCTCTACGCTCTCTGGGTCTGACCCCCAACGCAGCTCTCTGCATACAAACCACACCCCCCGAGACGCCTCATGACCCGCCCAGTCCTGTAATGCCATTGGCCTTGGTGGAGCAGGGGCCAGAGCCGGAGGAGGAACTAATGGCCCCACCCCTGGTAGAAGTGAGCAGAGCTTTGGAGGAGCTCGAGATGCCACCTCCGCTGCCCCAACAGCTTTGGGAGGAGGCTGTTGGGTATGCTGGGATACCTGGTGTTGAGCCTCCAGTGTCAGGACCCTCTCACTTTTGGGGTAATTTGTTTTATACCAATACGGTCTGCTCTAAATTGTTCTATCTAATCGAATTAAACTAAAGCTGATAAACTTTTTTCAAAAAGGGTTCTTCAGTGGTTCTTTGAAGGTGCTAAAAAGCATTTTATTTAAGGTTCTAAATAGCACCTTTGAAAATAAGTTAGAACCAGATAACCTTTTTTTAGAGTGTAATGAGCTTGTGATCCCTGCACACAGTATTTCTTTTGTATTATTTTATAGTTTAGTTTTAATTTATTATTATAATTTATTTTATATTTGTTTATATCGCTTGGATTTGATTAAATGTGAAGGATTGGCAGCAGGTCTAGGATGTGTGACCCCTGCCTTTGGCTCAAACTGTTATGAAAGAAGTTGTAACCACTTAAATTGTTGCAGATAATGAGGAATTACTGGGAATTGGGGATGGGAACCATTTTAAATAAAAACGGTGATCCATACATTATTGGCTAGTTTTTGGCTCCTATTTATTGAACAAAAAAATCCATGCTTTGAAATTCGACTGTAATTCTAATGAATTTCTATAATTTATTTCTTTTTTTCTGACAGGACGAGGACAAAAGCTGGTACAGGGTGAAGCAGAAGATGAAGAACAAGAGGAAATAGATGATCAACCAGAAGTGCCTCCTTTTAATTTTGATGGTAAATGTCATGCATTTACGTACGCAATTTTTGATGTAAAAGCTTTGAGAAACGGCATAATTCCATACAGAAATTTCTATTTTTTTTTAAGAGAATCGTTCTACATGAGACGTAAATAGTTTTGATGTATACATTAAATATGAATTTATATTGCCATCTGTCGATATTACATTTTTAAATCCTTAATCGTTAGAAAAATCTGATGTATGGGTCCTGACACAAAGAAGTAGAAAAGAAGCAAGTTGACTTTAACAGGTCAACATTGCTCTAAGTGAATACCTGTTTCAAAGAAAATGACAAGAAATTATCCCCCAGACCATTACACCACCACTACATGCTGTTGACCCCAAATTCTGACCCTACCATCCAAATGTCGCAGCAGACATTGTAACTCGGCTGTGTTATGCGTTCAGAGTTCTTCATACCTTGATTGTAGCGATTGGCTATTTGAGTCACTGTTCCCTTTCTATCTCAGTCAGGCAACAACAAGGCATTTGCACATTGGATGTTTTCTTTTTTATACCATTCTCTGTTAACCTTGGGGATGGTTGTGTATGAAAATCCCAGTAAAGCAGCAGGTTCTGAAATACCATACCAGCCTGTCTGAAACCAACAACCATGCCAGTTCAAAGACACTTAAATCATCTTTCTTCCTCATTCTGAGGCTCGGTTTGAACTGCAGCAGATCGTCTTGACCATTGAGTTGTATGCATTGAGTTGCTGCCATGTGATTGGCTGGTTTGAAATGTGCGTTAATGAGCGGTTGGGTGGGTGTTTTTCTCAGAGGACAAGTTAGTATCTCGTAGTGGTCATCTTTTTTCCTATGTTCAGGATGTTTCACAAACTAAGATCGTGAACAGTGTCAGAAAGTCAACCAAATCAACGTGGGCAGTCCCCACTTAACTGAAGTTTACATTTATGCATTTGGCAGACGCTTTTTTTAGAGTTCTTGCTTACCCTGGGATTTGAACCTACAATCTTTGCGTTGTTAGCAAATGCTCTACCAACTGTGCCTTAGGAAAGCTTCATTTCATAGTGCTGAAGGTTCGCTACCCACATGCTCGACTAGTCTCCAAAGAGCCAGGACAGATAGACTGTTTCACAAAATGTCGCCAAGCTCGATTCTATGTACTCATGATCTTGCGAAATACTCCTCTGTATTTTATTATTCTCTCAAAAGATTAAGCTGCTTTTAAGTATTTTATTGAGACTTTCAAAACCAATGCAGCTGCCACTGAGTTTAAAGAACTTCAAACCCTCACATGATTTCTCAATTTGACCAAATTAAATTCACACAGTAACCTTTTGGCCCCCAACGCATGGGTTTATAGTGACTGACCAAAGTGTGAACTCCCCGGCATTAGATAAGAGGTGAATGTCCTTATTTGTCCTAGTTTAGACCAGTTTTAAGTCAAACCCTCTGACCTCTTTCAAATGGTAGAACTCACAAGTTTGATATCTCTGATAGAACTTCAGACACACGTTCTGAAAGTCATTTCACAATGGTGTGAAGACGACAGGAGATCAATTGTTTATTTGAACCCAAAAACGCAAAGGATTTAACTCCAGCTGGATTGATTTAGCAGGACTGAGTGTGATCATGCTAATATACGGTAATTAGATTCATTTCTATGCTCTTTTGATTTTGTGAGTTAGTTATTGAGTACTTGTTTGAAGCAGGTTCTATTTCGAGTTTAATGTGTGATCAACTATTATTTGTGTAAATCCCAGGATTCACTTTATTAAAAAGTGGGAGTATTACTGATTTAAAAATAAAAATTAAAAAAAAAAAAAATTATCTTTTAATATGATACCTTTTCATTGCAGCTCTCCTGTCACAGATTCAGTGAATAACATATTTTTATGGTGAGAATATGTGTAGTATTTTACTCAAGCGATGTGATTTAAACTCTGGAAACAGCGCTGCTTTCAGACAATCCGTAAAGCTGTCATCTACTGTTAAAATAGTTATGAGTTCAAGGAAGAAAAATACTGGTTATATAGTAAAATAAAAAGGGTGCTTTGCAGATTTTCTGCTTGTTCTTCGGGAGAGACGTTCAGCAGGCTGTTTCTCTCTCAGGAATATTCCCTTCGCTCATCTTACTCCTCTTACCCTCGCTCTTAGTTAATAAAAAAGCATTTTTTATGATACATTCTTTAATCTTGCCCCCAGAGTCTTCACAATATTTCAATAACAGCCTCAGAGATAAATGTATCTCCATAAAACCTTGTGTTGCTATCCTATCGTTCTTTGTCTTGTCCTGGCAGGTTTGCCCCAGTTGCCCTTCTTTGTGGAGAACAGAGGAAGAGCAGGACTGGAGCCTAGACATCACTGGCCAGAGCAGGGTAACAGACTCAGGTGAGGCTCTTTGTGGATGGAACATTTATCATTTGGCTAGAGTCTTAGGTAAAGCTACTATATGCAAATCTTAATCTCACAATTGTTTCTGAGTTACTGCTGCATTAAAGATTGTTTATTTTTCTGAGTTTTTAACAGGTTGGTGCACATGCCAGGTGTGATACATTTATTTTTATAAGATTTTACGATTCCTGAATTGTACAGAATACCTCATTTACTTCACACAATCTATAATAATTTGGAAAGTAGAGCATTTCACGCATTCTCTGCAGGCTACAGAGAACACTCAGCAACTGTTATCGTTGTACTTACTGGTGGTACTGTACTAAGAGGACTAGATAAACCGGGAACTGATCCATCCTTTAATAAAAGCTGAGTGTTTATGTTCATTAGCATATCCATTCCTGGGTTTATGGATATGGGCAGGTGGTGTCACAATTTACTTGTTAAAATATTTAATTGTTACAGACAGTAACTTTATTTAAAACATTTTCACTGGATGAATGGAAATTTTCCACAATAAAGGCTCTATAATACCGCCCTCTGCTCGAACAGCTGCTCATTTGTGTTTAACAATTTTCACATAGTTTTGGGGGGGGGGTTAATCATTTTTATTTTGTCTCAACACTTGATTTTTGTTATAAAGACCTAAAACTGTTCGTTGGGAATGTAAAAAATGGACTACTCTGAATTGTAGCTTTTGTACAATTTCAGGGTTGTTGTGAAATTATTGTGTTATTTAATTAAATATGTGTAAAAAAAAAAAAAAAAGGAACTGAGGTTGTTCTAAAAAATAGTTTTGAAGATAATTTATTAGAGCATGTTGTTGTAAAGTAGTAAAAAAAATCCTCTAAAAGGATTGCAAGTTTAAGCTCAGCTTTTTAGTATTGTATATAATTTAAAAGGCATAATAATACACCAAACGTTCTCTCCTACAGGAACATGGTTATTACTAAAAGGCTGGTACTTTCACTTTGTATCCTCCAGGTTTGAGTAGGATCTGGTGGAACGACTTGCAGCTGCAAACATGTGCAGTATGTAAACGCTGTGTATAGTGTGCATTTGATTTTTCTATAGAGCACATCCACATGATGTCATGGAGTGCGTGGCATAAAGCCTAGTCATGTTCTTAACAATGGCTTGTGTAAATGCTTAAAATAATCAATCCTTGTTGTGCGATTGACTGCTGGAAAAAAGACTTCAGTGCCAGATTTCTTCAGACTGCTGAAATCCGAAGAGAGAAGTACCAAATGGATTGCTGCTACTAATAAATAACTGGAATCCAGGAGCTGAAACCTGGATTTGTGTCAGACATTTGACAAAATCAGAATATTGTAAATTAAATGTTTAGCACACGTATGCTATATGCGATTAACATCTTCAGTCGAGCGAAGTTTGACAAAAGTCACTCGATATTAAATGTACCCCCTACCCAACTCCATGGTGCTTAAAGTTTTGGTACTTTTTTTGGCTAATTATACTGTGCTATAATTTAGCCAATCTCTTTGGATGAATACAAGATATTACTATTATTACAAGGTAGTAACCTGCTCAAAAAATCTTTAAAGCCCCCGTTTGAAGGATCTACTAGAAACGTGAGCATTAGCTCAACCGTAAATTAACTTTAATGATAAAAATTTTTTCCCTGTAGAAAGCAACATCTTTTTTTTAAGTGTTCAAAACAGGAATGAATTTGTCTTTTGAAGGGAAGTGGAGCCGGATGATCCAGCGGAACCTGGCCATGCATTGCGTGGAGCTGCAGGTCAAGCTGCAGTGGAGCGCTTACAGCGGATTGCTCCCCTCAATGACCAGCATTCTTCACATGGTCAACCATCACCCCCCAAGAAACCCTTTAAAGCCCCCCGTGTTCCCTCACTCTGCTCGATGGCTACAAGGGCGACGGTTTCCCTCATGACAGGTCAGAAAGAGTATCAGCTCTGTCTTTTATTGCTAAACAAATCGTTGTTTTTGCAGTATATCATTCAAGTAGTATATTTCTTGAATCTAAATCAACATAAAATTCAAGCAGGTTTGGTGTGTTTGCGTAAAGCTGAGCTGTCCATGATGGAATGAGGCTGTAAGTGGAACCCCTAAACCAGGGGTGTCAAACTCAGTTCCTGGAGGGTCACAGCCCTGCACAGTTTAGCTCCAACCTCAACTAAACACACCTGATGCAGTTCTTTAGGTCCTTCAGGCTGTCTGAAAACTTCAGGTGTGGGTCTCTCTGAGCAGGGTTGGAAGTAAACTCTGCAGGCCCTCCAGGAATGGATCCCGACACCTGTGCCCTAAACTGTTCTGACCATAGGTGTAGATTGAATCAAGGAGGGGCGCTGGGGTTCGGGAGGGCTGCAGGCTCTCTCTGCCCCTCATAGAACTGTTGCTCTCAGGTTCATTACATCAGGAAACAGTTATTTGAAGTGAGTTTGTGTAGCTTCAAAATGCTAACAAGTTAAGCCTAAAGCAACCGTTTGTTGCACGTTCTATGAGGAAAAGCAAGATTTTGAGAAGAGAAGTCTTCGTTGAAAGTAGCAAGAGTTTCTATATTTTGTTTGAGTCAAGGCTAGGGTTGCCAAAGATTAAAATTTTTCTCTACTTAACAGAATATATAAACAAGACAACTGTTAAAACATCAAAATTAAATGAATAAACAATTTCAGGAGTATTATGGACAAGAAAGTCATGCATATGATCCAACTATTGACCCTTCCACCCATCTGTATATATATGTACAGTGGTACTCCAGGATCCAAAATTAATCCGGTCCAGGGTGGCATTTGTATCTCGAAGCAAGTTTTACATGTAAAACTCCTAATCCGTGTAACGGCTCTCAGAAACAACAGTAGAAGTAGATTAAAAAAATGAAAAACCAGAGAAAATCTTTAAATTCTTAAATCTACACATTGTTAATGTAATAAATGAAAATAAAACAAAACAAAACACAAGCAAAATACGTAATATGTACACAAATGTGAAACCTTACCTTGAGTGAAGCGACTTGTCGGAGGAGGTGGAACGGATGCAGAAAACATTACGGCACCACTATGGTTAACTTTCTCTAGATATCCTGTTAATGCATGCGATTAATTTGAAATATTTAACACGTTAAAAAATTAACACATTTGCAGTTTTTTTGTGTATTTCCTTGTGTTCAACATGGAAAGAAGTATGTATAAAACCAAGGAAGTATTTTTTGTTACAGTCTAGCTAGTGTTATTTTCTAGCTTTTCGACCCATTTCATAGTTTCATTCCTGTGTATTTACTTCCGCCTTGTGATCAGAGTTCTGTCACATGATCGCTCATTCAGTGTTTTTATTGAAGAAATAATACTACAGCATGTATAACCATAAGAACACATTAAATGACATCTTATTAAAAGATCTAAAACCAGAGGAAATGTGAAATGAGAGAAAATAAGAGGAGAGAAAGAAAGAGGGCAATTTTAAACAAATTCAACACTCTGAAGGGTTTCATAGCCTTCTTACTATATGACGTTTAAAAAGAATTGTTATGTAGTTTTATATCATACTTAAAATGTGAAACAGGGGCTTGCTTTTAGTTTATTTAGCTTTGTGAATCTAACATTTACCAAGAAATAGTAAAAGATTGATACAAAAGGTAGCATCAAAAATGTTTTATTAACCGGATGAGACCCCAAAATAATATCTTTACAATTTAAGGTAAATTCAGCTAAAATATTTAGAAGAAATAAAGGCCTATTCCCAAAAAGACACTAACCACAGGACAGTCCCCAAAGAAGTGGAAAAAAGTTTTGTAAACGATTTACAAAAAGAGCAAGATCAATATCATCTCTGCAGATAATATTGTTTACATGAGAATATCTGTGTTACACATAAAACAAACAAAAATTGAATAAATAGTTTCTTTGTCTTGAATTTACATTAATGATTTACATCTCCAAAACAGTCTTATCAATTTTGGTGGAATTAAGGCCTTAAAAAATGTAAATGTAAAAAAGGTTACAGCTAAAACGTGTTTGTATGTTGTTGTGCTTTTTTAACTGCTTTTTTAAAGATTAAATTAGTACATTTATCTTGTTGATTTGGCTATTTGAATTGGTCTAAAAAGGTCCTGAAAAGTTGTTGAACTTAACCTTAGTCCTACAAACGCTCTGTACTTACTGCTGATGTGGTTTTCTCTCAGCTCCCAGCATGCAGTACAGCAGTAGCCTGTCGTGTTTGACTCCAGAGCTGGCAGAGCTACTGCTGGGTCACATGGCACGCGAGCGACTCCTCCGCCCTCGAACCCTGGAGTTGTTCTTTGGTTGCCCCTTGCAGAAGTTTGTCCTAAACTGCTACCCATACACCACCAATGAACTCTTGAGGCAGCTGAGGGCCTTTGCTTGTCTTAAACATCTCAGCTTCATCAACTCTCCTCTCATCACAGGTATATGAACTGTAGATTTTATCCGAAACAACTTAATTTCTTTTTATTGATTCATTTCAGGGCCAGATTTTATCATGCTAATTGATGTTATTGCCGTTTTGAGACCAATTTTTTAGCTATAACTACAATGCTAGCAGCATAATAATACATTTCTAAAGATCACTTAAAAAAGAACGTTTTAAATAAATTTAAATAAATAAATAAATATGAGTATAAATATAATGGACTTCCAATGGCCTCTAGAAGATTTACTCTTTCTGGTTATATTTTGGAATGCGTATTATTGGAGGCTCAAATGAATTTACCCACAATCCTCATTGGGATAAAAGTGAGTTCAGGTGTTAGGATAAAAGTCTTGATTAAAATATTTTTGTGAAACTGACTGTGCAAGATCATTTCAATGGATTTTGTTTTTTAGTTCTATAGATTGTAACAGAAAAAATATACTGAGATAGAACAGGAAGTTACATCACAACTTGGAATGTACTAGCTCTTTAAATGAGGTTACTGGGAGGTTTTCTCTCTCTTTCCTGCTTTGAACATTCAAAGAACTTGGCTCTTTGCACCCCCTCTCTTTCTCCTGCCCCATCTCCTTCTCTCTGTTTTTCCTCAATCCAGTTTTATTATCCTATCTTAATGTTTAATGATAAATAAAGCTACATTTTCTGTTGTGTCCTATTAAACCTTGCTTCCAGAGTCTTCCATGATGGGTTATGGTTAATTTTTCAAATAAAAATATTGTTATTTGACTGTTCCACACAAATGTGAAAAAGGTTGCGTTTTTTACTTTTTAGTTCAATTTGACAAAGACATGCAATTAATGTTGAAAGGTTGATTTTCGAACAGCAAGTTGACAGGAAAACAAGGAGGAACTTTTCTAAAGAACACTCAAAGTATCTACTCTCCCTCCACAATAACACGAGGTCCATTGGGACACATTCTACAAAACTGGACTGATATTTACTACAGTCTACAAGTGTGTCAGATAAAAGTAAAATATATGCTTCATTTTCCAGATGCTGGTCTTTCGGTTTTATCCAGCCTCTCAAAACTCCAGCACCTTAACCTGTCGTCCTGCAGCAAACTGACCGACAGCTGTCTGCAGCACATTGCAGGTGAGACAATGCCTCCAAAAGCATTCAGCAACACATCTTTAATAGATAATAATTGGGACTTTGAGCAGCAACGGTTGACTGGACGGCTACGGCGCTCTGACACCACAGTGTGTGTACGCGCATAGCAACAATAGCTTAATAATGGTCTACAATGGCAGTTTAATCACATTTTTTTTTATTGATTGTTCAATTGAGCAGATTTGTTGCATTTTTATCTTTGAACTTTAGTGTAATTAATGAATTATAAATAATTACTTTAATTGAATCTGACGCCAGAGCACCACCAGCCGTTGCTGCCTAAATATTTTGTCTAGAATGCTTCTGGAACCCATGAAAATCTGAAAACCCATCTGAGATGACTTCATATGGTTTTGCCCAATCTTATATAAACAGCTATATCTCGGATGAGCTGAGCTATTTAAAGTCTAGGTGAAAGCTCAGACTTTATGACATTATTTTTACAGACAAACATTTTGTTTTCTGAGTGTTTTTTATTTGTGAATTTTGAAAACTGGTCTATGTTTGCATCTGATCTCAGGACTCCGGTGCTTGACCTTTCTGGCTCTGGATCAGACTAAAGTGAGTGATGCTGGTCTGCTGGCATATCTCCAAGCTGGTTCTCCTGCTCTGTGCCAGCTCAGCCTCAACCAGACATGTATCACAGAGAACACATTGAGAGCGCTGCCTGCATGTGTGCCACAGCTGCGCGTGCTCAGTATCAAACACACCAAAGTAAGTCGTTATTATGGCTTGAGCACAAAATGTGCGTAGAACCCTATTGTATTTGCTCAGAGCATTATTGTTTTGCAGCTTTTGGTGCATTTTTGAGAGCCTAATTGTGCTCGAAAGGACACAAATAGGTCAAAACTGGTGAAAATTTATGTCTGATTGGGTTTGAAAAATGGGTGTAGCAAAGACATTTCAATGTAAAGTGCAGTTTGTCATAGACTTAATTAAATTCGGCACATATGTGTAGGTTACCGAGACTTAAATATAAGTAATATAGATGGCATTTAAAAAAATTCTTTATTTGCAAAAACCCACTTTTGAACGTGTTGTACTTTAGTGAACTCCTCCTAGAGACACTCTATCAGTCTAAAGGCTAATGGGATGTTTTTTGGACTCCATTAAATTACAGGAAGTTGTTAAAAACTCAACCATGCAATGTCTGAACGGGTTTGAATTTGCCATGTGTCAGGAGTTCCTGTCTAAACAAATCTAAACAGCAAATAATCATGTCAGTTATAGTGCCACCTATTGGCAACATGGAATATATAATATTCTGCTGTTTTACACCGCTAAACAAATGGCCATTTTGCTCATGCCATACTATAACAAACCTCAATAGATATTATCTGTTCTTCTCCAAACTCCACCAGTCTTATCTTAAGGCATACGGGATGTTAAATTTATGACTTTTGACAAAAACTATGTGTGCACAGCAATATATAGCCATAAACAGGAAGTTATTATTACTCAGCCATGATACATCAGTCCCAAATATACAAGTTAACCAATTTTACAATTTTCAAAGCCTTTTATGGACATTTCTAGAAAATACACCCTCGGTTATAGCACCACCAGGATGCTACAGGGAATACAACACTTAAAATTGATAAGGTTCTTGTTTTTATAAGTGTCATTAAATTTTTTTAAACAATTCTCACTTGAATGTGTGGACTAAATAATGATTGGTAATAGTGCATGGTGCAATAATTTGGCCTCCGATGTGTGATTGCCGTTGTAATCTAGATTTAAACTTGTTATGCGCAATAGGAGGCACAGGATCATTACAGTGTTTGACCATAGAATTGATTGAAAATAACGTTGCTGTTGTTGTTGTTGTTGTTGTTGTTGTTGTTGTTGTTGTTGTTGTTTTAAATACTTGAGTTCTGTACAGCACTCTCTTTTTGTAATCGTATCCCCTTATTTGTCTTCAGGTGATGGATGTATCTCCACTGGCTGAGCTGCTGAACCTGCAGACACTTCATTTGGATGGAACGGGAGTGCAAGAAGCATCTCTGCAGTGTCTGGCAAATCACACCACCTTATCAGCTCTCAGCCTGGCAGGAATTCCAGTTGCTGATGGGAACCACACATTGGATATCATTTCAGGTAGAGTTACAGCGTCTGTTTTGAATTAAGTAGGAATGACGCAACCCACCTATTTTTTCATTTGTATATCAAATATTCATTGCATCTCTAATATAATGTATATGTTTCAAAAGGCTTATTAGCTTTTATATTTTTGGTTTTTAAATGAACATTTTATTTTGCCATCTAGTAATGAAAAGAAGGGATTACCCTTTGAAGTACAAGACCTGTGAGATGGCTTGTGTTTTTCAAAGTTGTGTGTTTCACGCCTGTTTGATTTGATATAATTTTCACATTGTTTTGAGCTTGCTTTTTACATTTTTGGCCGGATTTATTGAGTTTTATTTTGTCAAGACTTTAGCTATTTGTTATAAAACACAAAAATGTAGACGTTTTATCACCAGATCTGGAGAACTGAGAATGTAACTGGGATTGCATACAAGAAAAGTGACTTCCTTTAAGATTTCGTTTGACTGGTTTGTGTCCTTGCAGGTCTGAGGCTGACCCAGCTCACCCTTCCGGGCAGACACTCTGTAACAGACACTGGACTTTCCTTTCTGTCCAGACAGACTTTGCTTTTAGAGCTCGATCTAACCGACTACACTCAGCTCACTAATCACGGCATCACACAGCTCTCCAGCATGACCAGGTAGCATTTGAATAGCCCCAGTGGATTTATCTCTTTTAATTAGTGTCTGGATTACAAAAGACCTGTCTCTTTGTGACTTAGGCTAAAGAAGCTATCCCTCAGCAACACTCAGGTGAGTGATTGTGGGCTGCAGGGTCTGATCAGTTTAAAGGAGCTGCAGGAGCTTTGTCTCAACCGTACTGCCGTCACCAGCAAAGGGGTCGCTGCGTTGATCACTCACTTACCACACCTACAGGTACACTGATGATAAAGCTGAATTTATTCTTTCTGAGATAATGCTGACTTGTTCACAAGTCTCTGACGGTTTAAACATGGCTGAAAATAATAGATAAGAAATATGGACAATTCTCCAGCCAATAGCCCATTTGAAGGTAAAACGGGGTGGGTTCAAGTGCCGAGATCACAGAGCAGAAGCTCGGAAGCAACTATTAGCAGATCTGCAAAGATGAAGCTCTGTTCTTCAATAGCCATCTGGTGCCGCCTCAATCACGTATTTTTGTAAAGATAATAATTGAAAATGATTTATAACTTATTTTAAATAGCACAATTGAAGACGAAACACATATTGGCTCATGTGTCATTGAATTACAATTGAAGTTTTTTTTTTCTACAATGCAGCAGAGCCTTGGTCTGCAACCCTTGTGAGGCACGCCCAGATTTCTTATAATAATACTTAATATGTATAATTAATATACATATTCTTATGTAACATGGCCCAAACTGTAAGAACACCGATATAATGAGACGGTTACACAGATGCTTCGAATCCTGGTAGGGGCAGCTTCAATTTCAGTTCTCAGTTCTTTTTGTCATGCAGCTTAATGGTTTTTACTCATAAAACAAAATATTATTTAATTGATGAATGAATTGTTTATCAAACTTGTGATGTTAAAGTTTGTTACATGGAGGAATCGCCAACGTTCACATCTGGGTCACCTTTTAACATGGTCACAACTCGTTTATCAAAAATTAAATTTAATGATTCATTTACTTGTTTGTGCTGGTAACTCCCTGGAAATGTGAGCCCGTGTCAAGGCTTAATTCCAAAACTAAAAAAAAATCTGCCATAAAATGGTGGGTGCCATGGTAACCGCTTAAAATATTAGACTTTCTTATTAGAATATATTAGACTCTCTTTCTCTGTAGAATTAAAAACTAGGACAGATTTACAGGGATGCAATAGTACACAAAGCTTTTTCGGTTTGCCAGTTCGGTTCTGATGGCTTAGCAAATTAGTAAATCTTTTAACCATCCTTTGTATAGATCCCATGAAGAGATAAAAAAAAAATTGATGTTTGAATTCATTTAATTTGGTCTTCAAAAATGGACACTTTATATAAAATAAACCATATGTTTGACAACTGAATTTGTGGTGTTTGACTGGTTGAATATTTCAGAGTCTCTCTCGCTGTATGTGTAACTTGCAGAGGTTGTTCCATGATGATAGTACAGATGAACGGTCATGTTTCATGTGCTGCCTTTAGCATATTTACATCTGATAAAACAGTGGTTGCATGCGGTGACATTTGTTTACAGTTTTTCTCTCATCTTTGTCGTATTCGTCTACAAAGCCGAAATGTCTACAGTTTTCAAAAGCCTTACAGGTTCCTCACAGTGCTGACTGAGGAAGCTGTGCTCTGGTCACGCTTAGAGTGAAACACGAGAAGTCCCGTCCTCCTCTAACTTTAGCGCTCATTGATTGGATATTTCGACAAGGAGCAGTTAATTGATTGGATATTTTACATCTGTAAACTATTTTTTGCCAGGCTTTTGAACTAATACGTACGGGACTTATTCAAATGTCTTTATTGTGTGTTTGTGCCACAGGTGATGGGTTTGGCGAGCACGCAGGTTGGAGACAACGTGGTTCGTCGAGGATTAGTTCACTGTCCTCAGCTGCTGAAACTCAATCTCAGCAGAACCAGGATCACAGATCACGGTTGAAAACCATTTAATTTCTGAAAATGTTCCACTATTAAAAAAAACGGTTTCATCTGATGACATGTGTTTGCAGGCCTCAAGTTCCTGTGTCGAATGCAGCTGAGTCAGGTCAACTTGGATGGCACTGGGGTGACCCTAGTGGGGATTGCTAACCTGATCTCTGCATGCCCTCATCTGAGCAGCGTTCGTGCCAGTCATACTCGCGCCATTCCTCCGGATGAACAGTCCGATGATGATGATGAAGAGGACAATCAGCATGCCAATAATACTACGCAAACCTAGCTGTTATCTCGTTTTCTTTTGGATCTCCTCACAAATGGCTGGTATTCAGGAATACCTGTTCACAAAGTGGCACCGTTATCGCTCTTGAGTTTGACAATCAATACTTTTTCATGTGGAGCGGATGAACAAAACGAGTGCTTCAATTGAACTATAGGTCTACCTTTGATGGTACGCGTCCAAATCGGAGGCCATTAATGGAAAACATTAGAATACAAGGAACATTTAGAGAATTACGCTCATGTAATAGCGAAGTATGTACTATAGGCAGATTTGAGGATGACATTTTTTGTTATTTTGATAATTTTGGATTAAATAGATGTTAATGAAAGAGACTTAGATTTTATCTGAATATATTTTGGATAAACAATTCTGTGAGCCACTGTAGTGGAAAGGCGTTTGTGGATTTGGTGCATTTTTATTATATTATGAACGAGCTCCTGTGTGAATATTCATGTTAGGCATTCACTGGATTCAGGTTTACATACTGTATGGTGTAAAAAAGGAACATCATCATTAAAGCAATGGCATTTGACTGTTTCTGTGTGCATTAGTATGTTTGTTGCAATGCAAGAACATCTGGGAGTAAACACATTGAATATTTCTTGATAATCAGTAAGGAATCTCATTATGACAGAAATTGAAAACACACAGAGACAAAACCAATCATAAACCAGTGAAAAATGATTTGCAGAAAACAATTCTCATATTTATTTTCAAATGCAGCATAATACATGAATGATAAAAGTTATTTTGAGTTGACCATCATTTTGAAATATTTAATGGCTTTGTTACTGTTGAGTTTTTGTCAGGCTGTCAAAGGACAAGGGAGTGAACTTGTACCCGGATCCCTCATAAAACTTGTTCTGAAATTCAACCCTGAAAACAAACACAGTAAACGTATAAAAATACAGTTTGTTGAGATTTTTGATAAGTGTGGCTAGTCATACATTATGCATATCACTTTTGTTAGCACAAGCACAACTAAAACTGGCACTAATAAATCTAAATGTAAACTTACATATTTTATGACCTGTGGCATGACATTAATATATTACAATTGGAACTATGTAATAGGTCAAGAACGGAAATAATCATATGTTGGAGATACAGGCCATGATGACTAATGTAAAAGACCCTCTAAAAAAATCTAATTCTCAAAATATTAGTTTAAAAATTAACTCTTTTCTTAGTATCTGAACAAAAAAACCTGGATCAGTGGTCTAGTACAAATACTCAATTCACTGTAATTGAGTAGTTTTTCTCAGAAATTCAATTTTGAGAGTACTTTTTCAAAATCCCAATGTCTGCAATAATATGAATACAGCAGAAGTTGTCATTTTAAAGTCCTGCTTAAATTGTTTTGTGTTTTCGATATTTACCTTTGTCCATTGTTTAAAAAAAAATATTACTGTGATAAAAACTATTATTTATAAAACAAAACCCAAAAATATTTTGAAGATGTTACTCCCCAAAGGAATGAGAACACTGCCTAAAGTCTGTATAGAAAAAATGCTTTGAACTAAAATAAATTGATCAAAATGTAATATTATTTAAGTAAATAATTAAACTTTTTTGTTTGTTTGTTTTTCAGTTCATTTTTAATCTGTTTCACTTTCCCAGTATTCCGTTTCAGATCTGGCTCCTCTGCCCCCTGATTCGTGGAACAAAACGCCACTCATTGACCAAAGAAATCTGCAGAGGGGTGAACCTTCTACTTGAAAGAGCTGACTGTATAAATCCCATGTTATACTTCTCCGCTTAGTTTTGAGTTATGTGATTTTTCACATATTTTTCACATTTTTCTCACTTCTTCTTAAAGGCATCAAGTCACTGACCTGTAAAAATGCAGGATTTTTTTTTATAAATACGTAAATATTAATATGATAATATAATACATTTAATTTGAGGATGTTCATTTATCTGGGAATTTAATAAGTAATAAAATTTGCTGTTGTCAGAAATGTTTTTTTTTTTTTCCACTTGTCCTGTCACATGGGAGAGTATATGCCTTGCTGAGTTGGACAGTTTTACTTTCTCCAGGGGAGCAAAACACCTGGTGTGGTGTTTCCTCCTCTGGATTGGAGCATTGAATGTATGTAAATATTTATTGGTTGTGGCTCCCGCGAGTCAGTTTATATCAGTTGTGTCAGGACAGGAAGGCGTTGGACTGAAAAGGGGGAAATGGTATTTAACACAAAAACTGCATGAGTTTAATAATTTAACAGCCAAATATTAATTTTAGTAGTAATTTTAGCCACCAATCACCCCAACTTCATGGCAAGCCCAACCTCCCTTTAGCTACATGGCCTCCTTGTCATACAGTTCAGTCAGTATTAGACTCTATTACCAAAAAAAGTAAAGCCTACATACAATGATATAGTTCAAAAGCAAATATAAACAGATGCATTTTGTCATTGCTCTTACCAATGGAGTCGTAAAGCATGCAAAAAAGCAGACAGCCCCTCCATGACAAGAAGAATAGCGACGGTGAGAACAGCAAAAGCAGCAAACAGCAGAGCGAGCATCAGTGACCCCGCACTGGAGGAGAGTTTCAGTCCTGGCTGGAGAACCATCCGCCACAGAACCTCCGACAGCTCTGATCATCACAAGAAACATTAGCACAAGTTAACTGCTACTTGTGCTTGTAAATGCAGAACTCAGGTAAATATTTAAGTTGCATCAATTCAAAACTCGTTTTCTTTCTGTGTTTGACCAAAAAAGTGGTGCAATTTTTTTTTCTTTACACAAACACCCACAGTTATACATACTGTATACATACTATATAAGTAATGTGTAAAGTGAACCAACTGCATAACATAAATCAATATTTGGTGTAACCATTCTTTGCCTTCAAAGATTTCTGATTGATTCATTTAGATTTCCCTTTTTTCTCCCACTTTGTATTTTGTACAATCATTATTTTTATTTCTGAAAGCAAACGTTGTTTTAACAAACGTATACTATCTGTAAATATTAAATTTAAGATAGTATTCACTCGCAATCACAAACACTGAATGTTTATTTCCTAATAAAGTGCACTTAAAACTACTGATCACTCACCAGTTCAGTAATTTATAGAGTCACATGGAGGCTTTATGATTATCATAGAGTTGTAGATGCTACTTGTACAGAGCAAACCTGCATGAGCTAGACTGAGGGCCCAGAGGCGCAGATACGAGGCAGTGTTGGAGATGCAGCCCAGGCAGAACTCGATGGTGTGAATGCCCTGATACACACAGACATCACCCATGCTCACCTACGGAAAACACAGATCAAGCAACGTATCTATCTGGAAAGATGCATCTGAAGATGTACAACTCATACCAGCTCTTCTTTCTGAGGTTGTGAGAAGGAAGAATGTGGGTCTGCTGCAGGCTCATCATTAAGATGGTTACTGAATACCTGATTGTAAGAAAAATAAAAGTGACTTGTACATAAAGCAAAAATAGACTTATTTTGGAGGGGTTTTTTTTTCAGAACCTGTTGTCTGCTTTTCATTCGGTTCCTATAAACGAGAAGTGGTTTAACAAGGAGCAGCACAGGAACCATGAACATAGCCGTCACTACCATAAAGATCTGGACAGCTTTCTGCAGAGGAAGAACCAGGTAAGCTAGTACTTATGGTGCGCCAATAATGGGTTTAAAGGAGAGGGCAGACCTGTCCTGGGTAGAGCATCGTGTGTTCAGGGTGGTAGTCGAAGAGCATCATGTTGATGAAGAGTAGGAGGATGCTGGGAGCCGATTCAGAGCTCAGACTGATGCTCCACTTGTATAAAACAAGGAAGGTCAGGTATCCAAACAGAGACAGCATGAAGATCAGCTGTGGGAGGAACTGGAGGAAAATCTCCTGGAACTTTCTGAAATGGCTAAAAAATGAGATCAAATGTGGGTTTGGAGATGCACCTTTCAAATTCTTTCAGTTTATAATGTTTAAGTTTGTGAATAAAAACGACGTGATCAACATTTTTGAGATGTAAAGGGTTTATTTGGTTATTTCCCCACAATTAAATTTTGTTAAGCATTTTTATCAACTATATGTTACAATCATTAGAGTGTCTTTTGCTAAAAATGGATCAAATGGATGCTTTCAAATATTTTCCATATTGATCCCAGAGACTTTTGTCGTTGCAGATAACAGAAAACCAGAGGAAAATGCACTTTCCACATGCCACATCTGCAGGATGCGGCAAAGACAAGGTCACGAGGGAGAGCACCTTTGCTAATTCACTAGGAAGACGCATATTTTGGAGTTTACAACTAATTCAACTCGCAATCCAGATATGTGTTATTCACACTTTATTGAACTTAAAGTAAACATTTGTATCTCATGCCCTCTCCTGTCGATTCTGGAATATATTTCCTGCAATTCCCTACAAGTACATTTGAAATTAGGGGGTAGAACCTCCTTTTATTAGGGGGTTGTTTTGCTCAAAAAGTCAGAGAAATTCAAACACACGTCAGAACTGTTAAAAATTTGCGTCTGATTGGGGTTCCAAAAGTGAGTGTTGAAAAATGGCTCTATTGCGCCACTTAATGCAGTTTGTCATACACGAATTCAACAGGAAAGTGTAATTTACCAAGACTTAAAAGTAAGTAACATGGATTGCATTTCCAAAATCGTCAGGAAGTTGATTGTTTTGAAAAGATAAATAAATAAATAAAACCCTGCTGCTTTTGTTCTTCACATTTTGACAAACTCCTCCTATAAATTGTATTTCTTTTCATCTTTCATCTGCATACTTAATCAGTCTTATCTTGAGGCTAATGGGATGCTGATTTCATTCAATTGCAAAGCTTTTTTGACTTTGATGAACTAAGAGTTCATTGCGATCATCGAAAGTTGAAATTTAACCATAAATAGGAAGTTGTTATAACTCAGCTTTACAACGTCTGGACGGTCGCAAATTTACCAACAATTTTCTTACTCTATGTCTGAGCGCATCCACAAAAAAACACTCCCTGTCATAACGTCACCATGCGGTCACGGGAAAAATCATTAAGGTGCATTTTTGGTTAACTGTAACATCTGTTACAAGAATATTTCCCCAAAAGAAATATTTGTTTCTTCTTTTTTAACAGTTCTCACATCTCTTACATTAGGATTGGTCACAGTTCATAGTGTAACTAACTAGCCAGTGATAGTGTCCTCAACCAGATGCTGTTTTCCTCATAAGGTTAATGACATTGATCTTCTTACATATCTGATGTACAAATAGAACTTGTTTACGAGAGATGTGCTGTACTGATTCATTGAATCAATTCTTTGAATGTGCTCTGCAATGACTCCTCCATAGTAGCTGGAGGAAGAAGAGTCATAGGCAAAAAGATGAACATTTCAGGTGTTACATTTAGGAACATAAAATGTCAAGAAAATCCAATTTCTGACCAAATCTCAGGTCAACGGGAAGCTGCTCAACTGGTAAGTTGTGGGGATCACAGTCAAGTCTAATTTTTTTTAACTTGAGCATGTAATCCTAAGGATATTGAGTAAGGATAGTTTGACACTTTTCTAAACTAAGCACAGCCATTTTATTACTTGTTTTGCCAGTGAAGGGGGCTTGGCTAAGTGGGAAAGTGACATCAATGCATAAGCTTTATATGAGCATTATGGGATGTCACAAAACACAGCGGATGATGAGTATTCTCAGCCAAATAGCGACTGGTAAATTATATTAAATGGACAATTAAGGTGTAGAGAAGGGAACACAATGCAGGAATCCATTTGAATAATACTTAAGAAAAACTGAAATTCTAAAACTAGAAAAGGAAACAATATGACAAAGAAGAATGATTATAATACCACGGAGGTTCTGGGATATTAACGGTTGACACTGAGAGAATTTCAGACTCACACAAAGTTGACCAGACTCAAGGTCAGTCCAAACAGCATGTGAGTGATGCCCAAGATGACCGACATCTTCATCTTGAAGGAGTTTAGAAAAGACAACTTATTTGATGCAATATTCCATATCTAAAGGAAAAAAGGAGAAAGTAGTGGTGAAAATTTGAACTGCCATGCATTACAGAAACACATGAAAATTTGAAAACCCAGAGAAAAGCAAAAACTGTGAGCATGAGTGGGAAATAATTACAGGTTATAATATAAAATACATATTTTAAACATTTTTTTTTAATTACAATAAGAAACCTGTAAATAATGACACTGTGTTTTAGTTGAACACGCAGGACAGATTTAAATTTGTGGCATAAAACACTGTCTCCACATACCGGATCAATTCCAAACACATGCGGGTGACCAGAAAAAACCCCAGGTACAATTGGGTCCAGCTGAAGATGGTGATTTTCATGCAGAGTTTTGTTTCTGAGGGCGAAACAAATATTAGAATGCAAAACTGAGCATTGAAGACCTCTATAGACCAGTGTACCCACTGCCAAGGCCCGCGAGGATGAAACATAGGCCGAACGCTCCAGGAAGATCCAAAAATGTTGAAGGACTTGGAGAAGCAGTCATTGTAAATGAGTCCGGTGTAGATGGAGAATAATCCCATTAGCAAGATGATGTACCGTCCCCCTAGAAGAACATCCATAAGCTGAAAAAAAAAAGTGGTTGTGAGAAGCTAGAATTTGAGAAAGGTTCTCTGTACGTTTTGGACCTCTGGGAATCTTCAAAATCAAACAGGAAACACATGACTAGTGAAAGAGGGGAAAAGAAGATATTTGTTCATGAGTCTTCAGAGTTTGCTGTTTTAGCAGCAAGTATTCGATGAATGTGCTTAGAACCACACTGAAATTGTTCAGAGCAATATTGTTGGTGGCTTTCTGCAAATTTTTGAGGTTCTAAACATGGACACACGCATGAGCTAACGAAAATTTACATGTGATTGGGGTTAAAAATATATAGCGGCAATAACGCATTTTAGCTTATGGTGCGCTAACAGTTTGTTATCAACAGTTTGATGCAAAAACCTCTAAGAATTGCTGCTTTTGCTCATGTCATACTTTAACAAACTGCTCCTAGATATTTCATCTCCAAACTCAAGCAGTCTTGTCGTAAGGCATATGGGATGTTAAATTGCAAAGCTTTTTGGACTTTGTTAAACTATGTACACACCACGGCCATCGCAAGTCGAAATTTCACCAATAACAGGAAGTTGTTAATATCTCAGCCGGGCATTCTCTGATCAGGTTCAAATTTGCCATGCGTGTTAGGATTCTATGTCTGAAAGAATGCATATAGCAACCTACAGTGTCATTTATAGCGCCACTTGAAGTGAAAAGTGAAAAGTGAAAGTGACGTTACGACCAAGTATAGAGAGACCCATACAAGGAATTTGTGCTCTGCATTTAACCCATCCAAGTGCACACACACAGCAGTGAATAAACACACCGTGAACACACACCGGGAGCAGTGGGCAGCCATGGCTGCGGCGCCCGGGGAGCTGTGGGTAACTGGTGACTTGCTCAAGGTCACCACAGTCATGGTTGTCTCAGAAGGGAGAGAGTTTCAACACTCATCCCATCTTCGACTCCTAGTGGAGCTGGGGATCGAACCAGCGACCTTTTGTTCTCCAGTCAACCACCCTATCCACTAGGCCACGACTGCCTACGACTGCCACTTAGAGGCACCATGGAATTTCCCATTTTCTACAGTTTTATAAAGCTCTTTGAAGGACTTGTTTGAAATTTGGAACACTTATGAAAGGGATCAAGACCTAGGGATAGGTATATTCATGTGATCACCATCATTAAATTAAGCATTTAACATCTTACACCTATTTGACAATTTTTTTAATAGTGCCAACTGTTGGTCATGACATTTTATGTTCAGGTTTTCATTTTTTTTTTTGTTAAGATTTATTTTTGGCCTTTTAGTCTTTATTTTGAACAGATAGGACAGTAGCTAGACCGGAAGAAAATTGGATGGAGAGAGAGAGGGAAGAATGGAAAATGACAACCGGCTCAGGAGTTAAACCCGCCTTGCTCTACGCAACTGCACGTATATGTTCAGAGCACCTTCCGCTACACCACAGGGTTGGACAAGTTTTTTTTATTTAACCCCCCTCTTTTTTATTGTAATAGTTTTTGCTGAACAGGTCCTCTAAATTAGGGCTAGTCGTATTGAATAGTGCAACGAACTTCCCAAGGGTTGATGGTGCCTGAGGTGCAAGAGCCTTTTGATCACTGCTTTCAGCTCTAATTCATAGTTAAATGGTTATATAATAGTTATAGATCGTTAACTTAAAGTTAAACGCAGAAACTGTGCAGATATGTAAGTATGCACTACTTGAGATTCATCACACAATGAAACGGTACTTTTGAGGCTCACATTGTGTCAGACTCTAGTCATGTTTGGCCCACCAACTGTATGTCGATGCCAGATGAATGTAAGATTTGCTAGACAAATGCCAAACTTGAGTTAAACTATTTTTTAACACACTGTTATACTATTAAATAATGTACTACCTCGTTTTTCCACTTGCGTATAGATCCAGTCTGTGTAATTAGCCAAACTGCAAACAGTGTGGTCAGCAGTCCATGGCCACAATCTCCAAACATCACCGCGAACAAAAAGGGAAAGCTTACAATAGTATATGGAGCTGAGAAAAGAAATCAAATGTTTAGTTGTTTTGTGTGTTTTGACACCACAAGTGACTGTTTTGGAGAAGCTGTTCACAAAAAGTGAGTTTTTAAGTCAGAGACGGAATTACACCCACCATTTACAGTTGAGCTCAGTAGTTTACCTACTCTGGCAAAAATTTAGAATTGTTTTTTGATCTTCATCACCTGGATTTATCTCCTGGTAGGTTCCAACTCCATACGCATCAATGATGGCCTGGAATCCTTCGGTGAATGAGTTTGTTCTGTTGAAAGTCGGTGGTGTTTGCTTGGTTTGAATACGGTTCAGAACTGGAGTCACAGTGGAACCACTCTGCTCCTGAAAAACAAATTGCACACATTGTAATTCACTCATGTCTTGAATGAGACCAGATTATTCGAGCACATCACACCAGTTCTAAACCCTTACATATCAAGCACTACATGGTTTGGTTGCTGATTGCTTGAATATACCCTAAAACCACACCCTCCACGCGTTCAACGCTTCTATCAGTGCCATGCACTAAACTTGGTGAAACAGGGTTTTTCCAGTTTAAGGATCTCTTTTTAAGGTGACCTTTGTGGCTCCATTTTTAAATATCCTTTTGAAACAAATGGTTTTCAATTTTATCTTCTTGCTGCTTTTTTACTTAATTTTAATTCTTTGCCTTAATGCATCTGATTTAATTCCTTTAAGTGCTTTGTTGGATGTATTTATGTGAAAAATGGTCTGGGAAGCAAAGCTTGAAAGCCACTTTATAAAATAAGTTTTGTTCTTATTATGATTTTATTAGTATATGAGATCTCTACAATTTGGACATATAATAAAATCACATTTAGAAAGATGCATAAAAAACATTTTAAAATGACAATCATAATGAAATGATGAAAATCATAAAAAACTAAAAATGATAAAAAAATAGGGACAAAACTAATTTGCAATTGATTTTAAAACTGACATTTGGAAACGATAACATATGTCAACATATATTGTCAAACATACTGATCCGTTAACAAGGGCGTATTGAACTGAAGCCAGATCAGCGACAGGACACCAAATCTCCGCCACAATCAGCTTCTGTGTGATGTCGATGTTGCACAGATTGAGTGTGTAATAAATAGCCTTCATCTTCTTCACTTTACTGCCCCACTCGTGCAGATGCTCTGCAGCTCGCTTCAAAACCCCGGAGCGGTACTCTTCAGTTCTCCTCAGGATCTGCAGAGAAAAAAATTAAGGTGATTTCTTGCCTTTTGTTTAATGTGATTTTTGAGGCACATGGAAATTATGATTGACTTACTATTCGAAGATCTTCCATTCGTGTCATGACACTGTTGCTCATCTCCTTACGCTCAAACAAAGTCTTCGGGCAGCAATACAAGCTGGCATGAAACCTGTTTTTTTTTCAGGAAGATATTTAGGAAAAATGTAAGTAAAAGAGAAATGTAAGTTAAAAATGCTAATAAAAAGACAATACAGGTTATTTTTTTACAGAGTTATAATACTCACATAAATTTCCTAATGCACATTAAGTTAATATTTTAGTGCTTATTTTATTTTAAATACACACTTTAATTTTTTTTATTTGGTTTCAAATTAGCATGTTAAAATATAGTTTTAAGAAAAAGTACTTTTCAAATATATTGTGTTATTTACAGAATCATTTTTTTATAAATCTTTATTACTTAAATGTTCCTTACTGTTCCTTATGTTCTATATTTTATTTATTTATGTATAAAAAGATACTCCAGTCAATTTACTCATGCTAAATACACAAAGCTAAGCAAATCAAGATTTAAAATGCTGTTTTTGCTTGTTATTTTATTTATTTATTTTTTTGCCTCAACGCACCTGGTTTAATTCCTTTAAAGTGCTTTGTTTGATGTATTTTACTTTAAAAATGTATATTACTTGATGTATATTACTTTAAATATATACTTTGGAAAGCAAAGCAACTTTTATAAGATTTATTGTTAATTTTTTCTTATATGAAATCTCAGCAATTATAGAGACATATAATCAGATTACATTTAGAAAGATGCATCAAAATAGACAAAAAATAACATTTGAAAGTGACTTAAATTAAATTAATGAAATTAAATTAATAAATTTATAAAGCTTTCTTTTAATTTCAACAAATGAATGAATTTTTAATTTTGATTTACTTTCAAATTTAGACACTAGTAGTGTGTTAAAATAGATTTTTAGATTTCATAAAATGCTGTAAATTCAGAGTCTCTCACCCTTCACACACTTTTCTGATTTTCTCTCGAACATGTTCCCCCTGGACAAATATGATGAAAACGTCCTTTTTCACAGGTCCTCTCTGCTTGATAGAAACATGATGTTAACACCCAACCAGACTTCATTTCCCACAACCCACAAACTCTTTACCCACTCAATCTGTAATGGTCATGGGGTTCATTACTACATGCCAAAGTCAAAAAGACAAAGAAAAAACATGTTAAGTAAACACTACTGGTATCAATGGTGTAGTATTAACACTGTGTCAGTATTAAATGTGATATCGTGGTGGCTGGAAGGATGGAGCAGGAGTAGAGGATTAGTATGCAAGATTTAAAAAATAACTAAACTCTGTAACAGGAATAATGTTGTAATGTCTGTGAAACCAGGTAGTTATCCACTGGGAACGGGATCAGGAGGACCGGAAGCCCACAATGTGGAGAAATGGTGACTAGCAGGTAGATACGAAAGGAAACAGAAGCTGACAATTGAGTAGATGGAGTATGGAGCAGATGAAGAAGAAACATATCAATGGAGCGTAGGGGAATCGAGATGACAGAAACCTATAACGGAGAGTCAGGGGGTATGAACCACAGGTCTGACAACCAAGGAGCAACCTCCTGCTTTCTCTCTCGAAGACTAATGGGAAGTGACTGAACTGCATTCCTCGACCGGCCGCTTGGGACTGGCTTCAGAAGTAAACAGGTTCTCATTTGAGGGCGTGGCTCCTTGAGTGGCAGATGATTGACAGTTCTTTCAGCCCGTCTTGTCCTTTGTCATCCTCTGGTGTCATTCCTTCCAGCAAATCTCATCTGAAGAACTTGGATGCTCTTTGTGCTTTTATTTTTGATTTTACTGTCGGTTCTTTTGTGTGTGTGTGCATGTGTGTGTGTGTGTGTGTGGTTTTAGACCGTTGTGTGTGTGGTTTCTACGCCCACGTGCTAGATCTTTCGCCCATTGTTGAAGACCAGGAAATGATACACTTACACGAAGGCAATGGCTGGCGACGCCTCATTTCACTCTGCCAGAACCAATGGGTGACACTTCGTCCATGTTATATACAGTCAATGCTGCCAACCCTGGGGGGTTTTTTAACTGCTGGCAGGAAAATCGAAAAGTGTTCTGATTGGCTGATGGGTTGGGGTGATTTTCTGCCGTGAGATTGATAGCTGGCTGTGTCTCTACTAAACTCGAACAGTGAGTTGAATGAGCATCGTCAATGAAACAATAAAAGTGTCAAGAAAACTTTATATTTTTAAGTATTTGTACTCTTTATATTTTAAATGTTTTTTTTATGTCAAATAATTTTATGTAAAAGAAAGTTATCATTTTGTTTAAAAAATGTAATCAATTACGGGAAAAACAACAATCAGTTTCTGTAAATGTAATGTTTCAGCACACTATTTGATTTAGAGTATACTGAGAGACAATCACTGTTATTTATACAGTTTTGTTACATTGTAAACCTTTAAATTTAACAGTTCTGAGCTGTAAAAGATGATAATATATTGTTATCAGTTTAAACCCTAGAATTTTACATGGATAAACTTTTCGTAAGAACATAGACATGTTACCTTGATGATTATAATTCATAGGATAAAAAGGTAAATAAAATACACAGTACAGTGGGGCCAATACCATTAAACCATTGGAGCGTCTACCATAATTTTTTACAGTGAGGTTCTGACAACCCCTGAACTCATTAAATAGTAGTTCCAAGGAATTCTATGTCACTTATGTATTTTAACAACCATAGATGTTTTTTTATTTTATCCTAAAAGGCCTGTTTTGTTTTTCACAGTGAAGTTCTACACCAATGACACAAGTCTCTGTGATTTTATGTCAACGAATTGCTTCAATTTGCAAAAATAAGTTGTTTTATTTGTAAGTGAGATGATAGCCATCATGCAGAATGTCTTTAGATCAACATTCCATTAAACAATGCCTGATAATTGTTAATAATTATAACCCTTGTGGTTCATGATGCTCTCACCATTGCTTCAACCTCTTCTGTAACCTGAATGGGAGCATGCCGAAGGACAAAATTCCCATGAAAAAGTCGCCAAAGCACTTTTTCAAAAGCTGGGAACCGTTCTTGCTTGATAACACCTGCAATAAAGCTTGGAACATGTGCAGACTTGTCAGTCACAGCATGAATACATTGCCTTCTGTCAGATTTATACTAATACACAGCAACAGATTGTTTGAGCTTTACCCCAAATGCAGTGGGCCGGAGATGCCAGTCATGCTGAAACTGCTGTTTCTGCGGGTGGTTCTGGGTGATGAGATGGTCATGGGCATGGAGTCTTCAGATGGAGCCTCGGAGCAGCTCAGTAGAGTCTCTGCCTAATGTGCAGGACACAATACCCTTAAACCGAACTTAATAAATAGTAGTTCTATTTCATGTTATGTTTTTTTTTAATGATGCAACCCGGTGTACCCAACCTTTTTACCCAATGTGAGCTGAAAATAGCCTCCAGTAGAATCCCATCATTCTAATAAGGGATACGCAGGTGATTGGATGGAAAGAAGATGAACCATAACCTCTTGACCCTTGGATTTTAAGTTCAGCTTGTCTTGACAATTATGATTGTAATTAAATCTAATTTTTAGGTAATTCTAGAATTTAGAATCTGGAGGGAGGAACATATCCGAGAGGAAAGGAACGTGACTGTTTCAAGTGAATTTTAGAAAGCATAGTCCCAAGAACTGCCCGTAATCTGAAGAATTCAAGGAATCGGTCACACCCATTTACCATTTGATAGATTTTGAATTTACAGAAAAAACATAGACAGATTTGATTGGATGATTTAGGAATTATTTGCATATTATAGACTAGGGTCTTATAAGCGGGAGGAGCCAGAAGAAGCCATGCTGTGAACTATCCCATGTCAAACTACATTTGTAAAGTATTTTTGATTTTTTTTAAATATAATTTTCAGGGGCATGGTGGCGTAGTGGTTAGCACTGTGGCCTTCCGGTTAGAAGGTTGTTGGTTTTTTCACTTTGTTCATTTTCCATCTCCTCCCAGTGGATGTACAGTTTCTATTAAATCCATTTAGCTATTCTAATAATAGCACTTTTAGCCTAACTTAGCATAGATCATAAATCTAATTAGACCATTAGCATTTCAGTGATTCAACTTTTTTAGTTGGCTAAACAAAAATGAGAACAAAACAATCTTCACCTCTTCAAAGAAGTCTTCAGTCATCCTCAGGAGTGAGTCGATGTCCATCAGCTCGATCAGGTTCTGTCGGAGTGTGTCATGATTTCGGTTGATTTCCCGCAGTTCCTGCTCCAGTTTCTCAAATGTGGACTTTAGATTGAAAGGCAGTATTGTACATCATACTACTGTATCGTTTATGTTTATGAGTTAATATATGAAACAATTTGGCACCACAATCAGATTCTTTAACCGATGTTAACTATCCGAAAATGATGATTGAATATTTGAATGTGAAAGACTTTGAAGACAGAGCAGGGGAAGCAAGAACTGACATAAATGTGGTTATTTAGTGAAGTATAAGCCGCTTAAAAGCGTCTGCCAAAATGTATAAATGTAAATGAGAGAACTGTTGTAGTTTTCATTTAGCGTGAAATGAATGCTTTTTCATGGTGATTCGTGCCCCAGCCATTTCAATCTGAAAAACAACTTTTCCCAGAAACTAATTAGAAAAATCAAGAGCAAGCTGACACGTCTCTGAATAGACACAACTTTACAGTACAGTGAAATGAAATGAAAATGTAACCTCTAGCTCCAGAACATCTCTGGGACAAGGGACCATCTCCCTCTCTGTTGTCTCAGCAATCTCAATGTTGGATTTGACCATCTGCTTCTCAAGGTACCCTGAGGTTTAGGACAAAAAGCTTTACTGTTGAATAACAAATAAATACTGTATCAAGTGGTCAAAGTGTGTGTGTGTGTTTTTTATTTTTATTTTATTTTAATAAGATATTAATTTTGGGCATTTTGCAAGTAGAACTTACTTAGAATCCTCTCCATTTCTTCACATTTCTTTACTTCCTTCACAAACCGCCTCTGAAATGCTGTCACTTCAGGATTAAGCTGCAGAAGATTGTTGAGTACATAACAGATGTGTTACAAACGTTAGTACAGAAAGATGTAACAGCAATTCGACTCGCATCCCAAAACACTAATATCTCCCTCATAACATTTCTTTTTAGTTTATTATATTCTCCTTTTACTCTCATTGTACTGTCACTTTATGTCCATTATGTCTGTACGTTTTGCTGATTTTGTTCATTCCTGTCTTTTATCACTCTCTCATTTTTTGTACAGCCCATTGGTCAACTACTTTTGTTTTTAATTTGTGCTCTATAAATAAAACGCCAATGTCATAGCTTTGGGAAATCTAGCATATGTTTTTTAATTCATTCATATTTTACAAGTGTTAAGGTGATCTCAGAAGTCCTTTCAGTTCTGATTCATCTTTTCTCTTTGTATTTGTATATCACTGCACACAATGGCTCCGAAACCGACGAACCATGAAGAAGGAAATCAATGGTGCCATGTTATGTAGGTCAGTAAACGGACGAATGTCTGGGTATATTGGTTCACTTGTGATTTTTAGAAGATTCGTTATATGGACTTAATCTATTCAGACTTCAAAAAGTGCATGTATTGATAAACTGTGACATGTAGTTTTACACAACTCTGCTCTTAACCTGATTTGCCACTATGCCTTTTGTCCCTACACTAGTAGTTATTTTATACCATATGCAAATTATTTCAAATAAATAAGATTTTACCAGAATCTGCAAAGATATTGATTGGTTCAGTATATGAAAAATGAAGAACAAACGAAATTTCACTATAAGTGTATGCACACACAAAAGCAGAATTGTTTCTGACAAATAAAGTAAAAATAGGTTCACTCACGTCTTTAAACTGAACCAATCCCAGAAGTCCAAGTTCATTGATGCAGTTGTGAGCTGATTCAGTCTGAAAAAACAGCTGAACCAGACACATCTCCTCACTGCGAAATAAACTACTCATTCTCAAACGCTTTGACTTATTCCTTATTTCAGGAGGATTACAAAGTGTGCACAAGCTACGGTTATAGTCTGCTTTTGGAACTCTCTCTATTGGTCTGATCAATACTAGTGTGCCCCTGGATCTGTATTGATGACTTCAGTGCAGCTGGCATTTAGACCAAGTTATGATGGGTATTCTGCTGCAGAAAAAACATTTGTCATTCAGTGTAGTATAAAAGGTAATTAACAGGACTTATTAGTTGATGTAACTTTATATAGAAGCGTAGTTTTACAATTTACCGCAACTGGAAAAACGTGGAAAATAATTTATGTAGGTAAATAATGTAGAATCATAGCGATGCATTTATTTGAGTACAATTGTACTTTATAACCAAAACGATATTGCCGAGAAAAACGTCACACACATATACGTATACGTAAAGGTAATAAGTACACTTATTTATTTATTTGTTTTTTTTAATACAGATTTTCAATCGAACGTTTAAATTCGGGGGTGATATATATGGTTTATTGTGTAAGTAATGTGTAAAATTATTGCGCTTAGACCCCGTGAAAACCACGTGACCACGTGACGTTGCGAACGCGGAAGTACAAAAACAGGCTAGGACAAGACTGCAAAATAAAGTCTTAATTTTGCGATATGAGTGACGAATATTATCTAGAACTGAGCGAAAATCCGGTGCAGTTTGAAAACGCATCGAGCGTCAACAATGTGTTTTTCGACGAGGCCAATAAACAGGTGAAGAAGCTAAATGTGAAGAGCAATTGAAAGAATGTCATGTTTTGTATAATTCAAAACATTGATTGCTCTTTACCTTTGAATCATATTCCGATTGCTTTATATGATGTACCGATGGCACAATTACATAAGTGGTTTTTCGCTTTAATGGTTTATAGGATAAAAATATTATGTGTTTAACTGCAGATCTATTCTATTTCTTCTAACGTTTTATAATGAGCTTCTTGACTATTTATGTCTCATGTACTGTACTTTGGAGTACTTATGTCTGTACTCCTATCTCTATAGTAGTATGTGTCAAATTTGTTTAATATCTATTGAAAGTAAAAGCATTTTAAAAATTGTTACCAAAAAGTGAAACGTTTTTTTTTTATTCTACACATAAAGTGGAATAGTTCAAGCCTTTATTTGTTTTGACTTTAAGCATTATGAATAAAAATAATCCCAAATAATAACAAAATTAGAGCATTTCATATGATAAATTATAAACTTATAAACACATAAATATTATATAACCACATATTGGCCTTCTGAAAAGTCTATAAATGTCCTTTATTTTGTCCTCGGTTCTTTGCTAGTTCCTTGATATGGATCTTCAGCTTGTTTTTGGGAATCTATTCCCAAATCTTCCTCTTGACAATATCCTATAGAGTTTTAATGTCTTTATATCAGGCCAGTGTGTAGGCCATCCAAACATCTGGTAGTTTTTGGCTTTGTGGACAGGTGAGAAACCCAGGTGGGAATTGCAGAAAGCATGGCATGCTCTAACGTTTCCTGGTAGACATCTGCATTGACGGTATACTTGATAAAATACAGTGGACCTACATTAGCAGATTACATGTGGAAACTTCGTACTAGACTTTTGTACCTCTCCGGTTTTCCTCAAGACTGATGTTTTCATGTCCAAATGAATTACTAAATTTGCTTTCATTGCCAAAGAGAACTTGGGGCCACTGGGTAACAGACCAGCTTTTTTGTTGCTCAGTCATCACAGACGCTTCTAGGTTCAGGAGTGGCCTGAGTCTTGAAATCAGTAGCCTGTGTCTTTGCAAAGGTCTGTATGCACTGACACCAGCCCCACTGACACTTCTTATGAAGCTCCCCCAGATTTCTGAATAACCTGTGCCTGACTGCCTTCTCCAGGCTCCACATTTCCCCTTCCTCTTAATATTAATAAACTGTGTTCTCTGAGCATCAGCTTCTTTTGCAGTTGCCCTTTAAGACTTTTTATCCTTATGGATGGTGTCAGTGATGGTCTTTCTCCACAAACGTGGAGTCAGCAGCCTTCCCCCAAACTAATTATGCTAATTATCTGACTTAGCTGATTGGGGTTTCAAGCCAGTGACTTCTGTGCCGGTCCCAAGCTCGGATAAATAGAGAGGTTTCCGTCAGGAAGGGCATCCGGCGTAAAATATGCCAAAAACCAAATATACGAGTCATCAAATTGAAGAAACGGATGATTCGCTGTGAGAAACGGACGATTCGCTAGGGGGACCCCTAAACTGGGAACAGCCGAAAGTAAAAGAAGAAGTGTGAAATACTGGTTTGGGTGTTTTAATCTTTTAAGGCTTGAAACATCACGTTGTTTGAAGTGAAGTATTATAAAATACAAGTTTCACTTTTGAAACTATTGAGATAAATGGAATTTCTTATAACACTTTTGCACCTGAAGGTGTTTGCTGTACGTTCTGGAGGGGCTACGGGTGTTGTGGTTAAAGGACCAGATGACAAAAACTCATTGGCTTTCAGGTAATGCACCTCAATAATGTAACTGTATTTCCTTTAATGGATATATCACAGCTAGCTATAACCATTTCATTAAAATGATTCCTTATATGGTTAAATTATTCTTAATGATCCTAAAAACTCTTGAATTTTGCTTTGCTTCACAGAATGGATGACAAAGGTGAGGTGAAGTGTATCAAGTTCTCATTGGGGAACAAAATTCTAGCTGTTCAGCGCTCTACAAAATCAGTTGTGAGTTCTGTTTATTTCTCAAGGTCAGTAAAGTTAGTATAAATAGTTCTAAAAATTCTTTCCTTTTCTTTATAGGACTTCATTAACTTCATCCCTGACCCTCCACAGTCTGAATTCTCTCAAGAGTGCAAGGTTTGGAGCTACTTCAACTCTTTCCAGATCTTTAGAAGTCTTTTATTTGAGGGCTATTAGTATAGGAATTTATCTTAAATATTTTTTGACAACATTAAAGAAGTTATTAATGAAAAATGAAAGTTTTTTTTTTTTACTTTGTTTATTCAGACAAAAAATGCCAGCATTCTCGGCTTTTGTTGGACTACCTGGAACGAGATTGTGTTCGTAACGGATCAAGGAATTGAATTCTATCAGGTACACTTCACAAATCAGTAACAGATAAAGTGGGGGTCCAACACAATGATTTTCTGTGTCCAGATTTTGCCTGAAAAACGAAGCCTAAAGCTTTTAAAAAGCCAGAGCATCAACGTGAACTGGTACATGTACTGTCCTGAGACGGCCGTTCTCCTGCTCTCCACCACTGTGCAGGGTAACGTCATTCAGCCATTTGCTTTCAAGGTGGGTTTTACTTCTTTTTGCAGATGTTTACAATTCATGGTTGTGCAATCTTCAAGTTTTACCATGTAACCTCAAATGAAGATTTACGTTTTGATTTATTCTACAATAATTTTTAAAGAGCCCATATCATCATTTTGAAAAGTTCATTTTTGAAGTCTCCAACAACACTTTAATTATCTTTTAATACCCAATTATTTTTACCAGATTATAAACGACTCAGTAATGAATTGTTTTATGAATGGTTTGAATGAAACTCCTTTTTTACGTGACGCAAACTTAGATTATTGGTAGTTCGAACCATCTGCTCTCATTGGATACAGCGTCACATGTATATTCGAAGTGGACGTCTAACAAATATTACTCATATATTCAGTAAAAAGTGCACTGATTCTGCATAACTTTTTACATAAATATTATATAAAAAGTGTACTCTACACACATAGCACTTTTAATTTAAAACTCAAAACTTATTTTCCTCTATCTACACGCAGCAGATAACCAATACCGTATTTTTTGCCGTATAACATGCACTTTTTCTTCCCCAAAACTGAGGGGGAAAAGTTGGTGCGTCGCGGAGGGCGGTCACGGCCGTAGGAGAGGCGTAAGAGAGGCCGCGGCTTCGGCTAGCTCTTGTTATGGTAAAAATATACCTTCTCAATTGATAATAAACACTGGAGACCGTTTGAGAGAGAACACAGCAAATGCGGCTATTCATTGTAAAGATTTAGCAGTCTCAACACATTTCCTACACACGTGTTATCCGCATTGGAAGAAGAACCTCGAGCCTCTCAAAGTAAGACAAGCGCCGGGACGGGCGGAAGGGCGGGACTGAAGTATGACATGTGCTCTTAAAAGTTTCTCAAATTACATTTCTCTAAATGACCACTAGATGGTAGTATTATATAGGAAAATTCCCATCACACATCACAATCCTTCAGCCATATTTGTACACCTGGCGGTGCGCGCTGACGTCAACGCCCATCTCTGCTCGTCAATCCTACCACAGCGCGGATCGTAAGGAGCAGGTATGAAACATTACAGCCTTTTTTTGTTACTTTTACTGTTTTTTGACTGTTCATGTTACATGTTTGGCATATTATTGTTCTTAAACTGCTGTTAACTTTTACACAGTTGATATAAAATATTTTACTACAGTATTTGGTTCCTCATTTAAAATTGGGTGCTTCTTATACAGCGAAAAATACGGTATTTGTTTTTTGATACTGGCACTTTTATAGAGGGAATGCACGACATCACAGTACCAGGAAGTTGCAGAGTGATTAACTGCTTGAACAGATTTTCACAGACTACCAAATCCAGGGAAAGAGGAGAATAACATTGATTTCTGCAATTTGAAGAAAAAAAATCAAATCATTGATCACATGCGTCAAACCCGCCACGTCATTTTATGTGGCCCACGAGAGTATAAACCAAATGTGCCAAAAAGTGTACTTTGACCAAAAACTACATTTCCTACAACTACAACGGTCATACCCGCGAAGTGGCAGCTCATCACCACTATGTGGCAGTGATTCCACATCAATGCAAATAAGTGAAAATGTGAATTAATTTACAAAATGTCCAGGAAGAGAAAAATTTAAGCAGAAAGAAGACCGTTTCAAGAAAGATGGGAAAGCGAACACTAATTTGTGCTTCAAGGAGAAAGACTGCTGTTTTTTGTGTTACAAGGGAGTGTTGATGTCAAAGAATACAACCAAACACTGCTCTCAGTTTGCCAAAGCTAGGCTTCAGGAAAAGTCACAATTTACCCAAGAATTAAAAGACAAATTACATTTTATTCTTTGTTTTGCCACTGAGTGAAGGTGGACCCTCTAATTACAGTATCATTAATAATAACTTTGTTTCTGCATTTATTTCTGTCTTTAAAGCAAGTATTTTACCCTTAGAACTTGCATCGTAGAACCAGAAGAGGGCAGCATTGAAGCAGGCTCTTACAATTCTGAAGAAAGAACCAGCTTCTGTTAGTGTTACCGATTAGAAAAACCTGGCTCTAACCTCATTACATTGGTTTTTTTTTTTGTTTTTTTTTTTTAGAGTGCGACCATGTCAAAGATGTCCAAATTTGAGATTGAGCTTCCTTCTGTGCCCAAACAAGCCAAGCTCAGCCTCTCCGAGCGAGACATTGCAGTGGCTACAATGTAAGGCTGATCACCTCTAAAAAAAAACACACAAACCTCTTATTAGGAGGTTTTCTAGCTCAAGATTTGGTAAGCGGACCTTTGTAAATGTGTCCTCATCCTTACGTGTTCTATGGTTCCCACAGTCGAACGGCGGATAGCACTTACTCAAATCATTGCTCACAGTATGAGTGTATGAGTGTGAATTGTAATAGACCCTGCAGAGGGACATTCCAGACATTCTTTTTTTGTTTTCTGATGTGTTATTAAAAAGCAATCACCAACAGGTTTAGATTTCAGTTTTTAATGCGCATTCTGAGATCAAATGTGGGTGAAAGATTTAACACTAAAATATGTATCCGCTTGATGGACTCCATGCCATTAAAATTGTAAACTTTTACAACTTGTACTTTATTTCGAATGAGAATTTCCCCAGTCAACATTAACTGTCTTTTTAATGTATTCACCACATTGGCAAAAGTGTTCGTCCTATCCTAATAATGGAATCTAGAAAGAAACTGGTTGTGAGCATATTGTTTTACTATCATAGAGCTGTGCACCGCAACATAAACATGATTGTGTGCATTACTGCATTATACAGTGCTGTGCACAATATTTAAGCTGGTGTGGGAAAAAAAACTTGATTGATTTTCCCCAATGCAAAGTTTAAATTGGTTAATAATGTCAGTGGAACACCATTAGAAAGAATAAACACATTTCAAACCCCTAACAGCACGAGAGCTCGTTAGCATACACAGGCACTGAACTGCATGAAGCGTGTTGTTTTTTCTACACGTTTACAGTGGGTTCATCAGTTTGCGAAGTGAAGAGACTTACTCAGAACTCTCTCATACACTTTGGACTTTATTTATGTCCCTTTATGGCCCATGATGACACACAGAAAACTTATTTCTCAACTTCATACCTGCCGTTCTATTTGACTTGCGACTGGAGGCAATTGTTTACCCATTAATTGCCCATGATTTCCAATCTAACTCCTAAAATGGCATTGTACCCCATTCATGCACCATCATACCCAAGCAGCATTATGCAAACAGCGCATATCTGAACAGAAACGCGGAATAACGCAGATGTATCATGATGCCAGCACAGCATCACATTGGCCAACCCAACCCTAATGCAAAGTATACAGATGTTCTTGTTCTGTTCTATAGCTACAATCAGCTGTTTGTGATGTACCTGAAGCATCACTCCAGAACCACTAACAGTCCTGGAGCAGAGGTGGTCCTCTATCATCTACCCAGGTATTGTTGAATGAGAATGTCTTCTAATAAGAGTTTGTCCTGAAAATCTCACATATTCTTTGTTAAACCCAGGGAAGGCACTTGTAAGAAGACCCATGTGCTCAAACTGAACACCACAGGCAAGTTTGCCCTGAACGTAGTGGATAATCTGGTAGTGGTTCACCATCAGAGCTCACAGGTGAGTTCTAAACTAGTTAATAATGTCAAGTTTCACTCAAATTGACTTTTTTTTCACTCAAATTTTTTTTTTGTTTTTTAAATATTCCATTCTGTGCTGAGGAGAAAAATGCAAAACTTATGAGCTTGCATAACTTTTTGTTTTGATGCGTACAGGAATTTGTTTTTCAAATGTAACCTAATCGAATATTTTAAAGCAATAAAATTTACCTGTTCTTCTACAATAACATGCTAGGTTTTAGCTTTGTTCTATCTATGCACTCATCAAAATTTTAAAAGAAAAAAAAATGTTTGTATGGTCAGTGAGATCCCTAATCCAGAATAACTCATTTTGAAAATATCAATAAGAATTTGCTGAAGATTTGAGTTTGACTGTTCATTGGTGACTACAAAAAGTTTGCAATGCTCATCTTTTTTGTAAATTGGTTGCCTCAAAAAATTTGAGTTGACAAACCTTAGTGAACTCTTAAGTAAATAGTAATGAAAAAATGTATTTTGTCTTTAAACAAATTATTCTTTTTGAGTAATGTTTACTTACAAAACATTAAAAAAACAATGCGGCACATCCTGAAGACCTGTCTGTGAAACAAAAATGAAACCCATTAACCCGTCCACCGTGTGAGAAAAACACTGATGATGAACTAATAAACTCATGGTTCCTTGTTGCTATACTGCACACACTCATTAGACTGCTATCTAGAAAAGAGCTCTGAAAAGCCATTTTGCTAAAAAAGGCCATGTATTTCATATAACATATCATTTTTTCCTCAAAAAACAAAGCCATTACTAGTCTTGCTCCAAGTGATGGGGCGGGACAATTGGCGTATGAATTGAATAGACTAAACCAGGCCATGTGTTTATAAATTATGTCTATGATGGCCAAAAGGAAAAATATTTTTTAAAAGCAACGTGAGCTTGAAAAACCTGCCGCTTTTCTGGTTCTCAGTTGAACATCAAATGAACAAATGTTTTGCTGTGACCTTGCCGACCTAGTTTTCCTAATTGTCTGCACCTGGTCCTGATTAAGTTCACCTGCCACTAGTTTATTAATCACTCACAGTGTATTTACAGTTTATTTAACAATTTTTTCAGTCATTCCATTTATTTCCTGCAACTCTAGATGTTTTTAAACACGTCTAAAATTGTCAAATGGTGTTTAGTGAAAGCTGTGTTCATAAAACTTTTTCCCCTTATTCACTTAATCAAACATTTTAACAATGACTGCTTTGATATTTAACTTTTTCTTTTTATAACTTTCCATGCAAAGGAGGGCAACGCTCCACAAACTTTTGAAGATATTTTCTATAAATTCTCTCAAACCTTGTGACAAAAGTACTCACAAATTTTGCTGATGCCAATTTCCTTGAGTTCTGTTGATATTTTCATTTTGTCCCAATTGTGTCACACCAAATGCCATGACCATCTCAACATATGATATTTTTGATGTTTGGATGTTTTTTTATCATACAGCGGTCTGTTGCTTGCGAACTGGCATGGTTGCACTTCAGCTCGCCGGGAGAGGGTCTTAAAAACTTGATTAATTTGTTTTGGACCAATTAGTTGAAAGAAAAGAAGACACCCAGTGTTCGGATTACCATTAGCCCTCCGGAGATGTTCACATTTCATCTCACAATATTCCAGATAAGATGATGAAAATGATTAATTTTTGGAATATAAAACTTTATTTGAAAGGCTAATAAATAATCTATAACCAATGATGTACAACTTTAACGTTTGACTGAAGTTAATTTGTAATGAAATATTTATTAAATCACCATTTTGCAGACTCAAGGTTCTCCCAACCCCTAACCATCCAGTCAAAAGATCTTGTGTTATTTTTCCAAAGCATCTTACATTTAGAGGAATGAACTCGTTTGGTCAGTTCTTGCTTTTCCTTTCTTTCCCACAGATTAGAAAGAAATTAATTATTGTGTTTTTTACAATGAATCACAATCTGTAAAATAATTTTGACCTTTAACAATCCCACAACAAACAGAAGTGTTCATGCTTATTAACGCTGTTCCTTTTGCATTTCAGACGTCCCTCATTTTTGACATAAAACTGAAGGAATTAGAGGGGAATGTAAATGTGCATCAGCCAGTGCTTCCGGCTTTATCCATCAACCCTTACAAGGTCCCACTCACAGGTCAAGACCGTTTCAAAACCTAAACAGGACAATAGTGATGTATCAGGTCTCAATGTTTAATTGTGGTCTATGAACAATTAAAATGTTCTGTCTGATGTTTTGGGATTAAATTAAGCGAAACCTCTCTGCTTGTATGTAAAGAGCTCTTGAGACTACAAGAGACATCTTCTTCTTTAATGTTCAATCGTTTTTATCACTAGCAGCTAGAACATATTACACTCTCTTATACATGTCAACAATTTTATTTTATTTTTTTTTAAACATAGATGTTGTGCTATATGTCACTTACAGTGGCACCTCGAGATACGAATGCTTCATCTTATGAAAATTTCAAAATATGAAAGGTCTCTCGAACCATATATTGCTTCGAGATACGAAAAAAATTCCAAGATACGAAAAACACAATCAGATAAATTGAGAAATGCATACGTACGCATACTACATTGTTGTTAGTATCCTCTGTGAGGATTCTAATTACTTATTCCTTTCCTTCCTTCTCTCATTTAGAGCACCTGCCTGCCTCGTTTACGCGCACCTGTTTCCCGTCGCACGCTGATTAGCCTCTCTTCTTAGTCTTCCGTTTCTAGCTCTTCCCTGTCAGACAATTAAACCCTGCTCGGCTTATCTGCTGTACGTATGTAAAGATCCTTTCCTGGAATTCTCTTCCCCCAGTCCAGTCGTATCACATGGATCCTTCCTTTTCGCCCAGTCGCCCTGTCTGTTTGGCGAGCTGTTGAGGACAGTGGTTGCCCTGGACCGGAGGCTCTCCGAGGCTTTCCCTTTTTGTGGACAAAGGCTTGAGTTTTTTTTGTTTTATTTTTCGAACTGTTTCAGGCTGCAGTCCCAGTGACTGTGTTTTTGCCTTTTTTTCCTTTTATTAAAGACTCTTAGTTTAATCTAGCATCTGGGTCCGCCTGTGCTTCCGTACTGCCCGTAACAATTGTTGACCTTTGAAACGTCCACCCTGGGCGTCACGTGACTGCATTAAACTCACCAACTCCTATCAGATTGTCAAGTTGTGCTGTTGTGCTGCACTTCTGGGGGCTGGCACTCCACTGTCACATTGACAGACAATGGTAAAAGGCTCTGAAACTTTGATCATTATTACACAAAAAACGCTTTAAATTGGTTATAAATCAACAGGAACGTTGTGTGTAGATTACCAATAATGTGTCGTAATAAAGGTCCGGTGTCCTTTTCCGTTTAGAAAGTGGGAACTGCTAAAGGTTTCTTTTCTAAGTTGCGCTACAGAACAGCACATTCCACTTTCTAAATGTTATTTCTTTTTGGATTTTGGTTTTGTAATTCGTGAACACACATTGCAAGGTAAGGTTTCACATATATGTACATTTTATATTATTCTGATTTCATTGTTTTATTATCATTTATTACATTTTCTCTGGTTTTCCTTTTTTTCTCAATTTATACTGTTGTTTCTGAGAGCTATTGCACGGATTAGGCGTTTTACATGTAAATCTTGCTTCGAGATAAGGATTAATTTCGTATCTCGAGGTACCACTGTACTATCTCTAAACTTATTGTTAATGTATCGGTACATCCCAGAACAATATTAATTTATAGTTCAGCAGCTTTTAAAAGAGTCAGACATTTGAACTGATATGTTTGCATTTATGTTTTATCAACAAAGTTCAGGAGAAGCTCATCAGGTCGGTCCCATTACTAGATCCCACCCAGAAATGAGTAAATGGCAAACCACTTAAACACAAGACTTAAATTAAGGTCATTCCTTCATTGGAAAGCTCTACTAATCTGTTTATAATACTCACCAAATAGACTCTGATGCTAGATTAATTCTAGGTATGGAGGAAGTTGTGATGTTTTCCTGTATGGGTTCGTCCCTTCATATTATTTTTAAAATTGTAAATAATTAATTTCTTCTTTAACTCTTATAGGGCCGGCAGCAGCACCAAGTCAAGCTCCTGTCCCTTGTGAACTTTGTATCCTCAGTCTCAACAAAGATTTGAGAAATGTATGATTTGTTTTTCCGGTTACTCTCAAACTTTACTTAACTTTCAAGACTCATCTTCGTGGAGCGTGTTTCAGCCAGATATAATCATCAGTGCCAGTGAAGGTAATTCTTGAAACTCTTAAGTGAATACCAACAGAGTGCTGAAGAATCAAGGGGTTTGACGTTTGTGTTTTAGGGTTCCTGTGGTACCTGCAGGTCAAACTCCAGCCTACCCTCAATCTCCTGCAGGACAAAGGAAAACTCATGGACTTCCTGCTGCGCAGACGTGACTGTAAAATGGTTATCCTCTCCGTCTGCTCACAAAGTTAGTTTGGAACTGTTCTCTCAAACTTGAATTAACAAATACATTTTCATTTAGTTAAAAAAGACTAAATGATTTATTAAGTTCAATTGAACTATTCAAGTTGTTATTGCATTTACATGTTGTTTTATTTATTAAATTGTATTTTTTTAGTCATACTTTTTCAGCAAACACTGACTAAAGTACTCAAATGGATGTAGCTAGAAAGTAAAATGTTTTCTTGAATTTTAGGTATTTATTTATTTATTTTTTTTGCTGACCGCTTATTTTTTTAGCACATTTTGTTAAAGTTTTCGACTCATCTGAGCAGAGAACCTATTAAACCCTATAAATTTATAACATTAATTTTATAATATTTTATATAAAGATTTAGCTTTTTTTTTTTTTGCTAAAAAATATTGTTGATTTGAACAATTTTTTTTTTATTTTTAGTAAATATTTATAAATTTTTACATTATACAAAAATACTTTATCCAGGGTCCACAGGCTACCCAGGCTTCGAATATGCAAATGTTCAATTTGAATATGCATGACCTCATTATTGAATGCTTGCGTAATATGAAAACATCGGTCCACTAGAAACTTTAAAGTAGTTATAACATGTAATTTTTCTACTATGCAGTTGTTTCTCTTCAGCAATCAGATCTTCTGCCATACCAAAACATTGATCAATTAAAGGCTTAATAAGATTTTATGTTATAATGGATACGCTGACCAGTATGTTATAATGTCTGTCAGAGTACGGTTGAGGAAGATAGAGAAAGTGTAATAGTGTTGTAGGCCCTTAGTGTGCGTCTCTGATAACGACTCCATTCAGCAATAGCCTCTGCTCAAAAATCTCAACAAATCTATTCAAAATCTATTGGTTAATTGAGATTCTTGTGTTAAAACTCTTTTCCTGAAGGTAGAGCTCTCCCAAGTTGTTCATTTTGTAAACAAATCTACTTTTTAAAAAAAAAGGTGAAAAAAACAGATATGTTCTTCCAAACACTGGCTTGCTCGTTATCACCCACACTTTTTTCAGAATAGGCTCTGATAGTAGGTAGTACAGGTGTTTTGTAGCTTTATCACCTGGTATAGAACATCTCCTTTTAGTCCTCATAAACTGATGTCATCTTATCTATAGCTAACTGAGGGTATCGACTGATATCCTTAGCAAGAGCGGAGACCTGTGAGGGTCCTTAGTGGGGGTTGTCTTCCATCACCTCTTATATGTAAACGGATTCATTTTTTTTGTTTTCTCAGTCCATGACCCTTTTAATACAAAAGTATCATTGTGAAGATCTATTAACTCTATTTAAACAAACCAAACAATTATCCATTTTTCATTTATATTTGGTTATTAAAAGCATTTTTATTCTGTATGCAGTGATTGAAACGTATAGTCTTGTTCTTCAGTGCTTGTAGGAGGAGATAAAGGAAACCTAACAGTTGTAGCCACAGTCTTCGATAAACTCAACCAGGTCTACAAAGAATATCTGGACGCAGAACAAGCGTACAGTACTGTGAGTCAGTGCTGATTGATAGCACAATTCTTTCCAGACAGCACATTAACACTATTTAAATATGAAGATATATGTGTAAATATCTTTTTCAGGCCATGGAGTCAGGGCCCAGTCGTTCCAGTACTTGTAAAAGGCCTGTCCGGACTCAAGCTGTGATCGACCAGTCTGACATGTACACACATGTACTGTCTAGCTTCTCTGAGAAGAAGGTAAATAACTTATTTTATAATGATTCTGTTACCTTTCTGCAGTTGAACACATTTCTAATTGAATGTATTATTTTTCTTTCACAGGGTGTGAAACACAAGTTCATTATTGCAGTTCTAATGGAGTACATCCGCTCTCTTAACCAGTTTCAGATCCCTGTTCAGGTATACAGACTCTTAGATCTGACGCTAAATACATTTTTAAATGTTTGAAATGGCTTCTTTTGGTGCGAATACTGTTGAAACATAGGAACAATCTCATTGTGTGTAATGGTTTCGGGGAAGAATCAGATTAAAATATACATATTTTACTTTTTACGCATAAATCAAACCAAAATTACAGAGAACTCTGCGTCATGCAAATTTGCGATGTACCACTGCAACTCCTTTTGTTTGTCGACTTAAAATTGGTAGGCAATGTCTGGAGATTCTAAGGCCGCCTTTAGCTCCATAAGGTCTTCCTGACTCTTGTTGCACCAGTCTTTTTTAGTCCTGCAGGCTTCATCCTAATAAGGAGCTTGTGTCTTGTACTTGTTCCTTTTTAACTGCTGACATTTTGCAGAGTTACTTGTAATCAGAGACACTTTTGCACTTTTGTTTACTGATCATCTTTTATATGAATATTAGTTCTAGTTGTTGAATAATATTTTTCTTAGTAATAAGAATCACCCCTGGACATACATATATCATAATTAATGTCATACCTCAATATATATTATGGATTAATCATACCTGAATATATTTTTCCAACACAGGTTTTAATAAGCTTACAATAAATTAACTAGATGACTAAAGTTTGTAGACAACATTTGATCATTGCTTTGTAAAACTTTGTAAAAGTGGCATTTCCAAGTTTGTTTGTTTTTTTTATAAGGAAAAGGGCTTTGTTGCTAAGGTAAAATTTTTGGTTGTTATGGAGGGGTCAGTGACATTATACAAAGCTCCCCTTGCCAATGTGAGGATATTAACCAACCCTCATGTCTCAATGCACCATCTTGCCTCATATCAACCTAACCTCTATGAGGTTGTTTATCACTTAACACTCAAATTGAAACATTTAAAACAAAACTATTTACATGAGTTACTCACATGTTCAAAAACATAATCAGTGATGACAGTCAGTTACGCCTTAAGCACTCCAGTCAGTTTTGAGCTCTGTTCTTGTAGTAAATGATATCCCTGGTTCACTTGTGTTTAGGCTTGTTGGATGTTTTTTGTGTGGCTCTGTTGCCTGGAGACATTGTGCTTTGAGCTTCCCTCGCTATGACCTGAACTGTGGCCCCCAGCATTCTTTGTCACCCTTCGGTTTTCTTTGAGGAAAACATGTAGGACATTGGTTCATTGTTCATTGGTTGGCAAATGCTTAGGAAATAGTTCCCATTTAGATTGTGGTAACACACATAGAAAAACCAGATCAGGATTCAGAACAGTTATAGTTTTGCTTCCAATGGCTACCCAGTGGAAAAATTCAACAAAATGACCGTAATATGCAAAAATGTATATCTTTCCCAAGTAAAATGTAACTTTTCAGACTCAGTCCTCCCAACAGATTAAATGTATTTGTTTTTGTCTTTATTAATTCTCTTCTTTCCAGCACTATCTATACGAGCTTGTCATCAAAACTCTGGTGCAGCACAATCTTTTCTACATGCTTCACCAGTTTCTCCAGTATCACGTTTTGAGTGACTCCAAACCTCTGGTCAGGATTTAAATTCTTAAAAATCACAATAAATCCCAATCATTTAATGAATTCTTCTGTGAGTTGCATGTGCTTTGTTGAATTTCCTACATTTTCTGTGCATAGGCCTGCCTGCTGTTGTCTTTGGAAAGCACTTATCCTCCTGCCTACCAGCTCTCTCTGGACATGCTCAAGGTACTTTTTGAATAATGGCTTTAAAAGTCAAAAGTTTTGAGTTTGACTCAAAAGTTGAAATTGTGCATTAAAAATGACAAATTTTGAGGTACCAAAGTCGAATTTGGAGATTCCAAAGTCGAAGTTTTGAGATACAGAAATCACAATTTTGAAATGTATGTCACAATTTTGACTTTAAAATATTGACTTTTTTATTTTTTTATAAAAAGTCAAAAGTTTGAGATACAAAAGTCTAAAATTTGTTTCAGCTATTTACATTTTGACTCGAAAAGTTTAAATTTTGAGATACAAAACTCAAAAATTTTAAGGTACAAAGGTAAAAATGTTGAGATACAAAAGTGAGGTACAAAGGTATAAATGTTGAGATACAAAAGTCAAAATTTTGAGGTACAAAGGTATAAATGTTGAGATACAAGTCAAAATTTTGAGGTACAAAGGTAAAAATGTTGAGATACAAAAGTCAAATTTTTGAGGTAAAAATGTTGAGATACAAGTCAATTTTTTGAGGTACAAAGGTAAAAATGTTAAGATACAAAAGTCAAATGTTTGAGGTACAAAGGTAAATATGTTGAGATACAAAAGTCAAAATTTTGAGGTACAAAGGTATAAATGTTGAGATACAAAAGTCAAAATTTTGAGGTACAAAGGTATAAATGTTGAGATACAAGTCAAAATTTTGAGGTACAAAGGTAAAAATGTTGAGATACAAAAGTCAAATTTTTGAGGTAAAAATGTTGAGATACAAGTCAATTTTTTTAGGTACAAAGGTAAAAATGTTGAGATACAAAAGTAAAAAATTTGAGGTACAAAGGTAAAAATGTTGATATGCAAAAGTCAAAATTTTGAGGTACAAAGGTATAAATGTTGAGATACAAAAGTAAAATTTTTGAGGTACAAAGGTAAAAATGTTGAGATACAAAAGTCACATTTTTGAGGTACAAAGGTAAAAATGTTGAGATACGAAAGTAAAAATTTTGAGGTACAAAGGTAAATATGTTGAGATACAAAAGTCAAAATTTTGACGTACAAAGGTATAAATGTTGAGATACAAAAGTCAAATTTTTGAAGTACAAAGGTTTAAATGTTGAGATACAAAAGTAAAATTTTTGAGGTACAAAGGTAAAAATGTTGGGATACAAAAGTCAAATTTTTGAGGTACAAAGGTAAAAATGTTGGGATACAAAAGTCAAATTTTTGAGGTACAAAGGTAAAAATGTTAAGATACAAAAGTCAAATGTTTGAGGTACAAAAGTAAAAATTTTGAGGTACAAAGGTAAAAATGTTGGGATACAAAAGTCAAATTTTTGAGGTACAAAGGTAAAAATGTTGAGATACAAAGTAAAAATTTTGTCAACTATGTCAACTACAATGTTAAATTCGGGCAATAAAAAAAGTCATTTTATTTAAAAATCTGTTTTGATCCTTCTATTTTTCCGTCTTTTTGTCTCTTAAATGTCAGACACTATGGTGTTTAAAGGGTCATTGCTACCTTAACCATCAAGAACTGTCTAAAAAGTTCTCATACTCCCTTGACGCTTCTGCAATATATAAAATAGTTTAACTCTTTGAGAATGATTGGAGTTTGCCGATGGGTTCTAGCAGCGTAGTTGCGGAAGTACAGTAAAAGTCAAACCTGAAACTTACTTTAGTGCAGAGAAGGGCATTATATATGGAAAGGGGAACTATTTTAGATTTTGGTTGGAGGAGGTTGGATCTCTGATGATTTGAATTTTTTAAAAATGTATGTTTTCCAGAGGCTCGCCACCGCAAATGATGAGATTGTGGAGGTTCTTCTGTCCAAGCAGCAGGTTTTAGGAGCTCTACGGTTCATCAGAAGTGTCGGGGGCCACGATAATGTCTCTGCACGCAAGTTTCTGGATGCTGCACGGCAAACAAATGACAGCATGTTGTTCTATACCATCTTCCGCTTCTTCGAGCAGAGGAATATGAAATTACGTGGCAATCCTGCTTTCAATCAAGGTGAGTGTTTATTCAGTTAGTTTTTGCTTTTAATGTAAATAACTAATATATTAGTTTATTTAGCCTACTCTAGTTTTTCCTCTTACCATTTGCTTCAAAATGATTACAAGGGGTTATAGAGATTTATTAATGACTCTTCAAAATCTTGTCTGTCTTCATTTTTCACGCTTTTAATGCTGTTGTTGTTTCCTGTTCAGAAATGTTAAAGGAAGCAAACTGAAATATAGATGTTGTCTGTTGACTTCCTAGGAGAGCACTGCGAAGAGCACGTGACATACTTTAAGCAAGTGTTTGGAGAAAATGCAATGATGAAGCAAGTGACGACTTAAAAACTCAGGCTTCTTTTTGACTGAAAACCAACAATAAATGGAGTGTGATAGTAAACGAGCCGACAGCTTGTCTTTGGATTTAGAAATTTAATATTTGCAAAGTTACGAAAGGAAATTCCACTTTTATTTTTAACCCTGTAAACATCTGTTTTTCATTGTTTATCTTGTATATATTTAATAAGACCTGTATATATTTAACAATATATATAATAAAACATAATACATGATTGTGGGTATTTATTTCCTATTTTGTGTTAATAGTGCTTTTTGCCCTCCTGAAGACTGTACTTTAATGAACAGAAGTAGAATTTTTAGAGAAGTAGAATTTCTCTCTGGGGGTGCTGACGGTTCCCGGTGGGGTGGGGTGGGATGCTCCGGCTCGGGAGTCCGGGGCCCCGGTCATGTCGACCCACGGGTGGTGGAATGATCCACCGGGTCACTTCGATCTGGTTGCGGAGTTGGTCGGCCACGGGTGGGTTGGGTCTGCTGTCCCTGGGCACCGTGTGCTGCAATCGCTTGTTTGGTAGATATCTGCGGATCGGGTCAGTGTGTGTGGTTCGTCCAGCTCGCTGTTTGAGATCTTTGTTATGTTATGTATTAATCTTCCCATGTAGCTGAGTTGTATTTTAAAGTGTACAACATTATTATCACCTCACTTAAAAGATTTGTATATTTAACCATGTGTGTACGTGTGCCTGAATATACAAACTGCAAGAACTGTTCTGCATGAACTATAACAAACGGACATGGACAAAAAGAACTGTTACTAGGACTTATGCGTTATGTTCAGGTAGGTATTTATTTATTTTATTTTTATTCATTTACTGATTTTTTTCTCTTCTATATTATTATTATTATTATTTTTCTTCTTCTTTTCCTCTTCCTTTCTTTCTTTTTCACTCGTGTACCTTCACCCTTCCCCAATCCTTTAGCCACTCCCCCTTTCAGTTCAACACCGTCTTGTCCTGACACAACTAATGTAAACTGACTAATAAATATTTACATACATTCAATGTTCCAATCCAGAGGAGAAAACACCACACCAGGTGTTTTACTCCCCTGGAGAAAGCAAAACTGTCCAACTCAGCAAGGCATATACTCTCCCATGTGATGGCTTTTGAGCAGGACAGGACAAGGTGAAAAAAAAAGAATTTTTAGGGGTGTGACAAGATAACATGACTCAATATCAATACAATACATTTAATGTAGTGACTAAGATATAGTCCTGTGCAAAGTTTTAGGCAGGTGTGAAAATCCTGTAAACAAAGGGCTTTCAGAAATACAAATAATGATACAAAAAATCTAAACTTTTAAACATTTTGCCTACATTTTTAAAAGCAGGTGTTTGACCAAAATATATGACCTGTTTTAAACAACTCAAAGGTACAAATGAAAATGGCAGCAGACATAACAAAAAAAAGAGAACGAAATGATGAGCGTCCACGGCAACACCTGTCAACGCCAGGATAACAACAGCTAAACCCCGACCCAGCGCCATACAGTACGAGCAGACTGTGTTTGTGTTGTTTTGTATTTTTCAAAGATCTGGCACAAAAGGTGCCAGATCTTAAGGTTTAGAAGACGGTTGCCTGTTTTTGATACAATTTTTACAGTGTTTACAGTGTTCTCTGCTTTTTTGTGGGTGTTTATTAATTTTTTTATTTTGTCTTAACACTTTTCATTTTTGTTATAAAACATAAAAACAAAGAAATGTACATTTTTGCAGTAAAACATGACCAAATTTTCTGAATTTAAGTATTCAGAAAATAGTAGTTGTTGAATTATAGTATAATGTAATTAAAAAAATATTTGTAAAAAAAGAAGCTGGGGTTCTATTAAGAAAATTATATCAAGCATTTCCAACCATGGTGAGGTTGAGAAAGACTCTCTGGTCATGGCAAAATTGAGCACAGCAACAAGCTGCAAGGTAGTTATGCTACATCAACAAGGTCTCCCAAAGTTTTCAAAGCAGACTGGGCTGAGATGTTATGGTCACGCACAATGACAAGCATCGTAGAGGGTTGTAGATGCAGTGGTCGGCCAAGGAAATGTATTGCATTGGATGAAAGACAATTTGAGCTTATTCCATCTGGAAATCAGAAGATATTCAGCAGTGCCAAAGGCTGAGAGTCTATCTACAGCAACTCTACATGGAAGAGTTGCAGCCAAAATCCATACCTTTGACTTTATTTATATTTTGACAATTTAAACTTTTAAATCTTTGTTTTTATAGCAGTTAATAAAATATAGTCGCATATGTTTTTATTTCAGTTTTTTTATGTTTTGCTGTTTGCTTTTCATATCCAACATATTATTATTCATCTTTTGCTTTGAACAAAAAATTCTAAACAAGTCTCCTAGACCTAGACCATTTGAGGTACAGCTACCAAACTTTGCCAATGCTTCCAAATGGTTTTTGACTCTAGTTGCTATATCTTTTCAGACTGGTACCACTAATAGAAGTCTGAAAAATTGCTCAGAATGAAGGGGAAATTCCCCATTGACTAAACCTGAGAACCTCTTCAAACTGACCGCATTTGAACAGATTACCAGAGCAATGTGCAAAAGTATTTGGACCCTTCTAGAAGGGGTTAAATATTTACCATTGACTTATAGTGGTCATTGAAAATAATTGGGAAATTATGGACAACAGAAATGCCTTTAAGATGTTATGACATCACTGACTGCTCCCTAGCAACCAAATGCTGTACCCTAGCAACCAAATTTTCAGAACTGTATCTCAGCTATGGTAAATGATAAAGACGTGAGAGTTGTATTTATATAGTCCCACCGGAAACTCCAAAACAACCAGCCTATTTACCATAGCAACCAATTTGTCCTACCACTCATATTGACATGGGGAACTTGTATGATGTCACTGACTTCTCCAGAACAACCAAAAATTCTACTTTGCCAACCAATTTTTCTTATAAAAATACCTTTAATCTGCACTTTTACAAGCCAATATCAACATTTGTGTACAAGCTTTAACCATCTAGTTTAATATCGTTATGTATATCAAAATTGTGGACATAATATTGAGGTATGTTTCGAATCATGTAGGTGTCAAAAAGGAGCAGAACTCTCTGTTAGAGTTCTCAAAGCTACCCACCATTTTTTTTTTACATTTTATTAATGTAAAAAGCCTTAATGATTTCCTAATGATTCAGAGGAAGAATTCCAGCAATATTCATGTGTAAAATCCTGTTTGAACGGGCTGGGAACATTCTTGTGCCATGATCTAACCTCATTGGCAGATAGATCAGCCAATCACGGGGCAACTCTATGTTCCCACCTTTTTTTACTCGAGTTAATTAAATGTGAGGATTCAAAGAAGCAATTGTTTGTAGCTGACTTTTTTTTCCCAGGAATATTATTTCATCATACCAACTCTTCCACCCACCGTTTGATGGCTATAGATACACATCTCAGAAACCTGTCATTTACATTCCTCCGACTATGATTTATCTTGACACAAAAAATACCTCAATGGAAACAGGGTTACACAGCATTTTCACATTTTAATAACACTGCAATGTAACAAAGTGTCCATACATTTCACTAGTTCCTCAGACGGCTGACATTCACACGAGCAAAATTAAACCAGATTTCACAGTCTTAAGTTACATTAAAACTTCTTTCTGAGCATTTTTACAACACTCCCTGTCATCTGTGTTGTAGTAGTTTTAACATAATTCAATGTTGATGCGCTCCGAACAGTAAAAATATAAAGGGTGTTTTGTTTTCATGAAAATCAAAGTAGATAGCAACCAGAAAAGTTATTTATCAGCAGTTTTGTACACAAAGACATGCAACTTTTCATATTAGAAAGAACTCAGACTTAACCAAGTTATAACGAGTTTGTATGCCAGAGCAATCCCAAGGGCCCAAATACTCTGCCCCGCCTTCTTCAACGAACTTGCAAAGGGTTGGTGGAGGGGTTTTGTAAATATGGCAAAAGAGCTGGTGTAATAATGTCATCAGATATAATCTTGCCGCTTCCTGAATTTACTTTCGCAAAACATCACATATTGTTTTTTTTATGTAATTTAAGAGATATGTTTGTATCATATCTGGTGGCACAAATGTACAATTTATTAAACATGCATTAAATAAAACATTCAAGTTTTCCTTGGTCATAATTATCTGTTTCACACGTTTTCATGCCCTTCATTTCTGCATTATGGGTATAGAGCACAAGGAGGTGACATCAAAACTATTAAATAAAATAGAATTAAAAAAGCCCTAAAATAATTCCCTTAGTTTTAGTTTCTATTGATAGGTGCCTCTCTGTGTGACCATGGCAACGATGGCATCACGCTACAAATATGACGAACACAATGATGTCACTCATCCCACTCTACAGAGCAGTAGGAGTTTTCGTCTCATCGGGGGCAGCAGCCATTTTGTTTGTATTCTTAGTTTCCACCAGGAGTCACACTATAATTTTTTGGGGGTTAAATATTTAGAAAAAAGTATGAATACAAAATAAACAACTAGTACTAATTAAATAGAAGAACAAACTGCTAAAATAATTTGATTCTATTCTAGTCCCTCTATTTAATATGTAACCATGGCAACAGTGGCGTCTCTCTGCAAATAAGGCGGATGCGATGATGTCACTCCCCCTGGCCATGTAGAAATTGCTACTATCAGTAAAGTACAATATGCTCAGTTTATGACTGAACAATAAGTGAATGCTTCTTAAATGAATTTTGAACACTTTAAATTAGTCTTAAAAAATATAGAGAAAATTGGAATTTAGGTATAAGATAATGACATAGTTACGTGGTAGGGTAAAGCCAAATTTTCAATATTGTTATAAATGACATTAAATTGATTTTGAAGTGTATTGTACTTCGTACAGGGAAAAAAAGTACAGTATTGCTAATAATTATCAAGTTTTAACAGCAAAAAAGAGATTCGAGAGCACCATATTTCCCATTCTAAACAATCTCCACTCCATTTTTTACAGTGGAATTCTATTACTACATATCAAGAGAGTGTAAAAACATCAAAACTCAGTCAAGTTAGGATTAAGGTTCAATAAATTAAGCAGTATCAAAAACAACATTCATCAAAAGTGACGTTTAACACAGAAACACTGAAATGGGCTTGAGCCAGACATTCAACACATCATTCACAGCTTAACTTGTCACGACCACAAGAACAACCTTAAGAGATCAATCGATAGAAATGAAACTTCTCACCCTGCAATGGTTCAGAATGGGTACATAAGGTGATCTTCATCTATGGTTCAATGGGTTTTGTGTCTTCCGCTAACAAAAGACTCATAAAACTTAACCAAACTCTAAAGTTTCATTAAATCCGAGTGATCCCTTTAATAAGCAAACACAGCTTCAAGCATTCCCAGACTCTAACTACAGTAGCTTTCATTCTTACACGTGACCTGCTGCGTTTGCAGGATTCCGAGCAGTGCAGTTCATACCCATGTATGTGTGTCTCTAGCGTACGTGGGATAGCATGGCTGTGCTGAGACCCAGGTGCTGTAGGTTTTGGGCTGCAGACAGAAACGGGAAGTCCCCACCAGTACAAGAAGGGGAAGAAGAGGTTGGCAGAAAGTTGTCCTGGTAGTCAGGGTTGTCTAGACTAGCGCACTGGGAGTGTGACAGACTGGCACCGGAAGTGTTCAGGTACTCCGGGCCTTCTGTTCTCCCAGTGTACGTCTCAACGTAGCCGTTGCCTTTCTCTCTGTTTGGTTGCTCGTAGTTTGGGTTTATCATGGGGTTCACAGTCCCCTCTTGGTTCATGTACTCTGTGGGGGAAATCAAATATACAAAAAAAAAAACTGAAAATGTGTTTTATTTTTGTTATTTAACTATATTGTATAATTAAGACAATATCATTTTTTTATGTGTAAAATACGTCAACTTAAAATGAAATTATATATATATATATATATATATATATATATATATATATACCGGTGCCAAATGGATTCTTTGAAAACGGTACCAGTAAAAATAAATATATGCCAAATAATGAACATACTTTCAGCGTTACAACATCCCAGTGAAGAACCCTTTTTTTATCAAACAAAATTAACTTTATTTTAATATTTACATCACACACGTCTGCCTATTTTATCATCTGCTAATGAAATCCTTGTATTTTTCTTAATTTTTTATTAAAATCTATTTTAATGGAAAATATAATTTTTACTCGTTGAAAAATCAATGAGTGGATTTAAATAATCTCACACGACACCTACTTTTTCAATAGTTCTGAGCGGGTCTCAAATATTTGGCAACCTGAGGCTTCCTCACACACTGGCACAAAACCAAGTCTGTCAAGGTTATACATTAATAGTTCCAAATCCATATTAAAGCAAAGCATGTGTAAATGTTTATCTGGTGTAAAGATTCTGTGAAAGGATTTTATTATTGAATGTTATTAAATATATTACATTGCATTTAATTACAAACTATTGTAATATTTCATCACAGGTAATTAATTTACTCTTTTAGTGTTCTCTGTCGATGACGCATTCAAAGTGGGCTTGATTGCTGATCAGGAGCTAAACCTCTGCACCTGTGCACTGCAGTTGGCTGCAGATCAATCTCTCCTCAAATAGTTTATTATTGTTTTGTCAGTTTATCAGTAGTTTATCTGCATTATGTGGTCATTGTACCTTGGTGATGTCTTGTTCTCTTATGTATTCTGTTATTGTATGCCTAGTCCGGTTTGTGTAGGATTTGTTATGCCCCTTAAGAGCATTTAGTATTTAAGAATAGTTAGAATAATTTTTTGTTGTTATCAGAAACCTGTTAATAAATTTAGAAATAAATAAAATGTAGTATTGATCCACTTACCTGGCAGAATTGGCTCTTTCTGAGTGGGGTCTGTCATATACCGCAGCATTATTCCATTGGTGTAGTTCTCCTTAAAATCACAAGAGAATGAATAAACAAAATAAATTAAGAATGATTGTGCTGGAAAGGTGACGAAATTTCTATATTTAATTAAGAACTGGGAAGGAGTTAGCTTTTAATATACAATTTAAATTATCATCTTTACAACAATGCAATGTCACATTTGTGTTTACAGCAAATTGTGCAATGCATATGTAGCTTTGCATACAATCTTATGAAACTAAAGAAGAAAATGTGAAAATTGTGAATGAATTTCATCATAGATTGATTTATATTATTTAGTATTGATTCCGTAGTTCAGTAGTCAACAAAAATATTTAGTCAGTAATGTAATAAAGTGCTGTGCTGAGATTTCGAAGTGCAGAAATATTATGAATATTTAATACTTGAGTGTGTGACTAACCTCCGGGCAATGCCTCGAGGGCTCAGGTGGCTCTGGCTCAAGGAGGACTCTCTTGCTGGGCAGCAGATATTCCTCGGCGTCCACCACTTGGTCCATGTCCTCAGTGCTGATCCAGGAGCGGAAGAATCGAGAGTCTGTGGGGCTCGGCTGGTAAAGGTGGTCATCACCCTGTGGGTAAGACCACAGCAAAACCGACTGATGATTATACTGACCATTCAAAATATTAGAAAGTAGGATTGTTGAATTAAGGGAATTTCATAAATAGAATATTTTATTACTGAACTTTAAACTTTATGGGTTAAAAACATGAATAAATGTAACATTTACAGAACAAACAAAACTGAAGTGCATTTTCATTTGGTTCATTTTAATTTAAAATCGAAAAGGGGCACTAAGAATATATTTGAAACATTTTTTTTATAATTATCTGTTACGCTTAATTTACCTAGATACCCTTTACATGGGAAAATCAATGGGAACCTTTTGTTTTCTCATGGGATTGACTAAACGTGTCATAGGTAGGGGAGTAATGATACAGCTGTGCTCATAAATTTTTGATTTCTTGGTAATTTTTGAGAAAATATGAATAATAACACAAAAACTTTTTCCATTTCATAGTTAGTGGTTGAGAAAAGCCTTTATTTGTCAAACAACTGGGTTAATGAGTTTATACACCCCAGCTTAATGTTTTGTATCCTCCCCCCCCCCCTAACTTAATAACTTTGAAACAATAAGTCTCTGAGTTGTTTGTCATATTGTAAGTGCGCTGCTTTATGTAATTTGTGTAGCAGGGTATTCCTTCTGGCAAACCGACCTTGCAACCCATCAGAGACCCACCTTTCAGAGAGCCCTGTTGTCATTATTTAAAAAGGTTAAACACAATTGTTTTGACAAAAAATGGCTTCACCCAACCACTAACTATGAGTGGGAAATGGTTGTTTTTTTTTGGTTATTCATGTTTTCAGAAAAATATGGGGTAAATTTATAACTACGCAATAAATACAATAAATATGTTGATCTTATTTCCACGAGATAAGCTTTACAAAACAATTGCATTATTAAATACTAAAAATATTTCTGTATTTAAACTCATTCATTCATTAATTTTCCAACCCGCTTATTCCCTTTCGTGGTCACGGGCTCTCCATGAGTCAGGGGGGCCGTCGGGTCTCCAATGTACATTGGGTGAGAGGCAGGGATATACACTGGACAGGTCGCCAGTCCCCGCAGGGCAATGTTTAAACGGTCATTGGAAAATAAGAATTGTTTAATTAACATGTTTCGGGAGAAGTAATTAGGATGTGACGCCCATCAAATTTTCTATTGTCCTACGTCCTTATTAGCTGATCCAACTCGTCACTCATTGACTCAGTCTGATTGGCTTTTGCTCTCCTACTTTCTCCTCCTCTTCACATCTTGGGGGATGAAAGTGCAACTCAGAACATAAGGTGATAATTTCTAACTCCGGAAAACAGAATTTAAGAGGTTTTATCCTTCACCTGCTAAGGGATAACGCTAATGTTTGTGCACATCTTTAATGCTGTATCTCATATTTGTTTGCATGGTTATTGCAGTTTTTTGCCTTTCCTGGACAATTTATCCCAGTTACTTTACGGTGCATATTGTGACATTTTTAATATACTGTCACACCCCAATACATAAGCATACTGTTTTCTTGTCAATGTCCACAAGAGAAATGTGTCGTGTACCTGAATGACCAGGTACCGCGAAGGATCTCGAGCCATTTTTGAAAACTCTGATACAAGTTCCCGGAAGTGAGGCCTGCTGTCGGCATCAATCATCCAACCTGCACACAGTAATATCGATATAAACTTCATTGCATCTTCCGTTAACAATATAGTGTCTGTGTTTAATGTTCATATTTGAAACACAGATTTGAAATCTGCATCTGGGGTATTGCTCACATTTGACCATGGTCATGTAGACGTCTATAGTGCAGATGCTGGGTTGCGGCAATCGCTCTCCTTTCTCTAGAATATCCGCAATTTCTCTTACTGGAATGTTCTCGTATGGTTTGGATCCAAATGTCATTAACTCCCACACGGTCACTCCTAAAGAGGACAAAAATATTATTAAGATTATCTCACAAAAAGGTCATTATTTACACCTTTTGCATTTTGTCCAATTAAAGGAGTTAAGCTGCTTTTGGCCTTTGTTTTATTCACTTTGTTTTAGGTCGACTAACAGGGATCTGTAAACACATTGTATTTTTAATGAAAATGTTTTTTAAGGTTTTTTAAGGCCTTTTTCAAAATCGTCTGTTTCCTGTTGACAAAACAAAAGTCCTTTTCTGGTCACGGAGTTCTGCTGGTGCACTGTGTGCAAAAGTTGGGTGTACACCCCGGACAGGTCACCAGTCCATCACAGGACAGCAGATACATTCATTCTCTAGGGGACAGTTAGATTATTTAATTAAACAGATGCAAGTTTTGGGGGGAAACTGGAGTAAACCCAAGAATCACAGCAAGAACATGCAATTTCCTCCCAGGAATTTCACCAGGCCACAGGGCTACCCACTGCACCACAGTACAATTGAAGCCTATGCACACGATCCTACGTCGGACCCAGAAAGTGAGTTTTCGGCAGAACCGGAGCAAGTACAGAGACTTTTTCAAGACGTGTCTGCTTGGTAAATAACCTCTTGTAAATTTACACCATTTTGTGCCAGCGTTATACTAGGAAATTAAAAAATATGAATCGTAATGAAACTATGTTTTGCTATGAAATAAAACATAAACTTTTTAACCATTTTTGACGAAGCATTTCATCCTTGGGAAGCGTAAAGAGAGGGCTCTCTCCTTGGCTTCCAAACATACATCTCCTTGTAGAACTCATTTTGTGATCCGGAGAACTATAGAGAAAAGCACAAGTAGCTTCGTTGACCCGTCGTGAGACCAGCTGTTGCGACCAGTAGCTCCCTCAGCCGTAGACGTGAGTCTTTGCCGGAGCTGGAGGGGGAGGAACGGTGCAGCAGCAGACGGGGGACAGAGGCAGAGCTACGCAAAAGGGCCGGTGCTTCGTGAAACAGAGCGTTTTAGCACTCCACAATGTCTACCGCAGGAGATTCAAGATTACTCAAGAATACATGAATGATTCAAAGTCACGATTCAGGAGCGTTTTTAATAAGGGACTGACATTATAACACAACATAAAGCTCAATAAAGTAGATTCTACATAATACCCCCCCCCCCATGAAAAGAAAACAAAAAATGAATATTTTCAAAACCACAACCTAAAAGGAAAATGCTTGTTTTTTTCAATATTCAATTCTGTGCTCAAACTGAGAAATGCACATTTTAATTACTATCTTGTGTTGCTCTTTATTTGCTTATGTGATGCCTGCAGACTCGTTTCAGGACACTGAAAAAAACGTAACTGCAGTATATCGCTGTGGATCCTGCAGGCTGAGAACTTGAGGTGGTTTTCAGCACAGAATAAAATAGTGAAAACAGACCATTTTTTGTATCGGGTTTTTATCAAATGAAATTAAACGAATCATTTCTCATCTCAAAACCTCTTTACAGGGCCACGATACACAGGATGTAAACAATATGATATTTTCAGAGATGTACATGCCTTGAACTTTACTTAGGAGAAATACTTTTAATTATTGTTACATTTAATTGTTGCTTGGTGCAAATTAAGTGGCTTTGAAAAGCTTTGGACGCTCAAAAAATTTTATAAATGTGCAAAGGTTAAATTCTGAAAATGTTAATACCGGTACTTTTTCCTTTAATTTTTCACAAAATCTTAAATGCACAAGCACAAAATTGAGGCTTTCGATATTGAAATTTAATTTGTGATTAGATGTAGGTTTGTACACTGACCGTAACTCCAAACATCACTCTGATGAGTGTAAATCCAGTGCCGAATTGACTCCAGTGCCATCCATTTAATAGGTACCTAAAAAAAAAAACAAATACACTTAATATGCATAATTAATACACTTTTACAACAGAAAATTAATTAATGAGTGGTTGTAAAAGACACTTAATTTTCATTTAATTCTTGCATCTTGTACACACTGTGCACATGTTTGAGACAGGTATGTAAAAAGGTGTGAACAAAGAATGCTTTCGGAAACATGATGTAATTTACAAAATTCAAAGTGAGAAAATAGAAGAAAAATCAAAACCAAGTCAATATTAGACGTTAATAACATTTAACTTTAAAACAGCATAAACTTTTATGGGTACACTTGCAAAAAGTTAAGTATAGTCCAAACAAGTGGTAATGATCATACGTTGAAACCCAGTCATGGACTGAAACAGATACAGCTGTGTAGGAGGTTTAAAGCTGACTAAGGAACAGCCAAAACAACAGGTTGAAACTGTTTCTTGTCATGGCAAGATCAAACACAGCCACAAGACAAGCTGTGCTTCATTGAGTGTGTCTGGAATTACATGAAGAGACAGGAGGATGTGAGAAAGCTACATCCACAGAAGATCAGTGGTTAGTGTTCAAGGATGTTTGGAACTACCAGCCGTGTGCAAGATTTAGATTTTGTTCATTGATGAAAATGTTATCAGAACGTCCATTCTGAACGTTTTGCATTGTGCTGTATTTTTCCGTCTTATTAATAGTGGCTTTTAATTTGCTTTATATGCATTAATTTCACCGTGCCTTATCAAATTTTGAATATTGCAAGCTTTCTCAAGCTGTTTTGTTGAAAACCGATGAAGACCAAGTTTGAGGCAAGTAAATGATGAGCAAACAACACAGTTTTGGATGGAGTATATCTTCATGAACTCTGTAATCTGCACATCCTGCAGGACCTACTTTTCCTCCATCCGAATGGTACTCCTTGTCCTCTGCTCCGAGCAGTCTGGCCAGGCCAAAGTCAGTGATCTTCACATGGTTTGGTGTCTTCACTAGAACATTCCTAGCTGCTAAATCCCGATGCACCAGGTGACGCTCCTCCAGATAACTCATTCCCTGTACAGAAAAACAGCCGGCTGAAATGTCAATGAAGGCATTGTGAGTCCAGTCAGAATCCAGAGACTCAGCACTTTCACCAATGCTGCTTACCAGAGTTAATGCAGATCATTTATTCATGAGAACATTGTGCAAGCTGCAGAGTGCTGTTTTTTAAACACTTCTATAAAATGTAGAGGTTAAACATTCAGGCTTTTGTTTGTATGAAGGTGCTTGCATGATTTATACAAAGCCACTCCAATGGTCCAAAAGTTCACTTGAAGAAATTATCCTCTCAAAGATACTGAAAATGGGACCTAATATTATATATATATATTATATATATATATATATAAACTTTGTAAACATCTTCAATAATTACCTTAAACTACATTTAATTATACAAATTATACAAAAATTGATAGAAATTTAATGTACAGTCAAAATATATTCAGATATGGAATACAATAAAATACATTTTGTCTGTATAATGTAAAATTATAAACAATAAATAAATATGTTTATGTATTTAGTGGAAAATATGTACTAAAATGGATATAATTTATTTAATTTCACCATTTTAAGTTATTCTTATAAGTGCCATTTAGAGTAAAAATTACATTCATTTTTGCATTTTTTTATTTTTGTTAATATTTCTTTATTTTAGGAAATATTTCTTTATTTTATTAATATTTCTTTTTGAGTGTATAAATCATGCAAGCCTTCATAAAAATAAAATATTTAACCTCTATATTTTATATAAGCTTTCAAAAACCATTTTATAATTAATATTTGAAGCAAAGTAAGCGTAAAACAATATTGCATTAAATTTTTAAAATCTTAATCATAGATCTTAAATAATACACATTATTGCATTCAATGCATATATTGACCCTTTATATATTATTTATATATTATCATATTCACAGATCAAACTCACCTTTGCGATCTGCACACACCAGTTCAACAGCATCTGAGAGCCGATATTGTCTTTATTCTCCCTCACGTACTCCAGGAGGCATCCGAACGGCATGATCTGAGTGATGAGCTGCACATCAGATGCCAGGCAGATGCCCAACAGACGACACACATGTGGATGCTCCACTCCGGCCATCACATACGCCTCCTGAGAAAACAACAGCAGAACAGATGCTGTACATCCAGCAAAGACTGCGAGGCGACAGGAGATATATGGCCATACTCACATCCAAGATCTCTTTGTTGGCTTTAGGGGACGAAACTTCTCTCAACACCTTGATTGCAACAGGTATTTTCACATCCTCTCCTTCTGGAATCCACAATCCCTGGGAAAAATCAGGATGGCGCATTGAATTGTGCTCATTACAGTTCATTACCAGCACAAATAGAAGGGAAAGTTTTTAGTAAACGCATCCAGAAATTACAAATACAAACATCAATTAATGCCGCAAGCAGCAATCAAAGGGCTTTTGCACCCCTACTGGCTGATTTGTTGCAATTTTCACTAAGAGCAATCATTACTTAACAGATGTTTTCAAGTTTTTGGGAAAAAAGGGGCAATTTCAAAATTAATACAACCAAATAAAATATTATGACCACCAGGAGGCGCTATGAAAGAGTTTCCTTTAAAAAAAAGTGTTTCCTTTATTGTTTTGGACAATATTTCTCATCACATAAATTATCAATCTTAATCATACTAATCTCATAGTCAGAGAATAGCGGTTTAAACAAACGACATGATCATTTGAAACAAATGGCATAATCCCTGTAGCCACTAGGTGGCACTTTCCTGTCCAGCCCACTAAACAAAAAATAAAAACAAAAAATAATTCTATAAAAAGTTGTGAGTTTAATGATGGGATTTGAGGGAAAGATTCTATGTCTAGGAGGAGTTTGTTAAAGTAAGGCACGTGCAAAAGTAAAAAATTTAGTAATTTCACAATTTGTAAAATTTGACCGTTTAATGTAAATTAAATGTATGAGTTTTTTATTAAGTCATGGTACCCTACATGTATGTGACAAATTTTCTTCACGTAGACCAAACTGTTAGAGCCCCATAAGCTGAAATGTATTAGGTGGCGCTATAGAGCAATGTTCTTATTGTGGCTCTATAAAGCCACATCTACTTTTTAAAGGCCAATCTTTTAATGAAATTCCAAAGCTGAGATAGAGACATGCCAATTTAGTTGCTAAGATAAACAATCTGGTTGTTATGGAGGGGTCAGTGACATAATATACTGTTGCCTCACTATATGTTTTTCAAACCAACTCACATGTCTCACAGTGTTGTGATAGAGTTTAGGAAATACTACTCCCTATGTGAGCTAGGGTTTGCACCAACACACCCCTGAACCACCGTTTGGAGTCGTAAGAATCAGAAGAAATTTATTACAAAGTGTTTTTTTTTTTTCAGGAATAAGTACCTTATAAACAGTCCCAAATGCCCCAGCGCCAAGAACCTTTATTTTCTTGAGCTCTGTTTCTTTCAGGATGCGAAGCAGAGCCTGGTTCGGAGCTTCACCGCTGGGAGTCAGGGGCTCCACTAGCTGTAGAACATAACGTGACATAAAAGAGGAAGTTTCATTTTGCTCTTTTTAAATGTTTTTCTTTTTTTGTTTCCATGTCTGACCTCTCGGTCCTGCAGGAGACGCCGCAGGGTTCTCTTTCTCCGGATATGTCGTCTACGGAAGATGACGAAGATGAAGAGCAGGATTATCATCACCAGCAGCATGCATCCCACAATGCCTGCCGCCACCACAGGCGTGTGAGATCTGCAGAGAGAGGTTAGAGATTTACTGTCAGAAGAAAAAACTTCAATGAAAATCACAAACTAATGAAAAAATAAAACAACAACATACCTTCAAAAAAGGTTAAATAGTCAACATTTTAACTTCATACACAATAGAAAAACTGTATTTTTATTTATAGCGATGTGACTGCAAAACAACCCCTTATTTAACATTTCTGAAAAGCTAACTAAATGATTTTACAGTTTACAATGGCTCATACCCCTTTGGTTCACATCCATGTAGTCCTGGTCCAAAGCACCTAAAATATATAATAAAACAAAGTTAATAGTAATGAAATCTGACTTAAAATATATTTTTTGTTATCTGCAAAATGGCCATGTGTATTTTAGAGAGATGATGGGGAAATCTGTTGTTTCCCGATGGATAAAATGTCAAGATATTTTAAAGATTTATTAATATCATTGATTAAAGTCACACAGCATCATCATGTGGTTGCTGGTGAAGCCACTATGTAAATAAACAGCAACGTTAAATTCTTTTAAGGCTTATCAAATTACTTCTATTACAAATACTACTACAAATAATGATAGTTCTGGTGTTACTAATAAATGCCTAAAAGAAACTTGCTCCTACCCCTGTGAACAGTTGGCATGGCATGGCTGACACTGGCCAAATTTGTCTGGGTATGTCCAGATAACTCTGTTATTGAATCCTTGCACACCTTTAGCACACTGTGCGACACAGTGTGTGCCATCTTTGAAGTTAGCACACTCTGTGCACTGATCTGCACCCTGGAACATAGGAAAAAAAGCTAGAAAATGTTAGATTCACACCAAAGAAATATGAAATAGTTCAACCTGTCTAAAAGATATTTACTAATCCATCCAACACTTTAAAAACAGGAATCCCTTTAACTCTGTTTACGTCGTTTTGCTTAGATATCTGACGGCAGAGGGCACTGATTAAATGTTTATAAGCAGTGGCCTGTGAATAAATGAAAAGTCATTACCGGCCCATGGCAGCTTGGTTTCCCGTTCAAAACCTTGCATTCTGGATCACAGGTCAAACATTCATTATTGGACATGTACTCAGGGGGCTCTCTAAAGAACAGAACAAGTATCATTAGTGCATCCCATCCGCAGAAGCATACATCTAGTATTTTATTCAAGACATTGGAGATGACTGTATAAACATATTAAATCCTTAAATAGATATTTTACCCAAAAATGTACTTCATTTGTAAGGTGAACGTTGAGTAAAGTCACATGAACACATGACCATATGACAGTTTCACTGAATATGAGGTGGTTTCAACAGATTTGAGAACTTAGTTGTCTAAGTTCAATGTATTTAAAACTGCTGTTTAGTGGAATACTGATTTGTGAAGGGATCCAATAACATTATAACATTATTTCACGATTAGATTCTTAAGTTCTCAGCTTAACTGTAAAATCACTTCAGGATAAACAAAAACAACAGCACAAGGGAGCACCTTTAGCCAGGGAAGACTATTCAGATTACCAATAAAGTGTTATAATAAAGGTTAGAGTCAAGATGTGTTAAAAGAAATAATGTTTATAAAGTGGAAATTGCTGTTCTGTAGCATAAGTTAAAGGAGAAACCCTTGTGTGAAACAACGGTGTCTAACCTTTAACTTTTGTTTCCAAACAGCAGTTTTCACTTTATAAACGTCATTTTTAGGACACCTTCAATAATCTACACATAATGTTTGGCTTGACTTAAATCCTCGTTGGTGAAAAAATGATCAAAGTTTCCTTCTACCATTAGGCGTCTTCTACCATTCTACTGTCAATAGAAAGAAAGAATGTGCAAGAAAGACAAGAAAGTGCCGTGCAACATCATGACTTAACAAACGGATAGAATCCTGGAAATTTCAATAGAGCACTTGCAATGAGATTTGGCTTCTCTTGCAGATTATTCTCTTGCAGAGGTTTGTGAGAACATATCTGATGAGGGAGCCTTTAAAAATGTTTTTCTGATAAAATCTGAACTCGTAACTCCATTTCCTCCATCTGCTGTTAGCATAGCACTAATGCTTCAACCAGCCTCTGTTTAGAATTAAAGCTAAAAATATTTTTTTTCATAGCAAATAATGCACATTCTGACAGATTGAAGATGTTTTAATGTTTTAGAGTTTAACTTCACTGGAACAATAGCAATGTGCAATCTGTTGCACAATTCAGCTTCTTGTTCCCATTGAGAAATAACATTTTTGTAATTTGCCATTGTAAAATTGATATAAAATCACAGAAACAAGCAGCAAAATTAATAGCACACTATTTCTCAATAACCTGTTTTTTTTATGAGTTTTTGTGAGTTGAAAATGTTCAAATTTTGCTTTATTAATACAGTGGTACATCCAGATACGAATGCTTCACGTTACGAAAAATCCAAGATACGAAGGGTCTCTCGAAAAATATATTGCTTCAGGGTACGAAAAAAACTTTAAAAAAAGATACGAAAAACACAATACGAGAAATACGTACGTACACGTACTACATTGTTGACATTTGAGATTAATTCATGTAAACTTTGTAAACTTTCGTATGTCTCTACCCCCACCACCTCCTCCCACACTTCGCCTCACTTGAAAGGTAAGGTTTCACATTTGTGTACATATTTGTACATTGCATTTATTTTATTCTGTTTAATTATATCATTGTTTTATTATCATTTATTACATTGACAATGTGTAGATTTAAGGATTGAAGAAGGTTTACTTGATTTACTTTCAATTTATACTGTTGTTTCTGAGAGATTTTACATGTAAAACTTGGTTCAACATACAAAAAATTCAAGATACGAATGCCAACCTGGAACGGATTAATTTCGTATCTTGAGATATCACTTTGATGTGCACCTGTGGTCCCATACAATAACAACAAACGAGTGGAGCCCAGAAACTACTACATGCTTGATGCATACAGAAGCAGAATATGTGCATATTATTATTGAATGTTAATTTTGGTTTGTATGGCTATCGCTTTCCAGAATTAAATGCTTGTAATAGTGATGTGTTGCATCCTCACCCTTGCAGCAGGTGGCAGTGGCTGGCACAGTGACTTCCGCGCTTCACATACTGACAGGAGAAGCACATAGAAGGCCCCGGGCCCCAACAGCCCTCGTCTCCACACAGACTGTCACAGGTGCTGTTCCTCTGCTCTGAGAAGAACATATGAGAAATAACAGGCTTTTAAAACACATTTGAACATTTGTTCACTTGTGTGTAACGCAAACATATCTAACACTTTTCGGACATCTTTAAAGAGTATAGTCAGTACAAACCCAAACAAGTATTGATCATATTGTCCCCAAGCAATGTGGGTGTGGCCTGTAGTGCAATCCTGCATGTGCAACATTCACTGATAAAATACAATGGGCAAAATGGGGGATGTGAAATTAGGAGAGATATCAACTAAATTCCAACCATAATTCCAACCCTGCTGGGGTCAAAAACCAGTCCAGCTTCTAAACAAGCCAAGAGCAGCTTTATTAGTTTGCTCTGGTGTGTTTCATGGTTTGCAGGGGTTCCTTTGCAGGAAAAGTAACTTATTATTTCAATGAGTACTAAAAAAATAATGTAATGTTGTTGTGATGTTGCAAAACTATCTTTGGAGCAGGCTTTAAACCAGGGGTCTGTGGGCAATTTGTGGCCCATCCAGCAACTGACAAAAAAAATTAGACACTGGAACAAAGTAGTGCACAATTTATCAGACATATCGGTGACGGTGAGTAGAGAATGTCATAAATCCTAAAGTGGCAGAAATGTTGAAGTAGGGTGTTTATTGAGGAGAATGAGAAGAGCCGGCTCTCTAGCTTGGAAGCTGTTCCCCTTGTTTGATTGGAAGATGTTTGATTAAACTCGTATCATGTGACGTATCTGTGTAGTTTGGCCATCTTTGTGGAGGGGCAGGGTTACAGTATACGTACGCATAACTTGATCAGCAAGAGATTTTGACTTGAAATAGAATCGACTAAGAGCATGAGTAGAAAAGGGGTAAAACAGGTGGCAAAATGTGCATATCATAAAAGAGTGACATTTGGATTTTTTTTAAACATCCATTACATATAAGACATTTATGTTGTGTACTGTACAAAAATCCTATCAGTGTTATCCTATCAGTGATCTCTTGTTCAGCCAATTATTTGTTATAATTGTTATTCATCTTTCGCTTCGGACACAAAAATTCTAAAGCATCTCCTCCTAGACCGTTTAAGCCACCAAATGTTGCCAAGACATCCAGGTCTGGTCTGACTCGGGCTGCTATATTTTTTTCAGACTGGTACTACTAAAGGAATTCTGAGAAAATGCTGAGAATGCTGGGAATTTATTTCTCAATGGATCACTAACAGCTCCCTAGCAACCAAACAGTTTACCCTAGCAACCACATTCTCTGAACTCCATCATAGCTTTTTTAAATGATACATAAAGGGGGGTTGGCTTATATAACTTATAGCAACAACATTATATCATGTCACAGACTCCTCCATAGCAACCAGACTGTTTATCCTAGCAACCATTTGGGCATATCTCTATTGCAGCTTTGGAAAATCATAGAGACATGGGGGTTGGTGTATGGCAAGGTGTATATGGAATACTGAAATAAAGGGTTATTTTTACAAGCCAACACCTAGATGTTGTATGTTTGTTCCAAAAAACAAACAGTAAAATGAGCCGGAATGCCAATCACTAATCTAGTTAGTAGACTAACTAGCAGTAAACACGTTGTGCCTACTCACTTCTTCCCTTCACTTTTTATACAAACTCAACTTGAATAGCGCCCTCTCAGGTTGGTAGTGGTAACACCAAAAGAAAGTGGTTTATTGTTAAATAACATTTTATATACTTTCAGTTCATAAAATAACATCCTTTCACCGCACTTTTCGGTCACCATCACCACATCACTATTTCGTTTCCTTCATTTTTACTGTACCATTAGTTTTTGGGTTTTTATGATGAATCTTTAATATTTTTCCTCATGTATTTTATATAAGAATATTTTACCTTAGACCAGGTTTTTAAGGCAAATCAGTTTATCAGGATTATATATTTTGAAATTTTTTTGAGATTGAAAGGAAAAAAAATGTTCTTGTCTATATTAAAAGTGTGGATTAAAGAATATACTTTCACGCAGCTTTTGATTTGAAGCACCTGCCCTCAGACAATTTTAGTTTAGCGCTCAGCTCTGAAAACATGTTCAGGTGAAAATGATTCTTAGAGATTGTCTCTGATCTAATCTACTGTTATAGATAGAAAACATAAATTTGATACCACAGATGTCGACCGGAGCATTGTTTCCGGTTCGCTTTTGCTGCTGCTGAGACCTAAAGAGCTTGTTCCAGTAGCTTCCGTCAGTGTAACAGAGTCTGCGGTTGTTCCTGATCACCACATCACCATCACTGATCTCTTTCAGCGAATGGAGGCCAAGATATTCCAGATGAGGCATGTTCAACGCTGCAAGACTCACAATGCCACTGCATTTAAAGAGAGAGACAGGTAAAGAAAATAAGTTTCGAGTCATACTTTATCTGGAATCTCCTTTGTCTATATTCTCACAATCTTATTATTTTTTCACCTATAAACGTCACAGTGCTTTCGATTCTCGATAAAAATGGCAAAAACAACATTCAAACCTTGATTTTATACAAAACATTTTTATAAAACAAATTGTTTTGATATTCAATTGGATATTGACTGGGGCCAAGAAACATGATCGGATCGTATTGGTCTGAGCCTCTCCACACTAGTCGCCTTTTTCATACAGTATTCATTTTAAAGTTGTTCTATTGAACTATTTGGCTGATCTTCTCATTGCTGGAGGACATCCCAGTGCCTGTTCCTCACACAAGGAATGTTCTGCCCACGGAGATTAGGAAAGCTCAATATTTTATTTAACACCCAGGCATTCATATGTTAGTTGGGGTGTGTTTAAATATCAAAAAATTTTTACAGTTGGATGTTTCATCAATCTCAGTTTGTGTACAGTACTCTGTATCCTTGCTTTAAAAAAGAATGATCAAAGGAGACTTTGTTATCTTTAGAGCCTTATTTAATTGAAGTTATCTTTTTGAGCCTTATTTAATTGAAGAAGAACATTCTTTATTGGCTAAGAATTGGTCAATACACGATACTTTTAAAAACCTAATATTTGTCAGCTATGCTGAGATGATGAAACTCACTGTTGTTTGGTTCTTCCTCTGATGATCTCCAGGTTCTCAAATGGACTGAGGGATGTGAGGTGTTCTGGCCAGTCTTGGATTAACAGAAACCCTGAGCAAAAATAGAAAAGAGCAACGTTAAATCTACCTTCAATCTATATTATGAAGATTGACCTTTTTATTTAGATTTTTAAAAATTTTATTAACCATTTTAATCAAATTCCAAAATAAATAATACACAACAAAACTGTGTTTTTCTGAAAATATTCTTTGTTTACATCAGATTTACCTTCAAACCATAATAAATTTTTACATGTGCCCTTTTGTTTGTAGCCAGGTGTATGATACACCAATTATCCACCAAATGATCATCAATGTCAGTCATGAACTGAAACAGATACAGCTGTGTAGGAGGCTTAACACAGCCAAACTCAGCTATCAAGGTGAGATTGAGAAATACAGTTCTTTGTGCTGTTTAAGCACATCAACAAGACACAAGGTAGTTAAACTGCATCAACAGAGAAACAGACTTGCTGATCAAGCTCTTTTAAAGAAGTACAGAGAATGTTATATATGTTATATACCTGAAATTTCTCTCACTGTCTTGAAATAATCAAGCTTTGCCGGGTCCATACTTGAAGTATTTGTGAAAGAATCCCTAAAACACCAATGAAATAGGTACATCAACATTTTCTCTTAACATTTTTCAAAGTTTATTTTTGTCAAATCTCACCCTTTGAACGTTGTGGCTATTATTGTGATATGCCCATTTATTTTGGTGCAGTTGATGAATGAATCGATGTTTGACGCATTGACTGCGATGGTGTTGAAAAGTGTACGTGTTCCAAGGCCATCACACACTAAACAAAAATAAATAGTTTAATATTTAGAAGACAAATGTATCATGCAAAATTAATTGACCACTAGAAAACATGGCAAGAAAGCATGTTTGAATTAATAATGACGTTGCAAACCTTTCGGGCATACACCGTCACATTGTTTGCACTTCCTGACCCCGTTCACTTCCACTTCATGCATGTTAGCACCACAGGTCCGAACACAGGCATCGTGATCGGTCACCACAAAGTTATCTGAAAGACGAGAAAACCTCTTTGTTTATTTTTGCATCACTAAAGCGGCCCCCCTTTTTCGGCATCAGAAATGTACATTTTTCATGTTTCTGATTTGCCTAAAAGAGATCAAACATTGATGCAAACTTCAAATGCTTTCTTTTATTGTAGATGGTTTTGTACAGAGAACATTGACAACATACAAATTTCACAAGTGCATCAAATAAATTAGAAAACACAGTGTTGAAAAATTGCTCTATAGCACCACCCAACAGGTTAGCATGCACATAAATATATATATGTGTGTTATATATATATATATATATATATATATATATATATACTTTCATTACAAAAATTTCAGGCCACCACAACCGTTCCAGTAATCCATCAAAAATACACTTTGGTTAAGCATTTTCCCACACAAGTGTCTCCATAGCAGTAATTCTCCATTAGGATTTGGAACCATTTGGTGAATAGTGGAGTCGTACAGCAATAGGCGGGGGCACGCGTCCTTACAAGTCCCATCGTCTTTAAAGTCTCTGCAGGCCTGTCGATAAAGAGACCAAAGGCAACTTTCATGCCAATTTCATAGAAATCACTCATGTAATACTCCAAAAAAGCATTTCTGTGCATCATATAAACAGTTTCTCCAAAGAAAAGAAGAAATTCTCTCAGAACCTCCATTTTTAGACACAAAAGAGCATTTCTAATCTGGAACAAACTGTCTGTGCTCTGTTTAAATCTGAGGTTTGGTATATATTCATTATATATATATAGCTAGGATGGCAGGAGGAAACCCTTTAAAAAATATACATATACATACAAACTGAGATGTCAGTTAACTGAATTTAAACCATGGACATCAAAACTAACTTTTACAATGGGCAGTTTCTTTTATTATTTTTTTTTTTCCAGAGAACAGCTCTCTGAGACATTTATAAGTTACCGTATTTTTCGGCTCATACGACGCACCGGCACATAAGACGCACCCAATTTTAAAAGAGGAAGATCAAGAAAAAAAAGATTCTGAACCAAATACTGTTGTAAAATATTTTATATCAACTGTGTAAAAGTTAACAGCCAAACATGTAACATGAACAGACAGTAAACAGTAAAAGTAACAAAAAAAAGGCCGTAATGTTTTTCTTTGCCCCCACTCATCACTCTAAAGTCCACCATTCGTTATCACCATCACTGTTCCAGTGCAACATTGCCCCCACATTAGTAATACCGTAATAGCCAGTAACATTGTCACTACATTACTAATAATAGCTAGTAACATTGTCACTACATTACTAATAATATCTAGTAAGATTGCCCCCACATTAGTAATAATACAGTGGTTCTCAAACTTTTTTAGTCGAGCCCCCCTTTAAACCTTGAAAAGAATGTAAAAGATATAAAATAATAATTATTTAATAATTAATTAATAACTATTTTAATGTAAAATAAATGTAACTACTCCTTAATGTTAAATAACTCATTATTTATAGCTTATTCAAGTGACAATTCGGTTGCATGGTGTTAAGATATGATCCTTATGCGCTCTTACCTGGTTAGGAACACTACCCAATTGCAGAGCACGTTACTTACGCTTGTTATCTCGTATGTACATGTGTGAGATGTACCGTTGAGAGATGATTTGAGGTTGAGTTTATTAAAGGAGAGTTTCAGTCATTGAGAGCGTTTTGTTTTCCTCACGCGAGCAAGAGAGAGAGAGAGCACGGCAGCAGTTCCGCTCGTGAGTACGGATGCGGAAGCACCGCTGCGGCTACCGTAGCCAAGGAATTGTGGGAAATGTAGTTTTTTTTCTCATTTTCGTTACGGCCGCGCTATGGCAGAGATGGGCGAAGACGTCAGCGCCCAGCGCTGGGTGTACAAATATGGCCTCGGCTTCGGCCTAGCTCCGGGGCTCTTTTACGTTTAATGTGTGAGAAATGGCAACAGTTTCGCTCGTGAGTACGGATGCGGAAGCACCGCTGCGGCTACCATAGCCAAGG